>CM046657.1:134161198-134716061 GCA_025594165.1 Tamias sibiricus | reverse complement strand
TCCATTTCGGGCTCCGGAAATGTTAGCCAGTGTTCATGAGGACACACCCCACTGAAGAGAGCAACCAAATCCAGAAATGTTAATTGTATATGTCTGTTGTTCAGGTTGCTGAGTTGTATTTTTGTTGTTGTAGTTGTTCACTGTTACTTGGTTTAGGTTTTGCTTTATTACCACATTTTTTTCCATTTCATTTTATCACTCAGAATACTCCTTAAAATGCCCCCCACCACCACAGTTTCACACAAGCAATTGCTATTTAAACAAAGTCTTCCTCTTACCTGTCAAAATTCTGCTATTGAGGTGTTAACCTGAGAACAAAGAACTTGCTGCAGGGCCTGCTCCTCCATTAAACTACCCATATCCTCAATTACCTCATCCTCTGACTTCACTGGAAATTGATGAGATACTGTCTTGGTCATCTTCCATGTTGGTGTCTTGTTGTCTCTCATATCATTACATAACTCTAGTTTTATCCCTTCTCTCAAGCTTTCCTTTCTCAAGAAAACTATTTTATCACCAAATTCTTCATTGTGCCTCACAGAACAATAAATTATTTAAATTATTTGTTATGGTTTGTATCTGGAATGTCCCCCAAACACCTCATGTGTTCAGAGGTAAGGCTTTTGGGAAGTGATTGGATTGTGAGGGCCTAGACCTCATCATTGGATTAATCCATCAGTGGCTGAATGGACTATCAAGAGGTGGAAGCTAGTTTGAGAAAGTCGTCACTCATGGGGAGCATGCCCTGGAGGATTTTATCTGACACACCTCTCCCCCTTTCTCTCTGCCCCTATCTGCCATGACCTGAGCAGCTTTCCTTCCCCATGCCCTTCCACCATGATGTTCTGCCTCACCTCATGCCCAAGGAAATGGAGACAGTCAACTGTGGATTTGAATCTCTGAAAATCAAGCCAGAATCTGACAGGCAGTCAGTATAGATAGGTAAATCAGGTCAGGTCAGATCAAGAAAGCCAATTTTGAGTGAGTCCTGGGAAGTTGGAGACTGTCCTGTAAGGGATTGAAATGTTAATTCCTTCAGAGCTCTTCCTCCACCCTTATCAAGAACCTGCCCCTGCCCCAACCTGTTGCCAAGGTAACCTGTCCCAGTGTTGGGGTTTTTAGCCCCTGACTCCTCTCGACCTGCAAGAGAAGGGGGAGCACGCCCCAACATGGACGGATCGGGAAAGGTAAGAGCCAACTGACCACCCGCACCCAGCCCTCCTTTCGGAGGACAATCAGATGCGTCAGGGAGACCAGTCAAGGCAGGAACTCAGTTTAGTGAGGAAGTTGGACGGCCTTTATAGAAGACATGGGCCAATCAGCAGAAAGATCATAGGGGCACATAGGGAGCATGAGCAGATCACATTGGCGGAGCCATTAGCCTATCCTAGTGGCAGTCTGACCTCTCAACATACGTCAGGGGAACACCCCTTGGCTAGGCCAAGTTCCCGTATCAGGAAGTGGGAGACAGCCAGAGAGTTTCTATCTACTGGCATGTTCTTAACATCCCCAACATCCCAGGAACTGCCCCTCCCTACAGGGAGCTATACAGTTGTTAATTAATGTGTCCTGGACAGCTCCATCCTGCCCTTCCCCTACAGTCCATCTGCTTCTCACCTTTTGGCCAGCCCACCAGGCCTGGTCAGGTACACAGGAATGAGAGAGATAAGGGGAAGAGGGCAGGAGAACAACAAAGGAAGCCCAGTCCGGGACATAATAAAAAAGACATACCTGCCTCACTTCTTGGATACCAGCAATGGCCCTCTTCTCCCTCCTGGGAGAAGTCTAGGTTACCCCTTTTAAATAAACCCTGCATTATATGTTTGCCTCGGCGTGCTTCTCTAATGTTCAAACTTAAACATTTGGGGGACCAGAACTCATCACTGACAACTGGTGGTATCAAAACCATGAGCCAAAATAAATCTTTCCTCCTCTGAGCTGCTCTGGTCAAGTATTTTGGTCACAATGACCAAAAGCTAACTAACACAATATATTAAGCCATAATCTTAGTGTTATTTTTACCTATCGATTTCATAAAGCCAAAAACATTCTAAAAATGGCCAACCCAACACAGGTACAATCATGGAATCACATGCTAATAGAAGTTAAAATTGGATATGGTTGAAAATCTTTTAGATATAATTTATGGAGGAAAGATACAGTAGATTTAGAGAAACAAGGCCTCCGGCTCTAAGTTTTCTGGCCTCACCAGGTTTCCCTGTCCCAGGAATCCCCACTGGGTCCAAGGGACTGGCTGGTGTGAACACACAGTCAATGATAAGCATGACTCCCTCCAACAGCTTGGCACCCAACAAGACCCCAGAACCTTAGCACAACCCTGCAGGGAAGAACGTTCAGGAGAAACAGATGAAAATTTTTCCAACTATTTAGTAGGAGGCATCAAAATTAGATTGACAGGAAACAGTTGCAAACTCTCTTTCAGCCTGGATTTGTAAACTGATCAGACTTTTTTGTCATGACATTTGGTGTCAGATCCTAAATTTTATTTCTTCCAATCTGACTCCTCAGTGAAAATAGTCCTTTTACCTCTCGAAGCTGAAACCCCTGCTTTACTTCCTTTCATCACCAGTTACTACAGCAGAGTTAAACTATTATCATGGGCAATCTGAGTCATGGTCTACACAGCAGCACATGAAAGAGCTGCCATTCAAGTGCAAAGAAGATTGTGGGGAGACAAACAGGGAGCTCAGCTTGCAAAGGATTTCCCTTGCTAGGCTGGGAAAGAGGAAAGAAGGAAGAGGGTAGGCAGCAGCTCATCCAATCCATGCTCCTATAAGTCTACCCAGGCAGCTCACAGAATGCTACAAAGAATTACAAACACCTCTCTGCTGTCTCCCACATCATTGGTTCTGTGCAGGTCAGAGCACCTTGGGCATGCAAAGACTATCAGTCTGCATGCATGGTTCCTCTCCACCGGACTCCCAGACAGTAGCCCAACTGAGGTGGGCTGCTGAATGAAAAAGTCACAAAGATACTGAAAGCACACAATACAGACCCTACACAAGAAGAAATCAAATGCTCACTCCTGATATTACAAGTTAGTGGTCACAGAATGGGATCAGCTGCCCTGCTCTAGTTACCCTTGTCCTGCATCTTCCTTTCTAGCATTTATTAAACTGGCCTCCCTCTCCATTTAATTAAGCTCCTACTTGTTCTCTGATGATGGTTTTCTGCCTTATAACCCAACTTCTATCCTCCCTCAAGAAGAAAAAAAAAAAGAACCCCATCAGCTTTACCCCATGCTCTTTCAGAAGATGAACCAAAATTTTGTAAAAAAAAAAAAAAAAAAAAAAAAGTGAGGCTCTTCATTGCAAACTGTGCACAACACACTATTATATATAATCACAACCATCATGTTTTTAAATAAAAGCAAACAGTTAGAGCATATATTATGGTTCAGGCACTGTGCTAAGCCATTTACATGTATTATTTCATTAATACTCACAGTCACTTTGGTAAACAGTGATATTAATATCCCCACCTTACAGGTAGGGAAACAGAGTCTCATACAACAAATAGGAGTCAGACCTGGAATTTGAACTCACTTCTGTGAATCTCTGACACCTCTTTTCCACAACGTCACTGGTCCTCAAATATTGGTGTACATCTTTGATAATTTGTTTTTCAATAAGCTCTTCTCTTTCCCAGCCAACCAGCCTCTCACAGTGCTCCTGAGCATTTGCTGGACTCAGTGTGAAGCTGGTGGACAGACACTTTCATGCCCACCTCTCAACACCATCTTCTACTGACAGATTTCCTACCAGTTTGTAAATCCTCCCAATTCTGTTCTCAAGGGACAAAAATCTCCCTGGGTTTTACTAGCTTTTCAGACAGAATCTTACTTTCATGCATGGAAGGACCAAGAAATCCCAAATGATCTTGCTAAAAGCCACATATTTGTTCATAGCACCCCTGCCCTCACCCCACCCTAAACAAACACACACCTCAAAACAGGGCAGAGTAATGAGGCCAGGCCAGACCAGAGGAATGAATTGCTTAGCAACTGGAATGTTATATCCCTGTACCCCAGAGGCTAATGGTACCTTTTGCTGCCTCTCAGGGTGTTTTGGAACTGACTTTTAGTGACACAGTTTCTCCCTAGAATTCCTCTGAATATTTGGGGCAAGAGCAGAGAACCTCATTATCTCACCTCCCTCTTGAGATAGACCATCACCTGCCCCTTAGAGATTGGGCTTATTGAACCATCAGTTCCTGCCTGTACTTGAGGTTTCCTCTCCTGGGGTTTTATTAAAGTCATTTTGGAGTAGATAAGATGGGGTTGATATTATTGGGGGTTCAACTTCTCAGTGCTATCTTGTTCTCCCTGTGAAAACATACTCATCCTCCTCTTGAACTGACTTTCTGAAGCATCCTAATGTGCAAGTCAGTCCTCCCTGATGTAGGAAGATAATAGCTAGAGAGAAAGGGATGCAGGATCCCATTTATTGAGGCTTGCAGAGTCCATCCATTGCCAGGTGCTTCACCTGTAGTATCCTACCTAGCCCTGGCAATAGTCCTGTGAGGTAAGCTCATTTTACATTTGAGGACACTGAAGCCCAGAGAAAGATTACAGAATTCCACCAAGATGCAACAGCTGAATTTCAAACTCTGGGGTGATTTCATTACAAAGCCTGCCCATGTCTCTTCCATCCCAGAATGCTATTCCTTATGTGTACCCAGAAATTTCTCAATAGGGCAATAAAAGGGTGGGGGAGGCAGTTTGCAACTGTAAATAGGATGATCAGAGCAGCCCTCGATGGGAGGATGGCAAGCAAGCAAAGACTTGGAGGACAGGAAGACTCAGGGCACGGTGGTAAACAAGGGAAGAGAATCCAGGGAGAAGGGATGGGTAGGGCAAGGTGCTGATGCTGGAGCAGAGTGAGAACAGGGAGCAGGTAAATGAGGTCAGAGAGGTGATGGTGTTCAGACCTGTAGGACCAATGAGAAGAGAGGCCCTGATCTTGCACAAGTCACTTCCTCTGAAGAAGTTCTCTCCCAACTCATCATCTGTCCTAACTATGATTCAAAGTATTATCTACCAGTTCCTGAGGGAGACCAGAAGGAAAAGAGGGCCTCTAAAATTACCAAATAAATACTCTGCTGGATATCCCTTCATAAAACTAGGTTGTCTATTTTTCTAGGGGAGCATAAAGGTGTCAATGGGGCCAGGACTACAAACCTGTCTCTTCATTTACGATCTTAAATGGAAGTAAGCCATTTTAGACTCACTATTTCATGACAGCTGACTATTATACATTAGTTTGTCTCATCAAAGAGGGGTAAATACTTTTAAAGTATTTAAGTTCTCACCTCAATCATTAACCTGTGTCAATTTTTGAGTCTATGCCCAGAAACCCCCAGTGAGCTAAGCTATCCATTCCCATTTTATCTCATGTAATTCATTATTCTTCAAAACCTGCACCATTTCTAGAATCGGTATGTATAGAAATGGGCTTTTATCAGACGATTCTCAATATCTAGGAGGCAGGACTACTCTAGCCACTCCTCTTGTTTTTATGTAAAGATTCATATTGATATAACATATATAAGTATAAAAACCATATACTCACAGCTCAATGAACTTTTCCAAAATAAACAAATCACATATCCATCATCCAGATCAAGCAATAAAACATTACTAACTACTCAAAAAACCCATTTCAAAGCTTTCAGTTATTACCTGCCCAAAAAGTACACACTACTCTGACTTCTATCATGGGTTTTGCTTATTTCTGCAATTTAGTGAAAGAAATCCTACAGTGGTCTCTTTATGTCCTCTTTGTTCAGTTCAAAATAATTTCTGATATCTGTGTGTGTTTCTTTGTGAGCATTCGCTCACTTTATTGCTCTACAGTATGACCACTGTATGAATGTACATTTTACTTATCCATTCTACCATTGCATGGTTTATAGTTCCTGGCAATTTCAAAGAAAGCTGCTATGAACACAGCTGGTGAACGAACATGAGTATCTCTACCAGGAGTACACCTAGGAGTAGAATTGCTAAGACACCCAGTATGTGTTTGTCTAGAAGATACTTCCAGAAAGCTCTTCAAAGTGGTTATACCCATTTACACTCTCACAGACAATGCATAAGAGTGTTCTTGAGTCATTTATTTATTCAATCATTCAGCATTTATTTATTGAACCACAGGGATTGGAAATATTATGATGTTACATACTGTTTTCCTGGGAACTCACAGTCTAAAAGGGGAAGATGGGTATGTAAACAACAACAAAAACTGCAATACAATGTTAGAGTTCTGCTTGAAGGAGTTACAAGGCAATTGGAGATGATGATCAGGGAATGATTGCAGCTTACATTTTTAAGGTAAGCAATGCTTCAGGGGAGGTTGATGCATTGACATCTTAACTAGACCCCAAAGGTTTTTTTTGCTGAATGAAAAAAAAATTGCTGAGTAAAACCCTGGAGGCACAAAACGTCTAGTGGGTTGAATGTTGCGACAGTGTCTTTCTCTTTGACATATTTAATTGGATAAAGTAGATACCTATCCCACTGCTGTTGAGACAAACAGAGCTGGGCGCAGTGGTGCACGCCTGTAATTCCAGCACTTGGGAGGCTGAGGCAGGAGAATCATGAATTCAAAGCCACCCTCAGCCATGGTGAGGCACTTAGCAACTCAGAAAGACCCTATCTCTAATAAAATACAAAAAAAGCCTGGGGATGTGGCCCAGTGGTCAAGTGCTCCTGAGTTCAATCCCCGGCACCAAAAAAAAAAAAAAAAAAATGACAAAGAGAAAGGCAACCTACCCTGTGCCAATGTAATAAGACTACTCCAATAAGTCGAGCAGCCTCTGTGAGAGACTGAACATGCTGGCTAAGTGATGCCCTCAAAATATTCAGCATCAAAATATGGTAAAAATAAAATGGTTACATTTAGTAGATAGTCTTTTATATTTAGTAGGCTACAAGTAACTAAACACAACAAGTCAATCCATCCAGCCTATATTTTAAAACTAACCGAACCTGCTGAATACATCAATATAAGTCCATCTTCTGGGGTGTCCAAATAGAAAGAACTCTTCTTAAATTACGTAGGCCCCAAATTGTTTACTGTTATGCTTTATGGCATGGAACTCTAGGGAACCAGCCATCTATCTCTCCAGGTACCCAAGAAAAATGGAAGATCCTATCAGTGGGGCATGTTGGTGTCGTTACACTCCCCCACCATTTGGTATCCATACACAAGGGTGTGCAGAAATACAAGGACACACCAGGTCCTTAAATGTTCACAATAATATGTCAGCTCTGTCACCTTGGTGTCTGGTGGCACATGGATCCACTTGAATAAACAAAAACATCTACACACTTCAGGCCCTTGCCCATCAGAGAATTCAACTGTGAAAATTACTATGATCTGCCCTCACCAAAAGCCTACTGAGACTTGTAGAATTTGACAGAACCATACCTCCTGCCCATTCCTTCCTTCCTTAAATTCTCCAAGTGTGTTGATTTAGATCATCAGAAATACATGAACATAAACCTCAATATTGTAGCTTCTCACAAAAGTGCCTTCACTATTCCCATCTGGGTGACAGGTAATCTCTTAACTCTCAGAAAGAAGCAACCAAAGAAATAACTATTGGAGACTTCTACTCTCCTGCCACAATGTGGTCAGACATTGTCCATTATGTTACCCAATGCCTGTATAAGACTTGATACAATAATTCCTCCCAGAAATGACAGCATTGTGGTCCTAGCAAGCATGAGCCAGGCGCTCCATGCAAAGCACTGGACTCCTTTATTGCTTGGAGAAAAGGTTGTGCTCAAACAAAATAACTAATTCCACACACACACTCTCTCTCACACACACACACACACACATACACACACACAAAGAAAAAAAGAAAGATAAATCTGTAGAAACAGGAAAGTATATTCGTGGTTGCCTGGGGCTGGGCGTGGGAAGGGGGAGTGACTGCAAATGGGTATGAGGTTTCTTTTCTGGGTGATGGAAATGTTCTAAAATTAGATTATAGAGATGCTTGCACAACTCTGCAAATTTACTAAAAAATCATTGAATCATACTCTTAAAATGAATAAATTTAATCATATGTAAATTAGACCTCATAAAGCTGCTTTAAAAGAATCATTCTGAGATGGATCATAGACATAAATGTGAAAGGCAAAACAATAAGACTTCTGGAAGAAAATATAGAAGAATATTGTCATGCTCTTGGCATAGACAGAATTCTTAAACCAAACACAAAAAGCACTAACCAAAGAAACAAAACAATGATAAAGTGGACTTCATTGAAATTAGAATGTCTTTTAGACAAAGGATATCATTAAGATAATAAAAAAGCAAACCATGGGCTAAGGAGAGATAGATTTGCAATACTTATATCTGACAAATGACTCATATCCAAAATATATTTTAAAAAATATTCCTATGATGCTGGTCACAGCGGTGTGTGCCTGTAATTTTAGCTACTAGGGAGGCTGAGGCAGGAAGATTGCAAGTTCAAGTTCAACGTGGCAAATTTACCAAGATTCTGTTTCAAAATAAAAAGGGTTGGGATGTAGTTCAACAGTAGAGTGCTCCTAGGTTCAACCCCTAGTATTGCAAGAAAAAATAAATTAAATAAAATTTTCCTATGAATAAGCAAAAAGACAAACAATTTAAGGACAGGCAAGAGACCTGAACAGATGGTTCACAAAAGATAGGTATCCAATTAGCCAATAAATACATTGGCCAATAGCCAGTCTTTCAATTTCTAGTTCTGTCTCTAAGATGTCAATTTGTTTAAAGGTTTTTATTCCATTGTTAATGTATTGATATTTGTATCTACTTGAGTTTCAATGGGAAGCAGAGGGTCAATTTAGAGTAATTCAAGAAGGGTTTCTTTCAAAGGGACTGTTTGTAAGGTATGAGTTAGATGGAAGAGAACTATCAGAGGAGGTGCAGGAACAGGATGAGAAGCAGCAGAAGTGTCACCCCACTCACCAACCAGGTGCAAAGGGATGAGGTGAGGTCCTGGAACTTGCTGGAGAGAGTATCTGGAGAAGATGCCTCAGGAAGAATAGTGATCACAGTCCAGGAAGGAAATTGGCCTGAGGCAACCTCACAGAGAGGGAGCCAGGGAGAAAATATTCAGATCTTACTCTCCCCGTGGCATCCTGCCTGGGGTCCAGGTTGTCAAACCTCGCTGGAAAACAAAGGCCCAGGCTGCCCTTATATCATAGTCAAATATTAGCCATTGGAGCAGAGAAGGCCCAGAGCAGCTCTGGAGGGGTAAGCAGAAGAGATCTGGCACACCACCATAAGCTGCCCGGAATCCTTTTTAAAATACACCAGGAACAAATAATGAATAATAAATATCATGACCAATAAAACTATGCTCCTGAGACAAGGAAAGGAGATTCTTTGGAGATATTCTATTAGTTTTTCCTAAGCAATTTGTGAAGCAGAAATAAATGGGGGGAGGTGGTGGCACATTATTATATGCCCCACCAAGATAATGTCCTGCATAAGTTGTTTCTATTGATTGGAAATAGAGCCGACTCCTGTCCAAAAGTAAATTAAACATCCTGAGGAAAAAATGATATGACTTCCGAGACAGGTTTGTTCCTGCTCAAACTTACTTCAGAGCCAGCATCTAGGCACTTGGGGAAGATTATTCTTACAGAAATGCAATGTGAACCTTTCATTTGACAGGTATTCTTAGTTGAACAGCCTGTAAGGACCTCCCAGCCTCTCATCATGACACACTTCCTCAGCCGCCCCTCCTACCCCCATGAGCCCACTAACCCTGTGCTCACCACTTTCCATTAGTGCAGGATCCAAGATGTTGCCTAAACTGATTTTCTTAAAAGGTTTTCAAAGTGTCCATGCTGATGCATTCTTCCCTTTCACAAGCCTCACACAGTTCCTTTATGGCACAAAGCAAAACCAAGCTGTTCTATGCAAGGGTCTTCTCTGAACCAGAAATAATCTGGTATATTTATGATGTGTTTTTTCTCCTCTTCTAGAATGAAGGCCCACATGCTTAAGAAGCACAAGAAGGTAAAAATGTAAAGCACTGGGTCTCAAACTTAACAAGCATTGGAGCTCCCAGGACTTGCTAAAATACAGATCACTGGGCCCCACCCTTGGACTTTCTAATACAGTAGGTCTGGGGTGGAGGAGGGGTCCTAGAATTTTCATACCTAAAAGTTCCCAGGTAATTAGTTTCCTATTGATGCTATAAGCCCCACAAATTTAGCAGCTTAAAACAACACAAAGTTATTGTCTTATAGTTTTAGAATTCAAAAATGGACCTCACTTGGCTAAAATCAAGGTGTCAACAGGACTGTGTTCCTTCCCCCAATCTCTAGGGAAGATCTATTTTCTTGATTTTAAGAACCTGCCTGCCTTGCTTGGCTTATGACTCACTTCCACCTTCAAAGTCAGCAGGGGTGGTCAACTCTGTCTCCTATCTCATCTCTCAGACATTGGCTGTTGTGCCTCCTTCCTGCACACTAGAGATCCTGTGATTAACTGTACATATCCATATAATCCAGGATAATCTCCTGTCTTGAGGTCCATTTATTAGCAGCCTTAATTACATGTACTACCTTAGATCCCCAATGCCATGGGTTGACATAATAAAATATAAATACTTTGTATGGGACACAGTCACTAAATATATTTGCGAGTACCATGAGGTTTCTAATGGCAGCCAAGTCACATAAATCAATACTAATTCTGAATTTTGTGTTCCATTCCTAGAGAATATGACTTTTTTTTTTTTTAGGGGTACCGGGGATTGAACCCAGAGGATTGAACCCACCACTGAACCACATCTCCAGCCCTTTTTTTTTATTTTTTAATGTTGCAACAGGGTCTCATTAAGTTGCTTAGGGCCCTTGCTAAATTGCTAAGATGCTAAGATTGGCCTCGAACTTGCAATCCTCCTACCTCAGCCTCCTAAATCTTTGGGATTATAGATCTACTAGAGAATATATGACTTTTTAAATGTGTTGCTTTTAAATAAAGTCTAAAGCTGTGTTTGATTTCGCCTCTGACTCTTTTTTTTTTTTTTTTTTTTTCCTTAATTTGGTAAGGAAAGAACCTAAAAAGAAAATATTTGTTAGGGGCAATTTTATCAGACGTTATGATGGGTTCCCAGTCTCACAAGTGGGTTATGTGGGAGAAAAGTCCTCTCAGGTTTCATGATCATGAAGGACTGGGGGGGGGGGGGGGGTAGTGAGGGTGCCAGACAAAAAAGATTTAGGAGACATGCTTCACATTCTTTGTTCACCTTATTTTAACAAGTACCTGTATCAGCCACCTTAACTGAGTTTATTTCATTACTATTGTTGTTATTACTTTTTTAAAGCAAATTTTCACCTTCTACACTTAGAGCACTTCTACACTTAGTGCTCTTAGAGGCACTTTTCTTTCCAGGATGAGGGAAAATGAGTTGAACTATGCCACAAAACCTAAGGTAGAGCATGGATTAGAAACCTTGCCTGTTGCCTTCAAGTAAAGATTCATCTGCAGCCTAAGATAGAAATTTATGTCCATCCCCTATTTCTCTTTACACAACAGATCAGTGTTTGCCAAAAGCAGTTTCTTTGTGGCTCTGTTCCCAAAATCATATGTCCAGCTGGCACTTAGCTTCCTGCAAGATCATGTGCTCTTGTTATCCTATAAACTCTATTGCAGGAAACGGAATTCTAGCAAGCAGATGGGAAAGCCTCATGGAGGATGACAGAAAGAAACTGGGAAAGCTAGTGAAGATGAGAATAAACCTCTACATCATCCTCCAGTCCCTCAAAAGGCTGAACAGCCCAAAGCAGACCAGTGGGCTTCATGGATGTGGGCATTTCAAGGAACCAGACACTATAAACAAACACAATTATACTTTTGCCTCCTACTACATTATTCAAATTAACAAATGTACATATTCCATGATCATTCCCAAATCCGCTCAATGGCAGGCTTTCCCAGTAAATATGGTTCCTCAGCAGCTCACCCTTCTGCATCTGCTGACAGCAAAACTCAAAAGCACCTTTTGGTCTGCAAAGATATGGGTCCTCAGCAGTGCTGAAATGGTCAGCAGAGAACAGTGAAAACAGTTGTCTTTTATGGAGGGTGTGCCTTGTGCCCTACACTCTACATTTTCTTGCATTGAATCTTCGTTATGGTGTTGCAGACAGCTATTACCATCCCTATGTTTCTCAGATGAGGAAACTGAGGTGCAGAAAAAATAAATCGTTTGCTCAAGGTGACAGCAGGAGGTAGCACACCAGGCTCCCAGCACAGGTTGTCAGTCTCCAAAATCTGTACAAACCATGCAATGAGCTAGACTTCAAGAAAGAAAATGGCCCCACCATTCCCTGATCAGTAAGGTGGCAACTAGAGTTATTTTTCCTTATCACTGTGAGCTGAGCATTCTTGTCCTCTTCTTCTGGAGCCAGTGGTTGCCAATGGCAGATCCTCCTCCAGTAAAACTAATGTTTCTAAGTATCACAATCCCCTAGAAAATGTTCAATAAGCCTTATCCTCCCTATCCTAAATCTGAGCAGCTGAAGGATCAACCATCACTAAAATTAGGGGAATTCAAAAGAACAGATTGCATGATGCAAGTCACAAATACCATACTCTCTGCCCGAACACTGAACATAAAATTGCCACAGTTGTACAGGTCCAAGGACCCTCTGGACTCACTTGTACACTTATAAGTCAGAGGACCCAAGTCCCTAACCTGCCTCTTCTGTGACACGACCCCCCCACCAGAAGGCCCGACAGAAACCTCTTATTCCTCTGTACACTGAGATGATCACTCCAGCCCTTTCCCATTCTCAGAGTCTAAGTGTGCCTCCTGATCATAGTCAGGCAATATTTTCAAACAAAAATAAGCACAAGGAGATGATAAACTCTCCTCTACTTGACGACAAAACATTTCTTAAGTGTAATCAAAGATACAACATTGGTCAATAAATATTTCAAGTTTAGAGTAAAAATTCATTCCTATCACTCCAAGCTTCATTTCCCCTTTCCAAATGGCTCTTCAGTTTCCCTCGCCTCAACAGGATCCTGGGGTCACATGGGGGGAAAGAGAGACAGATGGTCACAGAACTCCACTTGGAAAAATTCAGGAGCAACTCCAGCCAGAACAGATGTTTGTATCATCACTTAGCTGAGTATCACCAGTGAACAGCTGGGAAGTGTTTTGTGTTGCCAAATCTGATAAAGAGAATTTAAGTTTGGAACAGTAATTAGAGATGATCAGCATGGAGTCATAGAAAAACAGTCCTCTTAAAGTTACAGAATCTGCTAAAATCATCACAGTAACAAAGGCAATATTTATGTAGTAGACAGCCCCAGGTGAGGCCCTTGGGCCAGGGAACTAATGCTTGAGCAAAAGTATAAAGCAAAAGTTTCCCAAAGCCTCTTCAGGGGACTGCAATTTAAATTATCTGAACTAGAGTGTCTATGGGTGAAGAATAAAATCAAAGAAGAAATAAAGCCAATAAAAAAGCATCAGTATGTATATATTTTGTAAGCCAGATCCACTGTAGGTAGAAATAGAGAAATATGTCTTCTTATCCTCGGAGATTTGTAAAATAACAGAAATCCAATAGTCTCCCCTTATCAGCGGGGGAATGTGTTCCAAGTCACCCAGTGAATGCCTGAAACCACAGATATTACTGAATCTACATACAGATATAGAATATGGATCCTGTTTTTCCTATACATTCTTATCTATGCTAAAATTTAAAGTTTAATATATAAATTAGACATAGTAAGAGATTAGCAACAACAATAAAATAGAACAATTTTGACAATGTACTATAAGATTATGTAAATGTGTTCTCTCCCTCTCCTCCCACTCTCTGTTTCTCCTTCATATCTTAATGTACTATAGATCTTGGCAATCTAGCAACTTCTCTTTATCTAAATTTCCAGCATCACTATTCTTGCACCTCAGGGCCCTTATTAAGTAAAGTCCACTTGAACACAACTACTGCAATACCACCACAGTAGATCAGTTAACTAAGACAACTACTAATACCCAACCATTACTCAATGGGTGGGTAGCATATACAGAGTAGATACATGGGACTGATGATTCATATCCAAGGCATGATGGAGCAGGATGGTACAAGATTGCTATTGAACCTTAATGTGCATTCAAATCCCTTGAAGAGTTTGTTAAACTCTAGCTTCTGATTGAGTAGTCTAAGGAGGGACCAGAGACTGCATTTCTAACAAGCTTTTGGTGATGCTGATGTCCCTACACCAAAAAATTTGAAAGGACTCACAGAAACCCTATTAAATGCTGGCCTACAGCTGAATGTCAAATTTTTCTCCAGCTCCAACATATCTTTTACATCCAAATTTCAGTTCTACAGAGCAGTGAACCTCAAACAATATAGAACTTATTAAATCCTATTCTCTTTCCTACCTTTCTACTTTTATACCATGTGGTTTTCAAAAATTCCAGGTCTCACAGCAAAATGTACAGAACACTGAATCTGTTTGCTATGTTACGCTACCTCCAACAGAGGTTTCCTTAACAGAAAGCCTGGCCCCACGTAGTTCAAGCAGCTGTGTTTTCAGAAGAGAAGAGAAGTTCTTTTATATCCCTCATGTAGTAGTATCTCAAAAAGAAGTAGGCCAATGCAGGAATTCAATATGGCTGCATTAATAAAATATATTTAGAGTAATGAAAAGCAGAAGAAAGAAGCTCTCCCATCCTAAAAACAGAATTTTGCATCATGACAGAAAAACAATGCCAAAAATAAATACCAAACAATGTGTTTGTTGTACTGCTACTGTTTCCAAGTAAATAAATAAATTCAATTGGTTTAGTCTTAAAACAAGGAGAGTTATGTGCCTGTGCGGTACATAACTCAACAGTTCTACATTATTAATCATCATAACTATCCACACAAAGAAGTTCTTGTTATTTTCCCTTTTATAGGTGTGAATACTAACTCTCAGAAGAATGAAGAAACTGTGCAGTTCATCCAAGTCTATTTTGTTTTGCAACTAATATTCTTTTATTGTCCTAGGCTATTGCTCCAACCAGCACTGATAAAGAGGTTTATAGTAGATGGAAGGATGGAGACTATACTCTGTCAGCAGAATAAGTTCTGAAGACTGGAAACCTCTTCTCCCATCTAGCTACTGCTTACTCACTTACGTGAGAATGTCTCAAACCCATTTGTCTGTGAAGAGATTAACCCAATTATTAAGAGATTTCTGAGGGAAAACAAACCAATGTGTTCCTTATTTAATCTTGCTGGTTTTCACAGGATGTACATGCAACAATTCCAGGTTAAAATAGATAGATATCCTAACTCACAGAGTAATCATCCAGACCAAATCCAAGAGTGAACTGCTAACAAGCTACCTCTCATGAGAATGAGCAGCCAGAGCTAGAAGCCTACAACCTGACAACTGGTGTCAACATTTTTTCACAACCAAGCAACTTGGCTGAAAAGTAAAGTGTGAGGCTATAGGGAGAGACCAGGACCAGTAGCTGAAGGGTCTCGGGAGCAGGGTCATCTGTTGAAAGTGAAAGGGGAACTCACAGACAACAGGAGGAAGAGGGGGACAGTCAAACCTGGCTGTCAGGTGCCCTAGTCATAAACTTTGGGAGGGAGCTGGATTTTCCTTGAAAAGAAAGGGAAATACCAAATGAGTGGCATAATCCAAATTTGCATTTTAAAAACACTATTCTGGAACCTGTGTGCAGGATGGGGTTAGAAGAGGAAGAGTTTAATTCAGCAGTTTACTCCATAAGAGATGCATGTATGTGTACTTGTAAGCATAAGCAAATGATCCAAAGAAAATTCAGAATTTGGGGATAATTTTAAACCCTCTAATCCTGACCTAAATTAGACACAAAGAAGTTAAATTCTTCCAAAGCCAAAGCTAACCACCCACTCACATGCTCCTCCTCTGGCAAGGTCTGCTGCATTGTAGAAAGTGGAGCCAAGTCCTCAGGCCAGAGGGCACCATCTGGAAATGCAACGAGTCATTGGCCTCAATAGGGCAACAGTCACAAACAGCTCAGAATCACCAGACAAATATCTGCCTGAATTGCTTGAATCATTTGCCTGGTCAACAAATATTTGTTGAGTGTGTCCTATATGCTGTCAGTGCAAATGTAAATAAAGTATTGCAGGCAACATTCCTGCCCTCGAGAAATTCAAAGACAGGCAAGAAGTCATAATACAGTGTGAGAAGGGTGGCAGTAGTTGGCCCAGGTACTATGAGCACAGAAGAGGAGCAGATGAGACACAGCCTGTATCTTATAATCTTCTGACTCAGAATGTGGTCTTTTAACTGAATAACACCCTGCATTATCTGGGAGCTTGCCAAGAAATGCAGAATCTCAGGCCCACCCCACACCACCCCAGATTCTGATTCAGAATCTCTGTTTTAGCAAGGTCTGTGGGTTATTTGTGTGTGTACATGAAAGCTTGAGGAAACCAGAGCAGAGGGTAAGACATAAGAAACACCAGAAGCAAAACGACCAGTGTGGGAGAGATGGTCACACAGTCCCAGATCACAAAGACCTACAGGCTTGAAGCATAGAACAGGCAAGAGATGGTAAAAAGAAAAGTTCTGGAAGTGGGTGAAAGAAGACAAGGTAGAGCTTTTTGAGCCACAATACTGAAGCATGTCATTGTGGCTGGCAGTGGGAACACCAAGACAACCAGGTATCTCAGGCCAGCTGCAGGTTGGAGGGAGCCAAGAGTTATCTGGCATGGACTTGAACACTTGAAAGGAGCTTAGCTGGTTTTATATAACCAAGAAAACTTCTTTCTAGAGCCACTTTTTCCCCTTAATGATACTGCTTCCGTGTAAATCTATGCCAAAGAGTAAAAGGGAAAGCACTCAAAGGTCCTTCCCCACTGGATCTGTCACAGGCATAGGCAGGCATGCACAGAGCTTCCTAAAGTCGCCTCATAACAGAAGTTACCAGGAGCGTTTGCTCTAAATTCAGATTCCCAGTGCAATCTGTGGAATCAGAATCCCATGGGAGTGGCCTGATGATTAGAGGCTTGGAGAGCAGCCAGAGTGGTTCCACACATCAGGATACCAGCTGGCATGTCAGAGTTCCCCTCCCTCCCATCAGAATAATCCAAGAAGTCAGAAGACACTGACCTCATTGAATGAAGTCTTTAGAGAGATTGTCCAGGTCACACATCCCTTACGGGCAGAAGATAAAAATAGACTTGCTTTGTACCTGATCTAGAAGTGTAATACATTTTGTGCTAATTCAATACGCATTATTCAATACCTATTATGTACAGGTAACTAGTAGGTACAGACAATAAATTTGTACTCTGTGTATGTATGTGTGAGTGTGTGTATATTTATGACTCAATACATTTATACTTTTTTTTTAAAGTCCAGGAAGAAAAGGTCAAAAAGCATGCTAGACACATCACAGAAGATAAAACTCAAAAGGCCAGTAAGAATGAAAAGATGTTAAACTGATCAATCAATAATCAAGATAATACTTATTTAAAAAACAAGATTACATTCCCTACCAGCAAGATTGACAAACATTCTAAAGTTTAAAGTTTGACATTTCCAAGGGTTGGTGGGAACCAGAGAAACTAGAAACTCTCATAGACTGCTGGTAAAGGAGAATAGCCCCTTTAGAAAAAAATGTTAGTCAGTTTTTTTATCACTATGACAAAATACCTAACAAAATCAACTTAAAGGAGAAAAGATTTATTTTTGGTTCATGGTTTCAGAGGTTTCAGTCTATGATAGACTGATGCCATTCATTGCTTCTGGGCATATAGTGAGACAGTACATCATGGTAAAAGGGCCCAATGGAGCAAAGCTGCTCACCTCACAGTGGCTGGGAAGCAGAGAGAGAGTGAGGAAGGGGTCAGAGACAAGACAGACCCTTCAAGGGCATGTTCCCAGTGACCTACTTCCTCCAACTAGACCTCACCTCCTATATAGTTTCTACTACGCCCTAAAGTACGTTCAACTATTAACTCTTCAATGGATCCTCATGATCCAATTACTTCCCAAAAGTCCCACCTCTGTACATTGCTGCTTTGGGGAACAAACATTCAATACATGAGCTTTGGGGGAATATTCCAGATCTAAACTATAACAAAAACGATTTGGCATTCATTGAGCCTAGCAGAGGCAAAGATGGTCTTAATGAGTACTTCCATTCTCAATAGGAAGTCAGAGGAAAAACTAACATAACACACTGGAGACAGCATAAAAAATGTTTACACTAATGTGGTTTATTATGGAATAAAACCAAATAATGCAAACATCCATCAACAAGAGAATAAAAAAATACATTTATATGTACATATACAAATACATATATGCATACCACACTCACACATACTATACATATACTATACTCATGCTAACCTGAAATTTTTTATCAGTAAAATATTTAGCCTTTAGTGAATTCAGTGGTTAACAATAACTTTCATTATTATTTCTACCATTTTATTAAGACATAGAATTATTGTTTTTTACATATCTCTGATTGCCATAAAAACTTTGTAAGGTATCATTATTGCCTTACAGTTGGAGAAAATAAAGCTAAGCAATGCTCTTAACCTAAGATCATACCACTTGGGAATACTGGAACTCACATTTGTACTCATTAATTAACTTGAAAGCCCAAGTTCTTCCTACCATATTGCAGGGAGTTTCCCCCCAGAAAAATTTCCATCATAAAAGTACGTGTTAAACCCATTACTTCGATACTGATGTAAATGTAATAACAAATTAATCCCTCTTAACATTTCCCTTGGTGTGAAGCTCTGCTCTTTGCTGAAGCTAGACACACCCACATATACACAACTCATGTGACAGCCACTAATAATGGCATGACCTCTTTGGGGGGGGGGGCAGCTAATCAAAGCTATTTCTACTTCATCTAGGCTGATTTATTTATGTTGATCTATAATTGATAAGAATTAACATGAATGAACAATAGAAAATGTTCAGATGAAAATAAAATCAATGGCTAATACTTCCCTTCATAGTCATGACATAGAAACAGGCCATCACTACCAGAGCAGGTGGCTCCTTTCAGATCTGTAGCTTCCCCACTGAGATGTTTTCACCATTGCATGGGGCTCAGGTATTCTGTGCATTAAAGCTTCCTTTCAGGCTCCTGTCACTAGGGAGATCCTTCTTGATCCCATCTCTTGCCTCCTGCTTGGCAACCTAGCCCCATTAATTATTTACCCCATCTTGAGCTTTGATCTTCTATGTCTCCCTCATCCTTTGATCCTACCTCTCTGCTAACAAACACATTCCCCATGACATCCTTAAAAATGCCCTTTGCTTTCATTGTGAGGTACCCTCAAGCACTGAACTCTCTTTCTCTGCTACTCCCTTCACCACCCACCTTCTGGGAAAAGCCTCACTGTCCTACATCCTTGCCAGCCCCTCATGGTTAAGTCCTGTTTCCTCATCCATAAATTTGGAACAACCATGCATCTTCCCGGCCCCCATGAGGCTTCTGCCAAGAAGATGCCAGGTATGCAGTGAGAAAGAGAGCTCATGGTCCTCCACTTCTTAAAATGCTTTTCTTTCTCAGACTCCATTCAGCCACTTATTTTTTTCCTGATCCAGGATTTTTGTCTCCCATCTCTCATTTGTTCAAGGATCTCAGTCAGTCCCCCAGTTCCAATACTGACTTCATGCAGGGAAGCAGATAAGGTCAAGCCATATCGAGGCTTGACCTCTCACCTGCAAGCCCACAAGCCCCATCCAAATTCAACTCCCTTCACTGTGTACAACCCTCCTCACCAACTGCTTCTCCTCACCACAATTTGCCAGGTTCTTAGATGTGAGACTTTGTAACCATCATGAACTTCTTTTCCCCATCACAAAGCACTGACCAAATCCTATTTATTGTACAACATCAAGGACATCTATCAAAGCCCCTGCATCTAATATTAAAACGACCTTATCCCTAGTCTTGGCCTCAACACCTCTGGTTGAGACAACTTCAAAAGATCCCAGCCTACTCTCTTCTTTATTAGAACATTATAGTTGTACATAGTAGTTGGGTTCATTTTGACAAAATCATACGTGCCAAGAATTTTATTTCAGACCCCTTTCCCCAATCTTGCCTCCCCTATTCTCTATCCTCTACTCTACTGAGCTTCCTTTCACTCATTTATTTTTATTGGTTCTTTCTACTTATAAAGATGAAATTCCCTGTGGCATATTTTCATATGCATACAATCTGATTTTGTTAAATTCATTCCACATTTCCACCCCTCTATCTCGTGCCTCCTCCCTGCCTTCCGATCTCTTTCTACTCTACTGCCTTATATCTCCACGATATCCAATCCCCCCCCCTTTCTTTCCCTTATTTGACTCTAATTTCCACATGTGAGAGAAAACATTTGACCCCTGATTTTCTGAGATTCTGCCTACTCTCTTCTTGTTTCTCTATCTTATCCCTTGTCTTTTCCAACAAAGCAATGCAGAGATCTCCCTGAAGTACAGCCCTATTCCTGCCAATGTCCTCTTCTTCCACAGCCCTGGTGTCTGTCCTATAAAATACCAGGATCAATTCCATTCGTTGGAAATTAAGTATTCAGTACTAGCAGCCACATTGAGGGATTTTTATCTGCGCATGTAAGTACATAAATATATGTCATATTGTTTAGATACACACAGATTATAAAAACAACTCTGCCTAATATTCAGAGTAGCAAATTATAGGTTGAATATGTCTTATTTGAAATGCTTGGGGCCAGGAATGTTTCAGAGTTTTTAAACATTTGCATATACATAAGATATTGGGAAAGGGCCCCAAGTATAAACACAGAATTCATTTATGTTTCATATGCCCCTGATACACAAAGTCTGAAGGTGATTTTATATGATTTTCTGTGTGCCTACATTTTGACTGCAACCCATCACATAAGGTCAGGTGAAGAATTTTCCACTCATAGTGTCATGTTGGCACTCAAAAAATCTTCAGATTTCAGAGCATTTTGGATTTCAAATTTGCAGATTAGGGATGCTCAATCTATAATACACTGACAAACTGTCTTTTTACATACCTGTTCCCTACGTTGTTAAAATTATAGCCATGGTAAAAGAAAACGACTTTTATACCCACAATTTTGGTTGATTATTCTTAAAACTTCTTTCATTTCATACAAAAGAGCCATTAAACATTCACATATAATCTCCTTTACTCCAAAGTTTTAAGCTAGAGTTAGCCCACCAGTGGCCCCATATCCACACCTTTGATGCTTAAAGCCAGTGTTTAAAAATGAGATTTTACCTAAAGACTGAAAAGCTGCCTGCCTTGGAAACTCACCTGACCAGGTGACACTGGCTCAGGGTACCCATAGCAGGCAGCTGACTGGGGGAGACTGGCAAATGGCTGCTGCTGTGGCCAGTCACCCACTGTACTCTGTGGCCACATTCAATCTGCAGCACCTGGTCCTTTTAGCTCACCTATCTGACTCCAATAAGAATTGATGTTTTGAACCCTGTGCAAACAATGAGGACTTATGATAATTATATATAATGGCAGTGGAACACTTTAACAAACAAAGCTTGTCCTACAAGCTTACTCTGAGCAACACCTGAATTGGGGGGATCCATTGTCCCTTTATGAACCCACTTGAAGGAGCACATTTGTTCCAGATTGTGCATTTGTAGCCTCTTGAGAGTGTCCAAAACAGCAGGGATGGTTGAGAACATCATCCACTTTAGACACATGACTTCCTTCACCCAACAAGACTCCCAGCCATAAATGAATATGACAGTAGTATAATACATTTTCTGTTTTGCAAAATACAAGCAGCACCACATATGCTTCCAAATGTTTGTTATTCCCTTGTGAATAATTTATTTGAGTACATTTCCAGGAATATGAGTTAGGATGACTTGTTCTGCCCTCCAAAATCATGTTTGTTTTCTTAAAATCTCTAGGACAAAATTTGAATTAATCTCAATTTGTGTTCAATCCTTTTCTACCCTATTTCATTCTGATTTTTTTCCAATATTCTATTTTAAGTTTTTATTTTGTATTTCACAGGTGATCATCTCAAACAGCTTTGTGGTTTAACTTTGGTTTTTGTTTTCTTTTTCCTACACTGAGATGAAACATTTGCTGCTTTACTTCCCGGGAGTATCATTTTTTGTTGAACCTATTAAGGTGTCAAAGGTGTCACTTGCTTTGGCCTTCCCTTTTCGCTGATTTGTTGACTCTAATGCCCTTTTTAACTTCCATGATCTTGCAGCTCCCTTACAATTTTGGCTTTCCCAGTTTGGTGCCTTTGGTGTTAATTTTTCCATACTCTCACCTCCTGCCCAGGTCTGACTTCTAGTCAAAAGTTTCCATTTACCTTTCGGGAATGAGCTCTTATCAGAAAATCACCAACTCATAAACAGGCTTGCCTGCTAGCAGCTAGCACAGCATTCTGCGGAGAAAGAATTCCTCGTTCAATGTGGGGCTTTGCCTTATTCTGGGAAATGTGGGATCTTTCTGAAGGAACGTTTAGCAGCTTCAGGGACAGATGATCTTCAGTAGGCACCTGGCTTCCTAGTTATTAAATGAACACTTCACCCGATTTCCTTCCCTAGCTGCATTCCCAAATTTGGTGGTTGAAGAGGACTGGCAGGGTTGGAATTAGAATTCTTCATTTGAGTCCTTTCTCTGCTCCTCCCCTCTTGATGTTGAGCCTCTTCCCAGGATGCTGGTTACATTATCCAGTGGCTATAAAGGATGAGCTGTAGTTGTCTTTCAATGCAATCTCCTCCTGCACCAACTGCTGCTGCAGCTCTGGCTTTGCCACTAGGCCAGGACCAGCATCTGCCCAGGTCACTGAATTACCCCTGTACCAAGGAATCCAGGAATCCCTCCAAGGAAGAAACCAAAGAGCACTGCCAGATGGCAAGCAGCCACCAGGCTGGCCCGATGGCCTGGGAGGAATGTGACTGTGTGCCCTTTGTGTGGATGCCTCCCCACAGCCTGGCTGCCCATGCTCCGAAACTGCCCACTCACATTCCAAGACATTATGTGTGAACCACAGTTAAGACCGCCACCACACCACAGAAAATGCCACCTACTGCCCCAAGCCCTTGGGAATTTTCAGAACCCAGCAGGTTAAACTTTCAAAACAAAGGTCAGAGATTACTCATCCAAAGCCTGAAGAAATATGTTTGCAAGTTCAGTATTAAATAAACATAAGCTCAATATAAAAGTATTCATTTTCATTCTTAAAACATTTATTTTAAAAATCACAAAAAGCAGAAGAATAAGAAAGCCAACGAGTGCACTATGTTAATAAAGGACATACGTGGAAGTGACCCTTAACCACAACATCAAGATCTGTGTGTTTAGCAATAATAGGGGAAGCAAGAGGTTAGGAGACCTTAAGATCAGGGGAGGAGGGATTGGTCCTTTCCCCAGAACTGTGCTTTGGGCCTCTCATGTCTTCCTCCTGGGAAAAACTCATTAAGAACATGTATCAGAAGCCACCCCCTTACTGTTCTGCAAATTCTCCCTTTATCACCTCCTCTCTAAGATAGCAGGGAGTGCTCCATCTAGGACTTCCAGGCTGAAAGACATCCACAAGGAGGTAGAAGATTGCTTCATAAATCTCTTTCCATAAAGAATGAGGCTTAGCAATTTGCTTTAGCAAACATCAAATTCTTCCGAAACTAGACAGTGAACATTCATTGCTTCTGGCTGGGATTTCCATGCCTTGACCACTGGACTCTCCATCATTGAAAGCCTCAGGTGGAGTTTGAGGTCACTTCCAGGATGTCATGCCATTGGTCTTCACAGGTCTGGTCTGTTCTTGCAGTCAGTGGTGTTAGACTGATTATTTTGTTTCCTGGCCCTGTGCCTTCTTGGCTGTAAATCCTGGGACAAGATACTTGGTTCTCTGAGCCTTGGTTTCCTCAACTGTGAATGGGTGTGTGTAGCACTTAACATCCACCTGGCCCATGGTATGCATGAGCGTAACAGACCTCCGCTCAACTGTCCCTTCCTGCTTATCCAGCATTAGAACTGTGGGGTTTCTGGATCATGAAGTCATTTTAATAAACTTTTAAAAGTAAACTTGTTCATACCTAAGAAGGCACCAGCTATGCTAATCAACAGCTCTTTCCCAATGTCCACACTTAAAGCCTAGGGATTCTTGTGGTTTCCAGTGAAGAGCATGGGTGGGGGTGAGGGGATATGTAGTAACAAGATCAGGTATCCAGAGCTTCTCCTTTAAAGAGGAAACTGTAATTAACACAGGATGCTAATATCTGAATCCTTATTTAATCCTCCTCATGCGGTGCTTCCCAGTTCTGCAGCCGCCTGTGTGGATGTTCCCCACAGGGACATTGTTCTATTTCCTCCTAGTCAATACGCAGTGTTCATTGTACTTCTGAATGCAAATACCCAAGGCCACCCAGGAAAGCCTCTTGTTCAACCTGATTTGGAAAAGGGAGATTCTCATGCAGTCAAGTAGCCTGCTTACAAGTTGGTGACACATGCACACTATATATATTTCTATGACCTCAAAGTTAGGTCTAAAGCCACTGCAAACGAGGAAGCCAGTGCTGTAGGGAGGCTCAGAGATCCAGACCAAAAAGTTCCCTATGTCTCACTGGGGAGTCATGAGGTCACACCATCCTCCCTCATATCTCAAACACTCAGGAATGCTGTCTTTCAGTCATGTAATCCTTGGTATGAATTATTTTAGTCTATATAGCTTAACAAGAAGCCAAGATGATTTCAGTGAAAGAATGTATTGTGTTGTGTTGTGTTGTGTTATATTGTTTAGGTACATAGAGCAGTGCAGAATTATCATAAAAATCCATTTTGGTGATTCACAAATTTTTGAAAATGACCTGAATGACCTGAAAGGCTTTAAAATGGAGATTCCTTCATCCACTCTCAGATTCTGATTCAGCAAATCTGGGCAGGAAACCATCTATCTACATTTTTTAAACAACCCTCTGCCTCAGTGACTCTGACATGGTCCTCAGACCATAATATAAAGAAACTGAAACAAACTATGACATCCGAAAATCTTCAGAACCTTATAACTTGGCTTAAGACAAAAGTTAAATCCCCTGAAACTAATTATTAGGAAAAGAGAGCCTGGAATACAGACATGTTCAGGACTTCCATGCAAGGAATTCCTGAAGCACCAATGCCTCTCTGGCAGGAAGGCACACGCCGACTCCTCCTCCCCAAGATCCTCACCTCACTGATTCTAGCCCACTCTGTCCTGCTCCTGCAATCCCTCTCCTAAAATTCTGATCTCAGACGCTGAATCAGCAGCATCTTCTTGAGATTAAGTAGTTCCAAAAGTAAGAAATGACCATGGAAATCCATGAAAATTGTTTGTCATTCTGTCACACTAGGGGTCAGATCACAGCTCCTGAAACATAATTAAATAAAGTAATTGACATGCGAAACTGTCTGCGCAGCAGGAATTACAAAGGACTCCAGGGGCTTCACTATATTTAGCTTTTTCCTAAATAAGAACCTAGTGTATCTGAATTAATCACACAGTTTTCTTTAGTGAAATCTAAATTAATAAGATTTATTGGGTGTGGTGCCTGTGCACTTACAAGGGATCAATCTATTAGCAGAGAGGATCTTGCTTCAAAAGGCAATAGAAAGATAAAGTGAATTTTTAAACTCAAAAATTAAAAATGTTAATGCTCATAAACTTAAACATAAAATGATCATTTCCTATATGGATACCAGTTACTGCACAAAATTCATTTAAAGCTCTATTCTGAACCTAGACAAAAACACAGTTTTGTTTTTAAAGTATGCCCTCCCCAAAATAGCCATGCCATTTAAAGACATACATTTTTATATTGTGGCTAAAGTTTTCCAACCTGAACCAAGAGGGAGAAAACTAAAACTAGAGAGTCAGACAGAAAAAGAATATCAATACAGATGGTTTACCTAAGGAGCCAGCATCCCTGAAAATAGTCACAACATACCACACTGGAAAAAAAAGAAGGATGAAACAAACAGAGACAATCCAGAGCTATAGGTGCCCAGGAAATAGCTAAGCATTCAGAATAAATAGCAACCAAGAATTTGGAAACCTATTTGGATGATGACCACAGGATATCCTTCTGCAATGATTCACTCATGAATTATCAAGAAAAAAATATCAAAAACTTGGAAATAAGGCAAAAAATATGACTAGTGCCATTTTGAGGTCATACAGAACATTGTCTAACAAAGTTACACCTGATATTTTAGGGATGATAACTTGGCTACAGTTGATATTTATTAAACTTTAGGGTCTATATTATAACATTAGACATTAACTTATATAAGAGTGATAAAGTGCAAATAATTTCTGTTCCCCAGAAGAAATAGCCCAAATTTTATAGTGTTATCACCTCACTATTTTCTAGCCCTGTTGGATCACAGTAAATCTTGTGCCAGCATTACTTTGTTTCACTGACTATATATACTTACCATACTTACCTTTGAACCAGGTTTACCATCTTGCTAATTCCCTCATTAATGAGCTAAATAAATCTTGGACACATGCATATATTTCTATGACAGTCATACTTTTAGTTTATTGAAAATTATACATTGAGACTTTCTTTTAGCATCTGACCCATCTACCTCCCTGTCCTGTAAACAAGTGCCTATTCAGTTTTCTGCCACTGAAATCTGAGCTTGACAATTATTTCCAAAATAACATGGTGCCTAGGAGTTTCCGTTGGTCTCACAGTTGTCATTACTTCTGACCACAATCACAGTGGTTCCTCCTCCAGCCAACACCAAACAGCTCCTTCTATGGGCCCAGCCATCCTCTGACCAGGTCAAGACTCATCATGTAAAGAGACACACAGACCTGGGTCTGCCATAGAGGTAGAACACAATGCATAGAAAAGAGGTCACACTTGCATCTTCCTAGGTAATACTATTTCATTTTTGCAATCGGGCAATAAGTTTATATCAGATTTGCCATTCTGAAAGAATGGGCATATCACTATTGATGCCTGGGCAAAGCTAAGTGAATGAAGCAGTGGGTATCCTCAAGAGCACAAAAGGCAGTGTGGGATAAAACAAAGAGATGAGGGCATGCAAGGGCATATGTGGGAAACATACTTAGTTTTGCAGAATTAGCCTCCATAGTCAGCCTCACCTCCCACACACTGGCTGTTCTGGTGCTATAAGCAGACTCCCAGTGAGGCTGGAAGTGCCAGTAAAAGGCTAAAATTCTCTGCTAAATTACTATTAAACATACCAAGAAAAGATCTGACTAAAAGAAATGCCTTTTGGGATTTTCCAAAAAAAGGAAGAAGAGGAGGGGAAATGAAAGGGAAGGGGAAGGGGAAAGAAGGGGAGAGAAGGGAAGATGCATTTTCTAATGCAAGCCTCCAGGTATCTGGTAGCTTAGTGCATATAGCATTACTTCAAAGAATTCTATATTTTAAATTGTTGAAACACTCACAAACTATCTGGGGAAAATGATGCTTGTCACTCAGAGATGATGTACTGAATGAATCTTGAACATGGCTACTTATGGAGAGACATAGGTAGTTTCCATCTGCATGTGTGTGTCTCAGAAAACAGTGAATGCTTTCCACACACACATGCGGACCTGTAAGCTCAGGGATGACCAAGGGCACAGCCCCTGAGGTAGGGTGAACAACCTCACCAGGGGCAACCCTTTCTTGTTCTCAGTATCCTGTGTCTCCCACAGCTGAGAAGGCTATCAGAAGTTGTTCCTGCCTGAGCTGAGCCTCAGGGTAGCCTTCTCCCACACAATGAATGGCTGCAACAGGTCCCTCTCTGGAGAAAGAAACTCAAGGGAGGGAGACATGCAAATTCTAACCTTTTGTGTAAGAGCTGTACCTCCAGACATATATAAATTATACATAATCATTTATCTTTGATTTAAAACTTGAAGAGCATGGAGAAATATGGTTTAGGCCATGAATATCATAAAACATTTAATGTCCATAAACTAACCATATCCAAAAGGCTCCAAAGAGGCTTAAGATATTAGTTTTCAATTCCTCTTCCTTAAGGACAGGGTATTAACCCACAACCAGTAGCCAAGGTTAACTAGATCTAGATCCTCTTCTCTTGGTAACCACATGGCACGTTTCTTTCTCAGGTCTGCCCTGTTCTGAGAAGCTAACTTCTGGATTATGATAGATCAGAGCAGGCATTTCAACCTTTGTTGGTTTACAGGAACCATTTGGTTACAAAACAACAAAGCACCTTCTTCACTAACGTGACCATTCCACGCGTCCACTCTCTCTTTTCTTTTAATATTTATTTATTTGCTTTAGTTGTACATGATGCGTTTATTTGTACATGGTGCCGAGGATTGAACCCGGGCCACGCACATGCTAGGTGAGCGCTCTACCACTGAACCACAACCCCAGCCCCACGTCCACTGTCTCTTATAGTTAGCTTCTTTCTGCAGAATCAGTACATTGTTAATTTGGAAAGACAGACAAAACCTTTCTTGGAAGAAAGTTTTACTTTTTGTTTAGTGGGCAGTTGAAAACGGCTCTTCTGTTGTGCAGAAACTTCCTCAATACATCTTGACATATATGTTTATTTTATTAGTAGATACAGACCATACATGAAGAGATACATATGTCTCCAAAGGGCTTCAATATCCCCCGTGGGCATGAGAAACCATCAGAAGGTGATCAGTCAGCAAGTGACAGTAAGTTATTAGCAAGTAAACAGATAATACTAGCGGCAGTACATATAAAATATGGAGAAATCAGTAGGAAGACCAGATAGGAGACACTAATCTGCAATTTCTAATTTATTTCATTATTATTCAGAATGTTGGGTTTTTTTTTTCCTCAAACAGGGAATTGCTTTTCAAGATCCCTTTCAAGATCCCAAAACATACACCTCCACTTTAGTGCCAGTATCTCCCTGACAACTGCCATTACAAAAATCAGATAAGGTGGTCTTAGGCATCAGGAAGTTTGTTGTCACAGACTGGCTGCCCAAGAGAGTGCTCTTGTCTCTACCAGCAAAAAAGACCAAACCCAACTTTCTTATAGCCACTGGCCACAAACCTGGGTCACTTCTTAGGTGAGGACAGCATTTCACCTGTACTCTAATTATTTATTATTCCACCAAACTGTCACTTAAATTAATAAAACACAAAGCTCCTTCTGGAAATGTAAGCATAATCAGTATGTCAGCACTGCATATAATAGGCATGTAGTGGTCCCTAGAGTCTAATGATCAAGGAGAATATTTTCCAGTTCTGGACTGCCCCAAAGGACCCACAGTTGCTCTTTAGTCTCCTCTGACTCTGCACTCTCTGTATCCCTGGAGACTTGATTCAATGCATGAACTCTCAGCTAGACCATCCCCATGGGGCCATCAGCAACTGTCACCTCCCATGCAGTTTTCAACAAACATAGGGCACAGAAAGAGTATTAACTGGCAACATCACTATCCAGGAGAAGTTTCCAGTTGAGGAAAATGATAAAAACCTAGGCTGTCAAAGGCAGCATAACAGAAAGAAAAATTTGTACACTTTAATATTAGACCAGATTTCAACCACAAGCTCATTTGTCCATAGGCAATTCATCCCACCTCCCTGAGTCTGTTTTGTTTGTTTGTTTTTTCTCATATGTAATATGGGAATAGGAACCTGTGCATAACAGAGTAAGGATGAAGGTTACAGATGATATGTGAGGCACCCAATACAGAGTCTGGTACCTAGGTGCCATGATGGTCATTAGGGATGCTCCCATGAATTCTCATTCTCCTTGCCTTCCATGTACATGACTTAACTGTGGTTTCTGGCTCCATTTAAAGTAGGTCTTGACCATGTGACCTTTTTTAGCCAATGAAGCTTAAAGAATTAGGGATTTACTGCACTCCATTTCCACTATTATGGTGGTTGTAGGAGCATGAAAGATGATACCTCCATCATCTTGGGTCACTATGTGACCATTATGAGAAGCCTCCCCCCACAGCCCCTCATGGAAAATAAACAAGAAAAGAAATGTACCGAGTCACTGACATTTGGGTGGGTAAATGTTACCTCAGCATGACCTCTCCCATCATCACTGAAAAAAAATAAATCCAGTGAGTTCTGGGCAATGTTGACTCTGCTTTTGTTGTTTCAAAATGCCACCTTTGAAAAGAAGATGGGAATCCCTGAGAATTCAGAGATTCCAACTGAATTGATCCCAGGACTGATGCCAAGGTAGTTCACCAGGCAAGGATACTGATACATTAGTTGTTTGGATCTAAAGGAGAAAAATAATAATAATCCCAGTTCTGGATCTAAACTATGCCTCTATAAATTAAGGATTTAAAAGGTCACATTGAGTCTAGTAAGATAAATACACAAAAGAGTTTCCACAGATTAAAAGCTCTGGAGCTCTGGATTCCAGCCAGAGTGATCATAATCCAAGAATTGAGGTCAACAGCCCTGGAAAATAACTCTTAAGTATTCCCAGCCTTTAAAACTCCTCAATGAACCAGAAAACATCTGTTTCCTAATCTAGTGGAAAAAAGCCTCATTGCTAAATAGTAGTCAGCACCCCTAAGCATGAAATTCATTGCCATTTTCCTGGGCAAAAACAAACACACACATTAACCCTTCCTCAGTTGTTAACAGCAAATGCCACCAGTTGTAGATACTACCACAGAAAGGGAGGCATGTTTTATATCCAAACAGAGCAGAATGTCTTTCTGTTCTTGACAATGCCCCAAAGTAGCCAGTATGAATCCCAAAGCATTAGCATCCATTTCTTTATAGACATCTGACATTAAAAAAATGAAATATATTGGACTACTGGAGAAACATAATCCTTTTTCTTAGCCATGAACCTAACACAATATTGAGATACAAGTTCCAAAGCGCAACATATGGATGTTGAAATCCTGACTTTACCACACACTAGCTGTGAGATCTTCGGTGCATTGCCCTCTCTGAAACCCAGTTTACTCATATTCAGAATAAGAGCTCCCAGATGCCAGGCATAAGAGCAGCCCATACATTAAACCTTTAAATCCTTGTAATAACCATAGGAAAGGAGATTTATATGGCACTTATAGGGAGAAAGGAGGTCCTACACTAGTAAAAAGTAAGGCCAAGCTGGGTGTAGTGGCACACATGTGTAATCCCAAGGGCTAGGGAGGCTGAGGCAGGAGGATTTTGAGTTCAAAGGCAGTCTCAGCAACTTAGCAAGGCCCTAAGCAACTCAGTGAGACCCTGTCTCTAAATAAAATATTTTAAAAATGGTCTGAGCATGTGGCTCAGTGGTTAAGCACCTTTGAGTTCAATTCCCAATACCAAAAAAAAAAAAAAAAAAAAACCAGTAAGGCCAATATGTAAATTCAGGTTTGTCTGACTCCTCAACCTGAACTCCTATTTCTCAGAGTCTCAGAGTGTTGACTCTGTTGCCTACCTCCCAGGGTTGTAGAAGTCACTATATATAGGGTAAAACTCCTGTGCTGTCCCTGTCCCAAAGTTGACACATGACCAGTGTTAGTTTCTTTTCCCTCACTCTCCCCTCTTCTTTCCATCTCATTTTATCCCCTTTATCACTCACCTTTTTCCCAATGGTGTATCTGGCATATTTCTTTTAAATCCAAATTGTTCAAGTCTTAAAAAGACTTCTGGGATAAATCTTGATGTTCATATTAATCTTCCCACTAATCTATGTACCAGGAAAATATGTATAACTTTAGAAGTATATATACAAATACAGAAAAATTAAAAAAAGTCAATAGTGATTATTATTGGATGGTGGAATCACAGATAACTATTGTGATTCTTTTTTTTTTTTTTTTTTTTTTTTTTTTTTCCAGTGCTCGGGATTGAACCCATGGCCTCAGGCACACTAAGCAAGCACTATACCACTGAACTACATCTTCAACCCAATTGTTGTGATCTTTAAGATTATTTTTCTTTTTTTATACTGAAAGTGTATTTCTTGGACAAAGAGAAAAAAATAAATATTTTTTTAAACCCATGGAAGAAGACTACTGGAGTTTTAATTTTTCAACACTTACATTTGTTGTTTCCAAAATAAACAAGGGTAGTTTGGTCACTAAAAAATATATTCCTTTTATTTTTGCTTACTTAAAAAAAATGTTTAAATGCTGCAATTAATGTTCAGAAATCTAGTCTGTACTTAGAGCTGATGGGTCAAAGTTCTTCAACACTGTGTACAGGCAACTGTAACAAGGTGCGCCTGAGATGACACGCATTCACTCAAGAGCAGGCTGGGACAACCACATGTGTGGTCACTAGACCTGATTGCAGAGGAGAAGGGGCTGGTCCCACATCAGAAAGTCAAGTTCTTCCAAGTCCTTTCTGTCACCAACCACCTCCTCCCTCATCCTTTCAAAGTGACCAAGTTTACACAGAAAATCAAACTTAGGTCTGGTTTAGCTTCCATGTCACTAGTGGCTGATGATTATTCCAGTCAGCCTCAGAAAATTCAAACCAGGGATGGGTCTTCTTCTCCTCAAATCTTCCCAAGCACAATAGAAAGCATTGTGCACTCTTTGGAATTTCCTTCAAAACTCATGTGTCCTTTGACGCTCTGTTAAATGAAGTTAGTTCTCACTGTCCCCAAGCAAAGTCAACTCAGTCAGAAAGCTGTGTATATACACCACTATGACCCAAAATGACCACCCACCAGGCTGCCCCTAATACCAGGTTCTAGAAGTCCTCAGTTTTAACCAAGAAACAGGCTAAAATCCTGCTTTTTCAGTGAGATATTGTTGGGATTGGATGGCTATACTATTTATTTTCTGGTGCAATTCCAAGTTGGAGTAAAGAGCTGAGAAATCTTTATCTTTCATAGAAACTGATGTGTGTTGTTGGGTTTTTTTGTTTTTGTTTTTGTTTTTTGTTTTGTTTTGTTTTTAATCTCATGACTAGATTGCATTTCCTTTTTTGAGTTGCCTTCCTGGAAGCTCACAGCCAGATCACATAGCCCACCTGTAGCAACTATGCCACATCCAATAGCCTGCATACTTGCATTCAGCTTTTCCCTGGTCTTGACATTTCATTTAGTTTATACTTACCCTTATTCTTACTTTGTATTATTTCTTAATATTTTAGTATTTTATTCTAGTAACTACTTGCTACCCGACTCAAGTTCCACATAAAATGTGTTGGATATAAATATGGCTAGGAATATAGCTCAGTGATAGAGCATTTGCTTAGCAGGTACAAGGCCCTGGGTTAAATCTCCAGCACCAAAAATTTAATTAACAAGACACTGGTGACTGACTTCAGCTATGTCACTGAAGTGTCATCCAGATGATATGGTCCACAAGGGCACCGGAAGAGGCCTCTCCTTTCCACACCACAGTCTCAGTGCATAATAGTTCACCATTTGAAATACATTCGTTTGTCAAAACTAGTTTTCTTTTATGTTCAGAAAATAAAGCAAATATACTTAAGAAGAATGCCCATTATTCACCAATGCTAAGATATGTATTATGATCCTGTCTACTCATACATGGCTAAGCAGGAGTGTGGATTTAGGAAAAGAGACAATAAGAGAAAGGACAATTGAGTTTGATGAAAGATTTAAGGAATGTTTGAGGATTAGGAATATTTGTACATTGAGGAATTGCTTTTCTAAGGCAAGCAAGGTCATAAGATGAAAAGGTTACTTGGCAAAAGGAGTAGAAATGGGCTAAAACTCATTCTATGTACGTACGTCACAATCAGATACAAGCAGCCAGACCAAGCCTACAAGTTTGTGGTGAGGGGCTTGACATTTGGGGTAACCTGCATTTCACAGAATTCTAGCATTCACAAGGAACTCTTTACATATATTGTCTCAATGTCAACGTGACCCAGCATGCTTCCACTATAATCCTTAATCTACACATATGAAAACTGTTGCTCAGAGAGGTCAATAACTTGTCCAAGGATACCCAGTCATTCCGAGCAGAGGGGAGATGAAAAACACAAGTCTTTTCCACCAGGCAATGGCCCAGAAAGCCAATGATAACCTAACCATGTGGGGCATGTAGAGCAGCCCAGCAAGGACACATGGCCCCGCGCTCAGCTGGATGATTGAGTGTGTGACTTCTGATCCCACTGTCAGAAGCCAACAGTTTTCAGAGCATGCGATCTGCCTCTTGGTACCCATGAAAGCTGATCTCTGAGTAAAGCTATAACCCACACTTGAAAATAAAATTCTGTCTACTGCAGCAACATCCACACCCAAGAAAACACCTGCCTACTAGAAAAAGTCCTTTTCTTGTACTTTACACCAATTGTTCTTCCTTTTCCCTGCATATGTGAAAGCATTCCTGGAGCACTTGAGTATGGGGTGCTAAATTTACTGGATTCCAAATGTTCTAATTTATTTATAATCAAGTATATGTGAAATGGGAAGAAAACACAACCAACCCTGAACAGCGATTTACACCTGCCTCCCCCGACACACACTGTCAGCTCCCAAATCCTGCTCACAACAGAAGGTCTTTTTTCTAATTCACCGTGTCCAGGGAGCCCCAGAAGTAACAGCACAGCAGCCTCCCTCCCTCCACTGGGGGCCCTGTCGGGTGGTCTATGGGCAAAAGCCAGGCTGGATGAATGCCAGCCAGACCCTGGGAACTGACAGCTCAGGGTGAGACCCACTGAGGGAGCAACAAGGGGCCCACAGTCAGCATTGGAGGGATCCAGGCTGTTAAAAAGGCCAGGGTTTCAGCAAGTCAGAGGGTGGCCCCAGAATAGGCAGTGAGTTCCAAAGAGCACATGTATTAACACTGGCACTGAAGACTAGTGGACTGGTAAGAGCCACAAAAGACCAAAAGACAGAAGTCCCACCATGTCCTGACTGAATAACCCCAAGCAAATTATTTGTCCTCCCTGTGCCAAAATTTCTTAATCCAAAATATGGGAGTGACAGACCAACTTCACAGAATTGCTGCTAACAAATTAATTATGTCCATGTACAAATATACCTCAATGAATCCCACTTTTATATATAATTATAATGCACTAACAATAGTAATAGAAGGAAGATCAGTAAGTAGAGCAAGGGAATATGAAAAAGGGAGGAGGGGAGAGAAAGGAAAGGCAATAGGGAATGAGAGTGATTAAATTATGTCCTGTGCATGTATGAATATGGCACAATGCATTGCACTATTATATATAATTATAATGCACCAAAAATTAAATTAAGTCTGGAAAGTAAGTAAATAACATGCTTTAAAAAGTAATTGCACTAAATGCATGATTGAAGACTTGAATGCTACGAATATACTTTGTATACAAACTGTTTTGTGTAAAAAGATGCTCTATATGTGCAGTATGAATTGTAATACATATTACTACTATAAATAAAAATTAAAAGAAAAAAGACAGAGAATGAAAAAAAAAAGTAATTGTGTTATCTGGCATAAATGTGTCCTGTTCCTCTAAAATTATTAGCAAATTCTTAGCAAATTCAAGCTAAGCACAACCTACAGATGTGAGATTTTTCTTTTAGTTTGAAAACCTAAAAGGCAGTTCTTGAATATGTATAGGAATCCAGTTTTTAACATTATTTCCCCTGTGGCCTTCATACCTTTCTAGTCTTCCCATAGGCACTCCTAAACACACTGTATGAGAGACATTATATCACATGGCTGAAAAACCTATCTGATGAGGGGCATGCCCACCTCTGCTTCAGTTCCCATTGCTACCTCTTGTCTTGCCCCTGACCCTATATTCACTTTTATGCTACCCACCCATCCCTGCCTTGGCAAGCGGGAGGAGAGAAGGATGTGTATCTGTGAAGCCTTTTGGGGTGACCAGTGCAGCTTTCCAAAGCTTCTCTGTATCTCAGAATAGGAACAATTGCCCAAGGAAATTAAAGCCTGTGAGACAATCTTCATTCCCCTCACAGAGGGAAAAACTGGTTGAAAACAGATTTGATATTCAAGTTTTCACTTTTCTTTGGCTAAAATGCCATCCAAACCTCAAAAGCATCGAGTCTCCTAGAGTTCCCAATTATCTTGGCGGCAGCAGGTGGGCAGTGACCAGCAGTTGCTTCTTTGAATTCCTTTCAGCTTTACTGGTCCAGTTGGAAGAAGTGAAGGCAGAGCAGAGCACAACCAGACAGCAATCTTCCTTGCTTCCTTACCAATTCCCAGATCTCCTGTAACTTGGGGCCTTGCTCAGCTCACTGCAAGGTGGCAGAATGGGTCTTGGGTCTTAACTATATGCAGTATGCTGTTTGAGAGTAGGAGGCTTACTCAGCCATCATAGGCAGCAGGGAGATCAGGCAGGAAAACAGCAACCATTGAGGGGCTGCACCAGGGGTCTCACTAGATGCTCTCAGTAGCTAGGGGTGATTTCAAAGTATTTAACAGGGGAAGGTGAGGCATCCCTGCCAAATTGATTGCCCTCCACGAGGACCCTGGCATGCCACACCAACAGCCCCATGGAGAATGTAGTGTTATTATTCACATTTTGCAGTTTTGAAAACCTAACACAGAACAAGTCAATGGCCCTCTAAGGTTCCATCCAACCTTCTGGAAACTCTGGCCACCGCCTCCAGGAAGACAGAACGAGGCCAGTGAACAGCTGCAAAGTGTCTTTTAGAAGAAGGACATCTGGTCTGGTTCCTGGATCACAGAAGTTTCCTGGTTGAACTCTGAGTTCATGGGGTTTATTTTATTTATACAAAGGGCCATCTTTCCACATGAGAGGGCAGGACTCCAGAAGTCACAGTAAGATTCCCTGCAGGCTAGTGACAGGTTCAGAACCCAGGCCTCTGCTTCCCACTTTGGGAATCATCAGGCCACAAATCTGCCCTGCACAGACTTCTCTGACTTCTGTGGCATCAGGCACCATTTACTCTCAGCTCAGCTTTGTCTGAAAACAGGAGTTGATATCTCAGTTCCAAGCTCATCTTCATTGATTGAAATTGACAACCAAATATAAACTTGATCCAGAAGCTTTCTAGAAAGATCCAAGAATCAGAAGCTGGGCTGGCAGATAAGGAAGGCAGTGGTGGTAGGCTAACTCTGGAAACCCAACATATTCCCTAAATGACCAAACCAAGGCCCTCTTCCCCTGAAGAGTATGGAAATATTCTCATCTGAATCTGGGTTGTGCACTTCAGAGAATGTGCTAGAGGCACTTTACTGTGTGCATTTCACATCTCAACAATTTTTTAAAAAAATAACAAACTCATAATATGTTTATTCTTCACATTGAATACCCCAAAAAGCCTAAGCTGAAATCTAAAGATATTTCCGGAAACACCCATAAAGAAAAATAACCAAGCTTGTTACAACCCAACTGACAATTTTTTTAAAGCTTAAGCAAGTAAATTATATGGCAAAGTCTGAAATGTCTGCCCCACCTCCAGGCACACAGGCATGCATGCATGCATGCACCACAGAGAGAGCAGCTTCTCAGGCAGCCAGCCACATGCCCACAGCCTCTTTCCTAGATATATTGTGACAGCCACTAAGCTAATGAGATCCCAACTGTCACCCTCAGTTTTAACATTCATTTTTCGTGTGTTCATTCCAAGACCATTGTCCAAAAGGCAGATAAGGGAAAAATGCATACAATCAGCCTTCCTCCTCCTTCTTGGAAAAGCAGAGTCCCCACATGGCAGCCTAGGAGGGCTCTGATTCCTAGGAGATGGCAGAGCTGGAGTCTCAATGGCCACTAGCGCAGGATATTGATCAGCTGCTATAGGGGCTGCCTGCCTGCCTGCTTGCCTGTCCTGGGCAGGAGAAAGAAAATTGTCAAGAAACTCCCTCCCTAGAAAAACACCGTGCTGCAAATCAAATGCCAAAGCAGCAACAGGGACCTCTGAATGCTGGCAGTGGTGACATCATTCAAAGCCTGAGCAGTGAGAAAAAGACAGGAGTTCGAATTGGAGGAGGAGGTGATCTTTCCAAATGAATAAAATGAAAACGAGGCTTTAATGAACACACATTTAATAAGTGCCCCATCATAGAAAACATTATGTATAGTAGCTTTGAGCTTAAGCAATATATGCAAATTTTCTTTAACCCAAGAGTGCTGAGCATGAATCCCATAAACTATGAGCAATTTGTTTACTGCTCACAGCACTTTATTCTTTTTAATATACTTTATCCTTTTAAACAAAGTCAATGGGATTTTTCACAAAGGTGTTTTAAACACTAGAAGAAAATATACTACTTCAGTGATGTGCTCAGACTAGAAGAACATAGATGGTATTTTCCATAATATAAGTGTTAATTAGAAAACTGCTTTTGAGGCCAGGTGTGGTGGTACAAGCCTGTAATCCCAGCCACTCAGGTGGCTGAGGCAGGAGGAGTGCAAGTTCAAGGCCAGCCTCAGCAAATTAATGAGATATTGTCTCAAAATAAAAAATAAAAAGAACTGGAATGTAGCTCAGTGGTAAAGTGTCTCTGGGTTCAATCCCCAGTACGGAAGGAAGGAAGGAAGGAAGGAAGGAAGGAAGAAAGGAAGGAAGGAAGGAAGGAAGGAAGGAAAGAAAGAAAGAAAGAAAGAAGAAAGAAAGAAAGACAGAGTTTTAAAACTTTTGAAAGACTGACAGATGGAAATGTTAAGCTGCCCCCTCTACACACACACACACACAAGCATACAAATATACACACACACACACACACACACACACACACACACACACACGCTAACCACTCCTGTTCTTCCTGTTCTTACACTATTTGAATGAGGAATAATGATTACCTATGCAAGTGATTGTCTGCAAAACAGTGCAGGGTGACAGCCACAGTATAGTTTAGACTGTTGCCAAATAGCCTGAGCCGGGATCTGACTAGGATGCAGGCAAGAACTTTTCAGGAAATGCCCATTGCCAGTTTCTTATAGGGACATTAGGTGGAAGGTATGAGCAGGCAAGAAAGTGAAATGTGAGCTGGCAGGGACAAGGGAGCAGGGAGTCATGTCCATAAACAATTCAACCAAATAGCACTCAAATCAAATTTAGTCCCTTCCTTGCCCCTAATTTTTGATAAAACTACTTATAAATTATTAGTAAGTATTAATAATCTAATAATGTAATAACAACTACTAAAGTAATAAGTATCATGAATAATTGATTATTTAATAATTAATAACTATTATAACTAATGTTTGATAGCTTAATAATTTGATAGTTATTAATAATGAGAATTTCCAAATTAGTAATAGCTCTCAAGGATCTTCAATGAATTCTTGGTGGTTGGTAATTTCATTTCTTATAAAAATCTCAAGTCCAGGACTCAAATCCCCTTAACAAGCTATCAATAGGCACTATTGACACTTGTCCCTTTTTCTGGGGCTCTAGAACTTTCCAGAAGCCATGCTCAAGGGGGAACAACTAACTATGGCCATTCTCCAACACTTCTCATCTAGCTATCTTGAACTTTGATGTGATAGACTCCATATCAACACACGCCATCAATCTCCTTGTTAGTATCCAGTAACTAAATTACTCTTCTTGTTAGCTCAACTCTTGAGTCACTGAAACCATAAGTTTCTATTTTCCATCTTTTTTGAAGTTCAATTTGATTATTCATGGATGGACTCAATTTTTCCAAATTTATTATATTTTTTTCTCTAAAAAACAGAAAAGTTATATATCACTTCTTAGAGTAAGAGCTACTTGGATCTTTTGACCTGAGCTTGAGAATACTTGTGAAAAAATTATCATCCCAATTTATTCACCCTAAATCTTGGATCTTAAGTCTGAATTGTCAAAATCATCAAAACAGCTGCAATACATATTCAGGAAACTAATTTAACACAGAGCAATATAGACATCAGTTTTATTAGTTTATAAGCTACTCAAGCATAAGAATCTTTCTAATCTTTATTATGGTCCCTCAAAAACATACTGACAAATTCCTGGAATCCGGGGAGGGGGGGATCTAATATAGAAATTTATGATTAACCAGCAGAGGAGCCATTACCCACATATGGCTACTGACCATGTGAAATGTGGCTAGTGGAACTGGGGAGCTAAATATTTTATTTTATTTACACTTTAAAAACAAATGCCTGGTTCAGTTATTATAATAATATGTAAGTATGGGGGCTGGAGTTGTAGCTCAGCAATAGAGCGCTTGTCTCGTATGTGTGAGGCACTGGGTCCAATTTCCAGCACCACATATAAATAAGCAAATAAAATGAAGGTCCATCAACAACTATACATGTAAGTATGTATAGAACAACTTAAATATGTGAATCAACTTTTTCAATTTTAGATTTTATAAAATCTGAATACAGATCTACTGAAGATATAAAATACACATAGGATTTCAAACACATAACATAAAAAAATATATATAAACTGTCCTTAATAATGTTTTAAAATTGGTTAGGTATTGAAATAACTTTTTTTATGTTTGGTTGAATCAAATATTTTATTAAAATTAATTTCCATCTCTTTGTTTTTTATTGGAACTAAAAGAAAATTTTATATTATATATGTGGCTTATGTTATATTTTTGTTGAGTAGGTCTGCTCTAGCTAGCAATACAGAATATACAGTAGTAAGCAACAATAACATATTATTCACTTATTTTTTCACTTATTTTTTCCTTTTTCTTCCTTCTACATTTTTTATTAATACATCATTGTTGTATATAGCTGGGCGCGGTGGTACACGCCTGTAATCCCAGCACTTGGGAGGCTGAGGCAGGAGGATCGCGAGTTCAAAGCCAGCTTCAGCAATGGTGAGGCACTTAGCAACTCAGTGAGCAACCCTGTCTCTAATAAAATACCAAAAAGGGCTGGGGATGGAGCCCAGTGGTCGAGTGCCCCTGAGTTAAATCCCCGGTACAAAAAAAAAAAAAAAAAAAAAATGTTGTATATAATGATGGGATTTGTTTTTACATATTCGTACATGCACATAATAATGATTCATTTATTGTCACTATATATTAACACATCTTCTGTGGCTAAAGTAGAATGACCTCACTTATCATTTTCCCACACTCCTTTCATGCTCTCTCTAAATATTAAACAAACATATGAACTGAGAGCCATTAACTTAACAAAAGTTAATTTGCCCCCAACAGTGGGCTGAGGTAAATGCCAGTCATTCCCAGCACACCCATACAACCTGGCGCCCAGGCTGGAGACAGACATGAAAGACAGCAACAGCATTGCTAAGGGGAACTCAAGAGTAAACCCACATTAGTCAGCTCCACCAAATACACTGCATTTACAAGGGAACCATTGAGTGTGATGTAAAAGACAACACCCCAGTCCTACCCAGGACCATGAAAAGGTCTTTCTCAAGCCTTCATCCTTAATAAGTTAAAGTACAGGTAGCAACTAAACTTTATTATAGACCCAAGCACCCCTTTATATTTCATCTTTATTTCTACTTACTGAGAAAATTCCCAGGCTCTTTTTTCCTACCATCCTAAGGGTTGTAGACATCATCTGTACATTCACTTCTTTCTCTGGAATCCCATTACATAAGATGATGCACTGGAACACCACACAACCCACCAGCCATCATTTCAGTAGATTAATGGACTTTCATGCCTGTTTACTCACTTTTACAAACATTTTTAGGGTCCAGATTCTGTTCTAGATGCTGGCATAATACAATAGAGAACAAGGAAAACAAAGGTCATCAGTACCCATATTGTTTCTTCATTATTTTATGATTTCACAGAACTCTATTATTTTCTGACAGTAACACTGATTAACTTTTTAATTATTCAATGTCTGAAATTTGCAAAAAGATATAAAGGAAAATGCAATGAACAACCATGTACCTCCCCATTCCTCCTGAGTTCCATACCCTATATATCCCCATCCTTACCCCACTAAACTTGTGTTTATTATGTCTGTGCTTTTCTTTACATTTTACTACATATTCTCATATTCCTAAGCAATATGTGGTTTGACATGTTTTAAATCTGTATATACAGTGTTTTAAGCAGGTGTTTTAAAAAATCTAAAGTCAAGATAAGCAAATATCTTTGAATATACTAGAAACGTCAACAATCTACCAAGTTTGTAGATGGAAAAACATACTTTTTTGTTTACTCACTATCCAGGAAACATAAAAGACTATAAATATAAACATAAATATGACTATACATATGACTATATGTATATAGAATTCACAGCAATAACAACAGAGTTCAGTGTATTCCATAATCATTAAAAACTTTGGGTAGATTAGAAATTGCTTGCATATTTGCTTTTTTAAAAAAGCTTTCAATTAGAATTGTAAATGCAACAAAATATATTAAAAAGTTTACAGTGAAAAGTTAGCCTCGCCAACATTTATTGTTACCTGTATTCTTGATGATTGCCATTCTGACAGGAGTGAGATGAAATCTTAGAGTAGTTTTGATTTGCATTTATTTCTATAATTGCTAGAAATGTTGAACACTTTTTCATATATTTGTTAATCAATTGTATTTCTTCTTCTGTGAAGTGACTGTTCAGTTCCTTAGCCCATTTATTGGTTGGGTTATTTGTGTTTTGATGTTAAATTTTTTGAGTTCTTTATATATCCTAGAAATTAATGCTTTATCGGAGCTGCATGTGGTCAAGATTTTCTCCCTGTAGGCTCTCTCCTCACATTATTGTTTCCTTTGCTGAGAAGAAGCTTTTTAATTTGAATCCATCCCATTTATTGATTCTTGAATTTACTTCTTGTGCTTTGGGCTAATTCACAATAAGGCAGGGGGCACTAGGGAAGAATAGTGTTACCTTAGATTAGGTAGAGGGAAGTAAAGGGAGGGGAGGGAGGGGATGTGGGAATAGGAAAGATAGTAGAATGAAACAGACATTATTACTGTATGTATATATGTGACTACATGACAGTATGATTCTACAACATATACACTCAGAAAAATGAGAAATTATATCCCATCTATGTATATCAAAGTGCATAAATGCATTCTACTGTTATGTATAACTAATTAAAACAAACAAAAAAGAAAAGTTAGCCTCCTCTGAAATTTTCCCCAAGACACCCAGTGACCCTCCCCATAGGTAATCAATGTAACTTCTTATATATATATCCAGAAATATTCCACACACAAATAAGCGATCATGTTTATATTCTTCCCCCTTTTTCTAATACAAATGGAAGCATCTTGCTGTTTTCATTTGATAATACATCTTACAGATCTATTCATATTGATGCATATGGAGCTGCCTCATTCTTTCCAGTGGCCACATTTGTTGAATAGATGTGCCACGCTTGATTTAGCCTATTGCCATCAATTGAGAGGTAACATCAAATCTCTTAGGAAAAAAGACAGTGTTGCAGGTAATAAACCCTGTATACATTTCACAATGTTCAAGAGTATTCACAACACATTGCTTGACATGTAACTGAGTCAAAGAGTAAGATAGATGATTGGTAGGTAGGTAAATGGATAGGAAGATAGATAGGAACAGATAGATACAAAATATTTTGATGGATAATACAGAAGTATCCACTATAGAGTTGTACAATTTAATTCCCACCAGCCATGCAGCCATGTATGAAAGCATATTTTCTCTACCCTCTTGTCAACATAATGTACTATGTGCTCTATTTAGCAAGCTAAGTGATAAATGTTATCTTATTGAGGTTTTAATTTATATTATGTTTTAAGTGCTTAACTTCAATTTTGAAAGAAATAAGCACAGCTTAAAACAATTTAAAAAGTAGGGATATAAGAAGCCTAATAAACAAAACACCCTGAGTTTGTTTAGAGGAAGGTGCATGGAGCTGGGGCAGTAGCTCAGAGGTAGACTGATTGCCTAACATGTACTAAATCCTGAATGCAATCCACATCACTACAAAAAAGAAGGAGTGAGGTGCTATAAAATTCAAGGCATGGTACTATCCTATAAAATGGTTTATTAGATTCACATGAGCAACGAAGATAAACATCTAATTACAATATTGCCCAACATCTTATAATAAACTAATTCAGAATGTTGACATAAGGACAAGCACATAATAACCCAGAGTGGGTTCTCCTATAGAGAGAACACCCAGCAGCTGTCTGAAGTTCAACTACTCAGAATATCAGTACCACATCTGACAGTCTGATTCATGATATATGGCTTTCCTGCATTTAACTGGCTAAAAAAACAATAATAAGGGAAGACAATGGATGAATTGAGAATAAATGAAATGGTTACTCCCAGCATATAAGTGTCACACACCGTTACTGACCCCAAGATTGCCTGTGTACCAGCTCAACAGTGGACTTACAGCTGAGTCATCTGCATTCTGAACCAGGATGTGGACACTGGCTGGTTGAGTGAACAGAGTCATTTCACTTGATCCCTGTGCCCTCTGGATTCTCTCCTATTAAAATGAAAAGGTTGCCGGGCTCGGTGGTGCACACCTGCAATCCCAGCACTTTGGGAGGCTGAGGCAGGAAGATCACCAGTTCAAAGCCAGCCTCAGCAATGATGAGGCACTTAGCAACTTAGTGAGACCCTGTCTCTAAATAAAATACAAAAAAAAAAAAAAAAAAGGCTGGGGATGTGGCCCAGTGGCCCAGTGGTCGAGTTCCCCTGAGTTCAATCCCTGGTACCACAAAAAAAAAAAAAAAAAGAAAGAAAAGAAAAGAAAAGTACTCACCACCTAGCACATGTGAGACCCTGGGATTCATCCCCAGCACCAAAAACTAAAAAATAAAAAGTCCTTCCCAGAAGACAGATACTACTGATGCTACTAACAGAAAAGTGGCTTTTCTAAGACTGAATATGTACAAAGGCTTCTACTCACCTTCTTCTAACATGTATTTATGGGATGTATGGCTATAGTTTGGGGGTGACCAGTAATCACTAAAGCCAAAAAAAAAAAAGGGATTTTTATGTATTTTAAGAAAGAGCAGGCTGCAGTCATAGCTCAGTAGTAGAGCACTTGCCCTGCATGTGTGAGGCACTGGTTAGAGCCTCAGCATCACATAAAAATAAATTACTTAAATAAATAAAGGTATTGTGTCTATCTACAACCATATGTATATATCGTTGCCTGCAGCAACGATACCGCTGGAAAGAATTCGGAGGCAGACTGGAAATGAGTTTATTCTGCTTTCTCTTCTGACTTATCTCTCCAACTCCAACAACAACCCCCACACACACAACTCCAACCCTACCTGGTTAAATACTCTTCACCTTAACAAGTATATACGTGTCACAAGCTCAACTTACAGGTGCATCACACAGTGTTCACGGGCACAGAAAGATTCTTAGTAGATTACATTAAGGTCAGGAGAAAACAATTAAATGTCTCCTCTTTTGCTCTCAGCCAGCCGCCATCTTAGCTACCTCCTCATTAAGGCTCTTACATATATGTGTGTGTGTGTGTGTGTGTGTGTGTATACATATACATATATATATATGCATATTTATATATGTATATATAAAAGAAAGAGTATATAACCTCAGTATCTGTCCAAAGGATTCAACTGACAGGATAGTGTGTTCTATCACATGCTGTGACTCAGAGATGAGAAAAAACATTCTGAAATTTGGAACTTATGATTAAATCAGTGGGACAAGAAATTTGCTCAGCATAAGACCCTTGCAATAGTACTGGTTATTCACACCTGTTCCGCACTTGTCACAAAGCTGAAGAGGTAGACTCATTAAACGATCTTCCAAGTGTCATCTATGAAGCCTGAGATGGGATGACTGGTCTGAGAATTTCCAGCAAGAGTGCTATCGATGGGAATGAAAGCAAAGTGATTAAGAAAACATGATGACACATATAATGAACTTAAAATCCTGCAAAAGGGAAAAGCTAACAGAAATATCCAAAGTCAAGATACACTCATAATGGTAATCTTTACCAAATAGAGAAATCCCACAGCCAAAAGTAAATGAAACATGGGACTTGGAGGGGAAAAAAAATCCAAAGAAACAAAACTGAATACATAAAACAGGAAGAAAGATGGTCAGTTGGCCAAGTACCACTTTCCATTTATAAATTGATTATTCATTCTCTTAACATATTTATTATTCTGGACATTTTCTTATGCTCAGCTACCTTTCTGCTTCAGGCCATCAGGTTTTTTTCTAGGCCTGTTCATTAGCTGGTCCTCACTGAATGGGGAGAAAAGTTAAAACACCTGCCAGGTGATCTTACTCAGAAGAAACCACAAAAGATTGTGTGTCATAATGCTAGGGATAGAGAAAATATTGAAACTGAGTCTTGCAAAGAATCATCAGATTCCATTTATTCATTATTTAAGAGGCTGCATGGCTGTGAACCCCATTCAATGCTCCTCAGAGCTCTGGGCACTTAACCCTGGCCTTTGACATGAATGTGGCCTGCCTGCTTGCTCGTTCCTGATTTCCTAACCCTGCTCCCCCATCACCACCACCACCACTCACACACCTGAAACATGTGTCCATAAGCAGACACCTCTGCTGCTCCAATTCATATGCTCTTGACCTCACCCCTAAATTTGGCCATGTCTGAGTGGACCACCGCATGCAAGCTTCGTGCATGGACATGCATTGACAACACCCTCACTTCACCTGGGGGCTTCCCCAAGACCACAGAGGCTCTGAGAGATGCTTGGACCTATGCACAAGCACAGCCTACAAGTGCAGGAAAATTAACACTCCCAGGGCCCACTCTTGTCCAACAGGGGAGAGAGCTTGTGGCAAATGCTGCCCCTATCTCCTGTCCTCTGAGTTGACAATTCTGAACTCTCCTCAGATCTCAGAAGAATTGATTGCCATAACCCACATCATGGACCTCAACAAGGCTTCTGTATTGGTCTGCTCAGGCTGCCTTCACAAAATACCATAGACTAGATGGCTTAAACACCAGAAATTTATTTTATTATAGTTCTAAAACTGGAATTCCAAGATCAAGGTGCTGGCAGGCTTAGCATCTGGTGAATGCTCTGCACTGGGCTTGTACATGGCCACCTTCTCTCTGTGTCCCCACATACCCTTTCCTCCGTGCTTGCACACAGAAGAAAAACAAAGAGCAAGCTCTTCAGTATCTCTCCTTATAAGCACACCAATGCCATTGGAGCAGGCCCTACCCTTACGTCCTCATTTAATATTATTTACTTAGAGGCTTTACAGCTGCACTGACGGCTTCAACATATGAATGGGAGGGGGACATTCAGTTCATGACAACATTCTTATCTTGGTTCCATTCTCTCCTTCCAGCACCTTGGGATCATCTCCCAAATAAATCACCTGTGCATAAGTCTTCTTCTCAGGCTTTGCTTCCAAGTCCCCAGCTAAGATGGCATGTCACACACACACATTGCACTTTGATCCCACCTGGCCACAGACTTTTGAGCTCTGCCAGTCCTAGTGCCAATCCCCCTCCCCAGGCTGGTCTTCGGTTCTCAGCTGCCTCCCAATTTAATCCACCCCACTGCCTAGGTTTTAAGTCAGCCATCAAGTTAAACAACAAATAAACTTACCAGATTCCTATTACAGGCCAGGATTCTAGAGCAAAATGCCCATGGCTCTCAGTTCATGGATATGGATGAAAGGGGCCAAATGGGAGCAAGATCCCATAGGTCATGTGACCAATGCCATGAAGTTTCATGTTTTCCATTAAAAGTTGGGAATCCTTTATTTTTTTTAAAAAATTGCGATTTATCTCCTTTTAATTTAATTTTGTTTTGTAATGATGTAAAACATTTATATGGTTCCAAAGTCAAGTATACAAAACAACATACATTCAGAAAAGATGAATTTCTATCCCTTCTGCCTGGTTTCCCCTTCCCCCATGAGTAACTATTCAGTTGTTATTTTTCCACTTTAAAAAATTATATAGCCGGGTGCGGTGGCGCACGCCTGTAATCCCAGCACTTTGGGAGGCTGAGGCAGGAGGATCACGAGTTCAAAGCCAGCCTCAGCAAGGGCAAGGCACTTAGCAACTCAGTGAGACCCTGTCTCTAAATAAAATACAAAAAAGGTCTGGGGATGTGGCCCAGTGGTCGAGTGCCCCTGAGTTCAATCTCCGGTACCAAAAAAAAAAAAAAATTATATAAACAAATTATGCAAAGGCCCAATTCTTAAAGATTAGTGGCTAACTTAAATCCATTCATGGTTCAGTACAGATTTAGAGCTTCTGTTTGAAATGTCTGTACAAATTTGCTGGGGAGGCAGCAGGAAACAAACACAGACCCTGAGCTCTGGGAGTCAGAGAAGGAGACGGCCAGTGACAAGAAAACACCACCCTTTGTGGTGGGAACAATAATGGCCCTCCACAGACATCAACATCTTTATCACTAGGTCTCAAGAATGGCAAAGGGGAATGAAGGTTACAGATAGAATTAGGGTCTCTTATCAGCTGATCTAGAAATAATATTATCACTGATCATCCAGGTGGGATCAATGTAATCACAAGATCCTTAAATGAGGAATAAGGAGACAGAGGAGTTCAGGGTCGATGAGATATTTGAAGATCTGATTTTGATGATGGAGGAGTAGCACAAACCAAGTAAGGCAACCTCTAGAAGCTGGAAAAGACAAGGAATCTCTCCTACAGCCTTTGAAAGGAGCATAGCCCTACTGACACTAAGACTTCCAACCCCTGAGACCCATTTCAGACTTCTGAGCTCTGGAACTATAAAATAAAATGTGTTACAAGCCATTAAATTTGTAATAATTTGTGATGTCATTAATAGGGAACTAATACATGGGGTGAAGCCAGGGCACCAATCTTTGGGGACAAAGTGTCAGGGAAGGATTCCCAAAGAAGATGACATTCGGCTGAGTCCTAAGAATGAACAAGATTTGTGGCATGGGAGTTCCAAGGCCATGATGTAGTACATGCAAGGAATTTCATCATTGGGTATAGGCCCAAGATGGCTAAAGTTAGCTCCCTCACCAAGACTTCTGGCCAGCTCAAGGTCATAAATACCCTGATTCACCATTTGTACTCAAGGTCATAAATATCTGCTTGTGAGCATGCACCCACTTATGTAACCTGTTGGTACTGTGCCTTCTTTGTTTGGCCTGCACATAATATAGGCCTATGAAAGCTCAGCAGGGAGTTCCCACCTTTGAATAAAGCATGTCTAATATCCTAACTGCACCTTGCAACTCCTTTTACCTGATGATATCCCAAATCTGTTTCCCAGGGTCTGAGCCCCTGCAGAACACAGGTATTTAAAAGGTTAAGATTATCAATTTTGTTAGGCAAATTTCCATTTTTTTCCAGCAATTTCTCAAGTAATTCTCTTAGGAATTCTATTAGTCAATTACATTTGTTTTACAGATTATGAGTAAAAAATAAAACTGTAAAGATTGAGCAACCTCAAACTTCACAAAGTTCTGAGCTTCACATGTGAACAAGGAATTTATATTGTTTAAACATAAATCTATGTCTACTTAGCAAATGAGTTCAGGTATGCAAAAAACATAACACTTTTATATTTTTGTCTTATAAATCTGGATTTTGCCTCCCATTCCATTGGGTTGAAAGGAAATTCAAGCCCAGTGAATTTTTTAAAATATTTTTTTTTTAGTTTTAGGTGGACACAATACTTTTATTTTATTTATTTTTATGTGGTGCTGAGGATCGAACCCAGGGCCTCACACATGTGAGACAAGCACTCTACTGCTGAGCCTCAGCCACAGCCCCAAGTCCAGTGAATTTTTTATTCAGCTATTCCTGATACATATACATGCCCCCTGCTTTGGCCATCATTGTACCAAGGTCCTGAGGTCTCTGAAACACCTAAGCATTGAGGAGGCCCCTGGGTTCTTAGGTCACTGGTCCTCACTGGTTATAGCTAATACACATTGTCCCAGGTGGAATCTCAGGTCCAGCGGTTCCAGTGTCTCTAAGGCCCCAATGCTCTGTGGCAAGATAGAGGGTCCATGTTCCTAAGTCCATCCTCAATGGCATCACCAGGACGCTACTTCAACTTCATGGTGCGCCCACCTCCCTAGAGTATTATTCTCATAGCAACCACTTCCCAGACTCAGAGAACCTCCCTCCTCTCTCTCCTTTTTTGGTTTCAAAGGCCCTCACCTCTACCCATCAGGAACACCTAGAGACATCCCTTCCTAGAGCCTCACATTTTACAGAATAGAAGAAATATAGTCTTGTATTGGTCTCAGCTGCTTCCCTAGTCAGAAAAGACAGTAGGTAATAGAAGGAAACCATGTGTGTATTAATTAATATATGAACTGTGTTTCAAAACAGGAGGCAATGAAGTTGGTTAGTACATAGCTCAAAAGGGAAAAAACTACCTGAGCACTTATGGCCATAAAGTGACTTTATAAATAAGTATTATACCCAAAATATCTACATGATAGTCTCTCAGTATGATCGTGTTTGTTTGGGGGGTTGGTATGGCCACATAAATATTCTAAACTTGTTAGACTGTGTGAGAAAGATGTAAAAATGGCACTGTAATGATCTGGGGATTCTCTGACAGCAAAGGAAATGAAAGCAATTAAGATCAGAACGAGCCTAAGAAGCTAATCAGCAAGCATCTGGCTCAGATTTTTCTATCCTGCTCAAGAAATTGCTAACCTTAAACACAGAAATATTCAGGATTCCTCACTGGTAATAAACAACAAAGTGGCTTCTCCTGGCTTGAAAAATAATAATAATAACCTGCTTGCCACTTTGCCTTTGCCAAGGAAAGTCACTCATTTAGAATCAGTGCAATATGGTTTACAAAACAGCTCACATCTGGAGGGATGTTTACCTGCCACCCACCCCACAGAGAAACAAGGTTCTCATCTGTTAATGGCTAAGGTACCATCAGAATTTGTCCACCTTTGGACAGGCAGGACAAGGGGAGGACATGTCATCTGATGCACAAACACCTCTGCCTGGTGTGCTTCTACTCCTCCCAGCCCAGCTACCATCCCTCTTTATTTCAGGATTTCTGATCATCTTCTTTGACTCCCAGCATGTCTGTCCCAGTGCCCAACTCTAACTGCATCCACCTAACACAAGACTGATCATCGTTCACTGGCAACAAGAGCCATCAGACTTCTCCCATCATGACACTTGCCAAAATTCTTTGAACTTCAGACTGGACTGTTCCTATTGTTACTGCTGACAGCAATCTCATAAATTACTCAAGAACTTCTTTATCTGGGCTGGCAAAGAATGCTGTGTTCTGATCCGAGTCTGCAGTGTCCTCATCTAAGACCCACCACCTTGTCTTATGAGCCCAAATCCTCAGTCCCAGCTGCTGGTTCAGGAACTAGTGACCTCTCCCAAGTGGGACCAGCTGGGTTCTTGCTCTTGCTCTGTCACATTAGCAGGTGAAGGATAAGGAAGGTCATCATCACCCCTCTTTTCCCTAAGACCAGATCTTCTCACTCTCCTCAATGCCTGGATCAGCAATGGTCGGCATTTCTTTTTTTTTTTTTTTTTTAATATTTTTATTTATTTGCTTTTAGTTGTACACAATGCGCTTTATTCAATACATTTTATTTGTACGTGGTGCTGAGGATCGAACCCGGGTCGCCCACGTGCTAGGCGAGCGCTCTACCGCTGAGCCACAATCCCAGCCCCAATGGTCGGCATTTCTAGGGGAGGAAAGGGCTCTCACCCAAACTCCCCTGGGACCAATTCATGTCAGAGAGATAATTTAATGACCTACGACTTTTTCAGCAGATACCCTGTACCAGGGTCATGGGTTTTAATTCCCTTTGAAAACACTTCTCCTAATTGTACATTTAAACTGATCGAAGATTAATGAGGCTCCTTAAAGATAAAACCAATGGCTTCTACAAAATCTTTTAAGCTGAACTGGCTCTTTGTTGTTGAGTGTATATCCATTATCCATTTGCTCTCAACAACAATTTGCAAGGTTGATAGAGCCAGGTAGAAATTAACCATAGTGTACAGATGAGAAAACTGTCCTGTGCCAAGACGATGCAGGAGTCAGAAAGTCCAGGGTAGCTGTGCCTGATTCCTAATCCAGAGCTCGGCCCCAAACAACCTCCCATTTCTGCTGTCCTTCTTCTTCTCTAGTGCAGACATTACATAAATCCTCCAAAGTATGTATTTTTTTTAAAAAAAAAAAGTTTTGCTTGATTTTTCTGTTTTTCATTTTTTCAGGGTTCTGTGCTTTCTGCATTCTCTGTATGCCTGAATTTCTTGGAAAGAGGAAATATGTATACAAATCACAGCAATAAAAATTATATAAAGCCAGGCTCAGTGGCGCACACCTGTAATCCCAGCAGCTTGGGAGGCTAAGGCAGGAGGATCACCAGTTCAAAGCCAGCCTCAGCAAAAGCAAAGCAGTACGCAATTCAGTGAGACCCTGTCTCTAAATAAAATGCAAAATGGGGCTGGGGATGTGGCTTAGTAGCCAAGTGCCCCTGAGTTCCGTCCCCAGTATCCAAAAAAAAAAACAAAAAAAGTTATATATAGTATAGAACCTAACAATGGGACCTGCACATAAGTTATGTACCCTGGCAACCAGCTACCTTGGCTGAACTCAGGTTGTGTCTTTCAGTTTTAAAGTCAATAGACAGGAAGAAAGTTTTAGAAACTATTGTCTGTTTCTCATCTAATCAACTGAAACTGTATTCAAATTGTTTCTGATTTATTTTTTTAATTTGGAAAAGTCTTAATCATGGACTTCAAACTGACTGACAACAAAACACCCAATTACGTTCTCTAGACAAATTATAAAGTGCCTGAAAGGACTCATCTACTTATACTGTTCTAGAACCTTCTATTAGAAGCAGTTATCACTTGGAACTCCATCACCTCTCTTCATGTCCACCAAAAGTCCTTATTCCTGTAGCAACTGAATTCAGCAATACTCCAAAATGAGGACTGTGAGCATCCAGTCTAAAGGGCAAATGAAAAGGCACAAAGTAAGAGAAGACAAGAATTGTCATTGAGACCCTATTATTCAATCTGGTGTTGGTGGCCTTCCCTGTAATTATGGAGGGATCCCTGAGGGAAGCAGAGCTCCTGCTTAGGAAATTACCATGATCAGCAGAGGTGGGGTTGCTTTTTCTGCATTTTATTTCTCTTTGAAATTACATGTAGAAAAGTTTGTGTGTGTGTGTGTGTGTGTGTATGTGAGCTTCTAATCATGTTTGCTCACAGGTCAATCTACATTATTCTATTAAAATAGCTATAAATTATTCCAGGATGTCAGCCTATCATTTTTTCAGTCTAGCCAAACTAGCCATCAGAAAAATTACATATATATTATATATACACACACTGTATATTTATTAATCTTTTTTTTTTTTTTTTTTTTTTTTTTTACAAAAAATGTACAAATGAATTCCTAAGACAAGGAAAAAAATTTTGCATTTTGGTGGGGGAAAATACCTCAAAAAGACATTATGCTGTTCCTCTGGTAACAAAGACTGCCTATCAACTAGGAAAACTCTTTCATACTTCTCCAAACAGAAAGGCTAGTAAGCTGAGTCCTGTAATTCTGCTGGGCTCCAAGTCCTGGGCCTTGGGTGTACCTTTGTTTGCTACACATTTTCTGAGAAAGGAATGCTGAGCATTTACCTAAACAGACTATTTTCCACAAAGCCACTCTCTGATAGCCAGGTACCCTAGAAGGACTGTGAAAGAAATGCATACCTCCGGAACCGGCAAACAATGAGAGCTCGAAACAGTGCCAGGAGATGTGTCTGTCAAAACATATCTCTGCCATGTGGAGCGTCAACTGTGATTCTCTGGGAACATTTAACAATACATCCAACATCTCTCTACATACATGTGTGTACAAGACATAAGTAAGGCAGAGATAGTAACTATTTGGGAGAATATTTAAAATGGAAGACTCTGAGTATACCCCCAAAAGGTGCTGGTGCTGCTGAAATAAACAAGAGGGGCTGGGAAGTTCATGTTCTGATTGTTGACAGGCAAGACTCCACCTGCCTTTTCCTTCATTGTGTATTAATAACTGGTACCAGATCTGAGTCTGACAGAGGAACAGCAGGACTTAATCTTAACCAGAAGACTCTTAGTCAACCAAAAGAATTTTAAATTTGTGAATCCTTTGAGAAACCACCAAACTATATGTCATGTCCATATCAGAAAAAAAAAAAAAAAAAAAGCAGTAGTTGTACAAAGATTTCTCTCATAAACTGTAGAGAAAACAGCAGGTGTTAACCCAAACCAAAATATGTTGCCTGGCCAATTTTAAAGAACTACATCTCAATCTTGACCTCGGCAGAAAGCCCAGGAGTTCACACCCTCTTGTCTGGTGGAAACAAACCACCTCCAAAACCATTATTACAACCAGAATTTGGAGAAATTTTATTCTGAGGGGAAAAGATAACAAAACAGAGGTCTGGCTTGATTTCTCAAAAGACCATTAAGTGGATCTAAAAGGTTCCTCCAATATACCCATCAGAGCCAGGTGTGGTGGCACACGCCTGTAATCCTAGCACTTGGGAGGCTGAGGCAGGAGGATCGCGAGTTCAAAGCCAGCCTCAGCAATGGCAAGGCACTTAGCAACTCAGTGAGACCCTGTCTCTAACAAAATACAAAAAAAAAAAAAAGGCTGGGGATATGGTCCAGTGGTCAAATGCCACTGAGTTCAATCCCTGGTACCACCAAAAAAAAAAAAAAAAAAAAAAAGATACCCACCCATCAGAAGCTCTCTAAAAAAGATCCTCCTGCATTTCATACCTCTTTCTAATTTGTTTCAGGAAAAATAATGCAGAACACCACCTCGCAGTCCATGACATGTACCCTGTTAAATAAAAGCGTGCCTGAACCGATTACATTTTAACTGACTGACACACAGCTTTGGAAGTGCACAAGCAAGACTCACATTGCCATGTTGAGAGAGGATGGGTTTATTATCCTGTGATCTGCTATGACCATACTGCCATCTTGTCTTCTGTCTCTGGGAGCAACTGAGGCTCCATTCCACCCTTTCTTCAGCTTGAATATTGTACTGTTTACTCACAGAGACCTTACTGTCACCCAAATCCTATTTCCTGATATCTGTCACAGTAAAGAGTATGATGGTTTTCTAAAAATTAACAAACACAAGATACTTTTTATTGTTTGAGTACCTGGCGAATAGTAAGAGAGAAATTTTACTGTTTCCCAATCAGACAACATCAGATGGGAATTGCTCATCCTTAGGCTTCATTCCAGCTACCTTTAGAAAACAGTCTAAAAAATTCAATGGGAATAAAGACATCAGCCAAGAATACCTACTTCTGAGTTCACTGTCAGTAATACATCTTGTTAGACACAGGCTAAAATAGCATTGCTTATAACTAAGTCCACTTAATTAAATATGGTGTTGTATTTCTGTCTATAAGAAATTGAAAGATTCAAGGTCAGAAACCAGTCCTTCTATACAAACTTAATTTCTATAAGAAAATAGACTTAAATCATTTCTGTTTCTGTGTCTTTTCCAAGAATATCACCAAAACCATAACAAGCACCTGAAGCTGCACTTCCAAATTACATTAGATGAATCCCTGCCATATGGAAAGAAGAAACCCAATCAGGAACTTCAGGTGGGCAAATCTCAGAACCAAATTATTCTAGAAGCACCTAGCCACCCAGAGCAGTGGAGTGAGGTGAATAATTTGGACCAAACCTCAGATTCTGTAAAGCTTCATTTCTTCTCTTTATTAACAATGAGGAATTACTTAGTCTTAGGGCCTAGACAAATCAAGTCTCGCTGAATTTAGTTCCCAACTCTGTAACTGGCTCCACAAATCCCTACTGTCCCAGATTCCTCAGAAAATTTGAAGCTTGGTAAATTGCTCCCACGCTTCAATAGCAGGATTGATAAATTTGTCTGTGGGAACTTTGGGGCAATTAACAAAAAAGGACACCAGAGCAATTTATCACACTAAATTTTGCGCCAGCCATGGGGCCAGGGAAGGACACTCACAACAATGGGACCTGAGAGGAGAGAGAAGAGAGGGACATGGAAGTTCCTCATTGAGGCTGAAGCCATGATAACAGCAAAGCAGCCACATAGTGGTTGTGACTTTACTTCCAGATCACCTTGCATACCTGACAGCACGTTAACCAAATAATACCCAAACACTCCAACCTGACAAGAGACATCAACACCAGAAATTCCCAGAGCCAAAAGGCAATAGCTGCTAAAGCTCACTCAGGCATGGTTCCCTGATATGTTCTACAAATGTCCAACAACTGGAAAAGCATTCAAAGGCAGTTAAACTAAAATGTGACAAGATACAGATGCCAACAAGGATGAGCGGTATCACTGGTTGGAGACAATCCATCACTAAGCAAATAAAGCCAACCCAAGTCAGGCACAGACAAATTAAAACCCCAGTTTCCTCAAAGCAAATAGCAGAATCTCATCCCCAGGAGTGGAAGTAGCAGTTCACTGCTGAGGGTTAACTACTATTTGAGCAGCTCTAAGAAAGCTCAACTGTGCCAAAATCAATCCAAAAGCATTCGCTCAGAATCTCCCCATGGTAAAGACACTACTAAGAAAGTCAGCAGGCTTCTTAGACAATCATTAAATGATATATCCATAGGTCAAGGGACTTAAAGATTTCACACCAGATAGGGAGAATTTGAACTTTCACAGGTCAAAATATCAAAGGCAAACCAGAGAGTACAAGGGCCGCAGGGAAGAGCCTGGTGAGAAAAAGGAGTCATATCTTATTCATGAAGCTATCACTCACTGTGGAGCACAAGCTTAAAACCAAATGATGGCACCTTTTTGAAGTCATTGATAAAGATAAAACTGTAAAAATCTCCTCATGGAAAACATGGAATTAAATAAGAGTAACACCATCCTTTTTTACAAAGAGAGACAGGGTGGCAGGGATGCAGGGTTGTTACATTAGAGAAGAGAAGACTGAATTCAAAACCACGATGGGAATTAGAAACCAGCTATTGTCAGGCAAATGCTCCATGGTCATACATAATTAAAGCTCATGTGCCCAGTGGCTCCTCGTCAACAGGATATCTCAGAGAACTTCAGTGGGGGTGGGGAGAGTGGTACCAAGTTAGTTAGGAGGACCAGAATTAATAATTCTTGGTCCACTAGTTCACAGATTCATATACACACTTGAATTCCTGAGAGCTTGGTAAAAGTAGCGATTCCCAAGCTGGAGACCTCTGACGATGGGTCTCTTTAAAGTACAGTTGGTCCCAGATATTGAAACCATTGAATCTAGCTACAAGGAACTATGAACTCAACTACTTCCATTTTTCTAGGAGACCGGTGAAGCATATATGAAAACATAGAAAAGAAAAACAAGGAGGAACAGGGGAAGTGGGAAGGGAAGAGGAAAGGAGATGAAGAAGTAGGGAGGAGAAGGGGGAGGAGAGGTTCTACCACTAAGGACTCAGCCCAGATTCCAGCTGCTCCAAAGCTCCAGTCATATTCTCTCTCCATCACAGCACATCTAGGAAAAACCAGAGAAGATTCCAGATCCCACCCTATCGCACTTACTGAACCCAAACTTCTCATGAGAAGTCCCACACTGGAGCCGGGCGCGGTGGCGCACGCCTGTAATCCCAGCACTGTGGGAGGCTGAGGCAGGAGGATCGTGAGTTCAAAGCCAGCCTCAGCAATGGCGAGGCACTTAGCAACTCAGTGAGATCCTGTCTCTAATAAAAATACAAAAAAGGGCTGGGGATGTGACCCAGTGGTCGAGTGCCCCTGAGTTCAATCCCTGGTACCCCAAAAAAAAAAAAAAAAAAAAGAAGTCCCACACTGGACTTAGGGTTGATCTGAATTCCAATCCTGGCCCTGCCATTTCCTATATAACTTTAGACAACTCCTCTGAGCCTCAGTTTCCTCAGATCTATCCCAGGAAGTTGTTTGAAGATTTAAATGAAAATATATGTAAATCACCTTCCATAGTGACTTATACAGGGAAGGAGACTAATAAATGGTCTTTAGTTCTCATTTAAGGAACTATGCTGCAATCAGAGAATAGATTGGGATTTTCAGCCTTAAAAATCCCATGTCTTGTGACCACTCAGCTCTCGGAGTCTATTGCATACCAGTATGTGCCTTGCCTGAAGAAGGTATAGACCTTTGCCATCCCAGTAAGATCCTCACTGGAAGGTGTGGACTCATGGACAGAAAGCACAGGCTCACCTGGCAGGATGTAATGTAATGATTTCTGCTATTCACGATTGTACCTAACGCCTTGCACAGTGCAGATGAATAATGAATGAATGTTTGAGGAACAAATTACGCAAAGAATTATTGAATAACCTGTTGAGTTTCATTTTAGAGTGACTTTCCTTTTCCTTCACATTCAGAAAAAAAAATGATGGAAAGACAATTTTAAACAAGCTGGAGCATTTTCCCCCATCCATTTAGTTTCTGAGTCTTTAAAACTAATTAATTGCTACTAACAGAACATAGAAGCAAACAGAAACGAAGAACAATTCAATGGTCATGCCTAAATCTAGAGGAGAACCACACACATTAAAGTCTACTCTATAATGTTCTGATCTGATTTGGGGATGGGGAGCAGGATGCCATCTCTGCCTCTTGCCAGGTTAAGAGGTAACTGAGAAGAAAAGAAGAACAAGCACAGAGAACTGATCTGGACTTCTGACCAAACAGACAGATGTCCTAAGAAGGTGAAGCAGGAAAAAAGAACCATTCTGGACTATCGGAAAATTCCTAGTCCCATGAGAAAGTCTCGGAACCTGACACACAACTGGAGACATAGGTAATATCTGCAGAACCTTGCTCCATTCTCTCATATCAATATTCAGCCTCATGCCATGATGCTCATGAGATCACAAGGGAAGGACATTAGTGTCAGATCAATGGGGTAAGTGGGACACCAGCTCAGGGAAAGTGAAGTCAGAGCAACCAGAGCTGAATGAATGGGACCAAGAGAGCCCAAACCACTCAATGCAAAGGAAAAGAAGGCATCAGTGGGCACTCACACTCATCCTCTCCCTTGCAAAGGGATGAAGGCCAATCATTACAAATTCACTGTGTTCAACGTTTTCTTTCTGACCACAACTCTGAAGAAGCCTGGGATATTTATTTTACCAACAGACACTTGTACTTGTTTAAGTGGTGACGCATGAAACCCCTGGGATGAAACAGCTGCTGTTTTATTGACTGAATCCAAAACTCTCACCAGGGAGCAAGCAATGGAGTCCTGCATTGGACTTGAAGTTGATTTGGAGGCCAGGTCTGGGGCTGTCATTTCCTAACCATGTAACCCTGAGCAAGTGTCCTTTGTGGTTTCTTTAGATCCATCTCAGAGGGTTGAAGTTAGAATATGACAATACACATAAGTCACCTTGCCTAGTGACAGCACAGAACAAGGGTCTGATACATTTTCTCATTTATTTAAAGAATTATTCTGCCATCAGAAAAGCCACAAGTAATCATTGTGTTTCCCATCCTGGTTTTACCTAGGACTCTACATCTGAGACGTTAGTAAGTATAATGCAAAAAGTGTTCCATGGTCAAATAAATACAGGAAAAGCCAGGTACAATAATGTTAAAACAGCTTCCCCACTTACCCAACTTCTCAGACCCATCGATATGCCAATGTGCACTCTGATCTTCAGAGAAGACTCCAGGTAGAGAAATAAAATATGCAGCATTTATCAAACTTCATTTTGAAAGAACTCCTGTTAGGACTGCCCTGGAAGGATGTTCCCTGGCCCACAGTTTTGGAAATGCTTACCAAGATCAAAGGTCAGTAATGCATGGGAGAGAGTGGCACGCCCAGTCGCTCAGTCGGATATGACATTCCCTGCATGGTGTTTGCCCAGACACCACCATGACAGAAGAGACATTTTGGAGTCAGAATTATGATACTGTCACCAGGAAAGGCAAACACCAGCCAAAGGAACACCACACCTACCAAGCACCAGCTCCTCCTCATTAAGGGCCCACACAATATTCATCAGGTGCTTTTTATTTCATGAGAACACACTTCTAAATTTATAATGAATGTTGTCAACAGAAAAATAAGATTACCCTTACTGAAAAGAATCACTTTTTGTTTGAATGGACCCATTTTGGTAAAATGTGGAAAGCTATGCTAATGAGAAGTGACTCCTGTCACAGTCAGAAGGAAGGGCTTGGGTTGCTTCAACCTTTTTCATATAAAAATATCTTTGTTGATATTCTGTGTTTCACCACCTCAAATGCACATAATTTTCCTCTGCGTAATATTTCAAGAGCCTTTACTTAGAGCCCATCAGTCCCCAGTATTCTTTCACATCATTCTCCAATCTTCCTCTTCATGTGCCTTCTCTCACCAACCCTTACCACAATCCCTGGGATCAGAGTGAAACCTCTTATCCATTTTGTTTACAATATTTCCCCTTCTACCTTACTCTGCATTCTGCTAGTTTAACCTTCCTAAAACAACCATCATTCTACTCACCCATCCAAAGACCTGTGATGTTCCCCCACTGCTCCCTAAGTCCACAGAATCCTTCTACATGATACCAGTTCAGTCTACCCCCATTTAACTTCTATAGCAGGTTGTGTACTCTCTATTTAGTACATTGTCTTTTAGTAACTTTTGTTACTATTCAATTTTTTTTTCCTTACTGATACTTAAATGTTTTATGTCTTTGACTTTCCCCACAACTAGACCCCAAGTTTCTTCAAGTCAGAAATTGCATCCTATGCTTTCTTTGCAATTCACTAACAAGAATAATAATGGAAGGAGGGAAGGGAAGTGAACAGGCTAGTTAGTGACCTTGATTGGGAAAGCTCACTCCTTTGAAGGAAAACAGTCATGCTAACTTTAAGGTTCCAAAGACCATGTGATCCTCCCTCATAATTATGAGGGAATGAAGGTTGGCCTCCTTCAAGTTCCAGGTTCAATGCTAACAGAGAAGGAAGCAGAAAAATAAACAGGCAGATGTAACTGTGCCAGAGCAAGCTGATGAAATCTTAACAACCGTAAACTCCTGCGGAGATTAACAATCTTTGGGTTGACGTTTTCTTTCCTTTCCTCAAGGTTGAGAGAGGTTAAGGAGAACTTGTGTTTTTGTGTTTAATCCTTTTATGACAAAAGACACTACAAAAAAAATGTGCTGCATGTATTTCTACTCAGATATACTATATATGTATACAAATACAAAAAAAAATCACTGAAAACACTTTCAAAAAATCACTACCCACGCCTTTCAAAATTGCAAACTCTCAAAAATACAAAATACAGCAGAAATATCTCCTAACTTCCTTTATAGAAGAATGCCTATTTTTTGTTACTACCTATAAGACCAAATAGAGATCTGAGTCTCCCTGAGATACCCTGTCTCTAACATTTATTCAAACCTGTCCCCACCTGAATAAATCTACATTCTTTATCTTATAAAGTGCATACTATTCAATTCACTCATTTTCAAGTTACCTCCTCAGAATGCAAAGTGAAAAGTTAAGACAAGGCAAAGTCAGAGGTTCTTATGGGATGAGCAAGTAGCAGGCTACACTGCAACTCCAACAGAAATCTCTTACCTGAACACCTGTAGGACACCTGTTTCTGGGGAACTCTGATTAATCAAACCCCAGCCCCACTTACTTAAATTTCAAAATTAAAAGAAAAAAAGAAAGAAGATATGTCACTTTCAACAATGGTAGAAAGCATAGAGGGAAACTGAATGAAATTTTAAAACAAAACATCTCTTTGAAGGCATCTAAGAGTTACCAAGACAACCAGAACCTGAAAGCCAAGTGGAGAAGCATAGAAATCACTCAACACTCTCTCCTCACCACCACCACCACCACCCAGGCATTTGCTGATTTGTAAATTTCACAGAGAGAAGCAGAGAGAAAACAGCTGCTACAGGGCTGATAAACTAAGCAGAGCTGTTACCACTGATAAGGAGATAATACTTGGATTTCAGAGCTCACCAAAGAGGAGGAATCCTGGTATATACAATGATTTTCTAACTGGGACTCTGGAAGACTATACCTTTTGTTTAAAAAGAGAGGCTGAATTAAGATGATTAAAATCCTGTCTATCAGGAACCAAAGAAAAAAACACCATCTGTGAAAAAGTATATGACTAGTGCCTCCTAATTTTTCATTTACAATGTTCAAATTTCCATTAAAAATTGACAAGAATACTAAGAGACAGGACTAAGAGGAAAAGAAAAATAGACCCTAAAAATTGTCTCACATGTGATCACATGGGGTTATTAAACATAGACTTTAATTGATTAAGGCTAGAGGTGTAGCTCAGTGGCAGAGGGCTTGCCTAGCATGTGTCAAGCCCTGGGTTCAATCCCCAATACTACAAAAACATAATAATTGACTAACATGTTTAAGAAAATAGGTGACAAGAATTTCTAGAACTGAAAAATACAATGTAATTATGCCATAGGTAGATTTATAACAAAATAGATTCAGGTGAAGAGAGAATTGTTGATATGGAAGATGGTGATTCAATAGAAAATTCTCAAAGTGGAACATGGAAATAAAAAGAAAAATTCAAAGAAAACCAAAACAGATTATTTTAATCTATGAGAAAGAACTAATATCTACTGATTATGCTGAAAGCTAGTTATTTTAAAGCAACTAAGCTTGATTTCATAAGATACACTTTAACGTATTTTACAGATTTGAAAAAATTCATAATTGATATTTAAAGGAACTTTCATTTTAATATAGTCATAATAATAATTTTAGCAAGAACTTTGCAGTATACAAATGAGGCCTACTGAAGAAACATAATGATGTCTGAAATTGGAAAAAGGTAGTTGTACATGCTGATTTCAAATACTCACTGCACATTCAATAGGCCTTACTTTCTTACTGATAAAAAGAAACAATAAAGTCGTAGAAAGCCATTGGGAAGAATAAGTGAAATAAGGTACATAAAATACCTAGAAAAAAATATATGGACTGAATGAATGTCAGTTCTCTTCCCTCCTCCCCCAAATCTAACTTAACATTAAATGAGTATCTACAATGGACTATTAGTTCACCTTAAGTCACCTGTGAATCACACACGTCTAATACATCCCTACTTCACATCTATGTCAAAAATAGATGCTGCATCCTTGGACCAACATTAGTGGTATCCCTATCAGTTAAAAGAATATGTTGGATTTCACCTGACTGGCCAAAAAAAAAAAAAAAGACACTGTCAGAAATATTAAAGAAGTGCTGGTTTGATGAAGAGAGTGAGGATTTTGTTCCAGAATATGTTGGATTTCAAGTGCTAACTGGTCTCCTAGCTAGAGATGTATATCAATAGTTAGAAATCTGAACCAGGGTCCCAGAAGAAAGGCGGAAGTTGAGATCAAGTGGATAGAAAAGTCAAAGGAATGGCCAAGGCCATCATGGGAAAATGTAAGGCAGTGGTAGAGGGTCATTCATTATACTAAATATAGCTGGTGCCTTTGGAGGTCGAGGGAAGAAGTCAGTCAGTTCCCACAGCCAGCGTGAACATCAGTGTACAACATGGGTCTCTTGGGGCCTCACTACCTCGCAAGTACAATCATGTCGTACTCACCAGATTCCTATCACATGACTTCATAACAGCCTGAACTTTTCTTTTGTGCCCTTCTCATAACTGTATTTAAGTAATTGTTAATGAAATGATGGGTTCATTGCCTTTTCTCCTCGATGTTATGATCCTTGAGGGCAGCGGCTATCTCCTTCAAGTTTGCAACTACATCCTCAGGACCTAACTAGCAAGGTGTCCTGCAGGTAGTAAGCAACATTTTGATGAATAAAAGAATGAGTAAAAATCATCTTGATGGTTATAAGCATAGACTGTTGCTACTTATAGTCCAGCAGCTTCAACATCACCCAGGCACTTGTAAGAAATGCAGATTCTCAGACTTGGAGCTACTCCCTCACAAGCCACAGGTGATTTGCATGCACATAAAAGCTTGAAAGGTAATGACTTGGTTCAGGTATTTTAGAATGAGGCCAAAAGATCCTTCTCCTGGATGAGTAGAGAGACAGAGGGAAGAAACAATTTTGACTCGGCAGCCTGGGTTCAACCAAAATTAATTTAGAACTAATTTTTTTCAAAGACAACTAGGAATGTGTAATAACTGCTTAACCCTTATTCAGAAGCTCTCACTTTGACTATGTTTAGAGTCACTTGGGAAGTTTTAGAAACTACTGATGCCAGGTTTTCACCTCCCTTCCTCAGAGATCCCAATTTAAAGAGTCTGGATCTCCGCTGGGCCACAGGGATTGGTAAACCTCCCCAGGTGACTCTAATGTGCAATCAAGGCTGAGAACCACTGTCCTAGATAATTCCAGTGCCTGCAGCTGGAGCCTCCTAACTGGTTGTGCCTCAGATGTAACCAAGTTTCTCTCCAGTGAGGGTTTTGCCAATCCCTAGGGCAGTAGGTGCCCCACTCAATACTGAACCAGCTCACTGCTGGTCTCACTCAGAACCTGATCATGTTCTGATCCCACTCCTAGAATATGAAGGCTTTCTTTCCAGCTCCTCAATGCCTGCGGCTTTTCCCAGGCAATTATCAAGACCTTCCCACCTCAAGGTTCTATTGCTGATAAAGAAAAGCCTTTTGTCTCTTACACTGACTCCATTTGATGACCCGAGAGAGCAAAAGCATTCTGCCCTGCCCTATACTTCCAGATTCCATCCATGACGCAGTTATTAACTTCTTGGCCCTAAATCTGCAATTCCTTTGCCCTGGGCTTCCCATCTCTGCCTCTGGCTTCCTTGACACCAACCACCCAGGCCTCCCGCTCTGTTCAGATGTTGTAAGCCTTGAGCCTTGTTTAGACCTTTCCTTGGAAGCATTCACATAATATTTGTCCCACCCCCACCATGGCTCTCGGTTTGAGAAAATCCATCAGACTCTAACCTCCCCCAAGAGTTCATCCTAAAATACCTAAATGTCTGGATCAACCTTCAGTCTTTCCATGGACTAACATCCCTTCTTTCTCCTCTCTTCAGCACAAAAACTACATCCTAAAAAACAAAAACTCTTTGTGAGACTTACATATTTCAGTTTAGAACTATGGATTTGTCACACTTCTTAACAAAAGTTAAAACCATGCAGTCTGTTCTCTTTACCACAATGGCTTAGAGATACCTGACTATAGTGTCAAACCCATGAAAAGATTTCCCAAGCCTGCGTCTATTTCTTGTGTGTGTGTGTGTGTGTGTGTGTGTGTGTGTGTGTGTGTGTGTTTTCTACCAAAAGTCCATAATTTTCTTACAATTTTCCAAGGAGTCTTGAGGCACAATGCTCAATATCACTAGCCATTTGGAAAATTCAATCAAAACTATCATGAGAAAACACTTCATGCCTACTATGGTGGTTATAATCAAGAAAAAGGAAAATAAAGAAGAAAACTATACTATCAGTATTGGTGAGGATGTGGAACAATTGTGCATATTGCCACTGGGAATGTATAATGGTGCAGCTGCTATGGAAAAGAGTACAGTGGTTCCTCAAAAAACTAAACACATAATTACCATATGACCAGAAATTCCATTTGTGGGTATATATCCCAAAGAATTGAAAACAGGCACTTGGAAAGATATTTGTACACCAATGTCCAATGGCAGCATTATTCATAATAACCAAAAAGTGAAAACAACAAAAATGTCCACTGAAGGTAGGTAAACAAAATGTGGCATATAAACACAATAGAATATTATTCATCCTTTGAAATTCTGATATAACATGAATGAACATTGAAGGCATTACACCAAGTAAAAGAAAAGCCAGAAACAAAAGCACAAATATCATATCATTCCACTTACACAAAGTGCCTAAAGTAATCAAATTCATAGAGACAAAAAGCAGAATGAGGTCATCAAGGACTGGGGGAGGGAGAAATGGAGAACTCTTGTTTAACAGGTAGAGTTTCAGTTTCAGATGATAAAAAATTCTAGCAATGGATGATGACAGTTATACAACAATGTGGATGTACTGAATGTCACTGAACACCTACTAAATATGATGAAAATGGTAAATTCTTTATTATGTAATTAAAAGAGTGATTGAATCTGGGGGTATAGCTCAGTGGTAGAGCACTTGCCTAGCATGTGCAAGGCCCTAGGTTCAATCTCCAGCACTGCACTAAAGTGGTAAATTTTAGATTATATTTTAAAGAGTTCTATAATCTCAAAAATTATGAGCCTCCACCCTAATAAAAGAGGAAGTTAGGGCTGAGGTTGTGGCTCAGTGGTAGAGTGCTCATCTAGTAAGTGTGAGGCACTGGGTTCAATTCTCAGCACCACATATAAATAAATAAATAAATAAATGTATTTTGTCCACCTACAACTAAAACTTATTTAAAAAAAAAAAAAAAGAGAGAGAGAGAGAGAGAGAAAGCTAAGCTTCAGATCCATTCACTCTCATTCAGTGAGCTCTCAGGGATATCTGAGAGGCTTTCAGGATCCCCCACCACCGCCACCCTGCCACATATGTTCGGTGAACTGTCCTTCAAAGTTTGGCTCAAGAGCAGGGCCCAGTGGCACAACACTGTACTCCCAGCAACTCAGGAGGCTGAGGCAGGAGAACTGCAAGTTCAAAGCCAGTCTCAGCAACTTAGTGAGACATAATGGGTTGGGGATGTGGTTCAGTGGTAAAGCACCCTGGGTTCAATCCCTGGTATCAAAAAAATAAAAAATAAAAAGACTTGGCTCTGGGGCTGGGATTGTGGCTCAGCGGTACAGCGCTCGCCTAGCACGTGCGTGGCCCGGGTTCGATCCTCAGCACCACGTACAAATAAAAACACATTGTGTACAACTAAAGCAAATAAATAAATATTAAAAAAAAAAAAAAAAGACTTGGCTCAAACATCACAGCCTGGATGATGCCTCCCCAGCTGCTTGAAGCAGATTCAGGCACCTTCTCTTCTAAGCTTCCCAAGGTCCCTTTGGGCAAAGTTCCTACACATTATATATAATAATTTATTTGCCTGCACTAGAAAGTGAGCCTTAAAATGCAGTGGACAAACTATGGGTCCACTGTACATGGCCTCATCATTCACTGAATGGATGACTGAATAAAATAATAAGCAGTTTATTACTGTTGAAATTATGTAAATGATTACACATCGTAAGAAAAACAACACAGTGGGAAAATGGGCTGGGCCCCTGATATGAACTCGTACTTCACAGGAGAGGAATCAAATATGGCCAGTAAACTAAGGAAAACTCACTAAATACATAGTGACTAGAAAAATGCAAGTCAAGTCCACAATTAGATATCATTATAAATGATTCAACTGGCAAGAAATTTAAAGGCTGACAATAAGTGTCAGAGTGGTATGAATCCACAGGATTTTAAATTAATGCATACTCCACCTGTGCTTTTAGTAGCACAATTCACAATAGCCAAACTATGAAACGAGCCTAAGGAGTCCATCAATGGATACATGAATAAAGAAAATATGGCATATATACACAATGGAGTCTTATCCAACCATAAAGAAAAATGAAATTATAGCATTTGCAGGAAAATGGATGGAACAAGAGACCATCATATTAAATGAAATAAGGAAAACTCAGAAGATCAAGGGTTGTATGTTTTCTCTCATATTCAGAAGCCAGAGAGGAAAAAGGAAAAGAAAAGTGGGGATGGATCTCATGAAAATCACAAAGAGGTCAGTAGAGGAACGGAACCAAGGGGTAAGAGGTGAGGAGGGATTGGGAGGTGCTGGGGAGTGATATTGGCCAAAAAATATTGTTATGTTGTGTGCATGTATGAATATGTGATGATAAATCCCACCATAATGCACAACTATAATGGATCAATAAAAAGTGTTGTAATAAATAAATACATAAAGCAAAAGAACTAATTAATTAATTAATGCATACTCTGATTATAAAGGACAAATTTCAGGCTGGGGATGTGGCTCAGAGGTAGGGCCTTGCCTGGCACACATGAGGTATGCCAGCACCAAAAGGTGTAGATAAAAAGGACAATTCTTTTCCTAAGAGAAATTCTTCTTCCAGCTTTTTTTTTTTTTTTTTTTTTTTTTTTTGGTACCAGGGATTGAACTCAGGGGCACTCGACCACTGGGCCACATCCCCAGCCCTTTTTTTTTTTTTTTTTTTTGTATTTTTTTTTTTAATTAGAGACAGGGTCTCACTGAGTTGCTAAGTGCCTCGCCATTGCTGAGGCTGGCTTTGAACTCGTGATCCTCCTGCCTCAGCCTCCCAAAGTGCTGGGATTACAGGCGTGCGCCACTGAGCCCGGCTTCTTCCAGCTTTTTAAAAATGATCATTAAAGAGATCTTTAGAAAGCTATCCACACATAGACAAACCAACACTACAATAACACCATTACAAGATCACATAAATTTATATTTCAAAAAGTAGAAGAGGGAATTAATCACATAAGAAGTCCAATACTAAATTTTAGAAATGATAACCAAAGCTTAAATGTCATGTATAAAACTTCCATTTGCCAAAAATTCCCAGGCTATTTGATCTCTGAATTATTCTCTGTAATGTTCCAAAGTAATCCAGCAAAGAAGAGTTCCCAGTCTAATAAGGAAGGGAAACCCAGAAGGCTAAGTAAAATCATCATGTGGGTTTCTTCTTCCTAGCAGAACATCCCTGAGCTCTTTATGTAATGCACACTGTGGTCACCAAGAGAACTGTAGGGCTTCCCAAAGGTATTTGACCACAAGAACATTTTTGCACAGAAGATCTTGAGAACCAAAATCCTACCTACAGAGCACAGATAAGAGAAGCTGTTCCATTTAAAAGAGAAGAAGAAGAAGAAGAAGGAGAAGGAGAAGGAGAAGGAGAAGGAGAAGTTGTTCGTGGGACAATGAAAAAGGAAACCTAACAAATCAAATATAAAGAATACAAAATTGAAGACAGAAAGTCACTTGCACTTTGCAATGCAATTGTTTTCTGTGGCTCGTCCCTGTCTCTGTGATAACTGCTGGGCCTCAGCCACCGCTGACAAGGCTCTTGCAAGAAGCAGGCATTCGTTTACAGGGAGTTCCTACTGGGTACATTTTTGGAAGTAGCATCCCATCTGTTTGAAAACTTCCAAGAATATTTATTTGCTGGATTCCCTACCAGATGATTTCAACAAAACTGGGAAGCGTATTACAACTGTGTGTAACTTACAAAATAATAAAGGACAAAGATTTGTCTCTTTTTAAAGACCTCGACTGGTACTAATAGTCTATAGGATGGTCAACAGCTTCTATTAAGCATTATTCAGAATGCCTGAGAAAGAACCAATAGGGCACTTCAAAAACAAAAAATCAGACGCCATGCTTTCAGCAATTACATTTCTTTATCACTGACAACAAATACATGCAGACAGCCGTCCATAACTACTGCTTCTGCAACCAGGCATTCAACCAACCTCAGACTAAAAATATTCCCCCCAAAATTTGTATCTGCTTAATTATGTAATTTTTCTTGCTATCATTCCCAAAATAACATAACTATTACATAGCATTTACATTGTATTAAGTATTATAAGTAATCTAAATATGATTTAAAGTATATGGGAGGATATGCAGAGTTTATATTCAAATAGAAGACCATTTTATATAAGAGACAAGCATCCTTGGATTTTGGCATCCATGGGGGCTCCTGGAACCAATTCCCATGGATATCAAGGGACAACTGTATAGATCCTTAATAGTAGGTTTTACCCTGTTAGAGGATAGAGACAGGCATTTTTAAAAATGAGATAATAAGCTAGTCAACAAGATAAGAATTGTAAACTTTTTAAAAATTATTATGAGAACAATGGATATATAAAATAAATACGTCCAGTATTATGGAATAGGAAAGTTCTAAAGCCAAAGCTGCTGAGGATGGATTCTTGCAAGAATAAGACATCTTGAGCTATATGTCAAAGGAAGGGTGCTGGCAATTCAACCAGAGGAGAAGAAATGGAGATACCTCAGTTAAATGGAAGGGCTCATGCAAACCCAAAGACAGGAAGGAGCATAGATGGCCACCAGCAGACTATTCTGAATCAATGAATTCAGGTATGAACACTGAGTCAACATGTTCCCCTGAAAGCCATGTGAGATGCATTTCCAGAAGCTGAGAAGATGGCTCTGGTACACAAGCTGTCCTGGGAGCATCCTGCTGTGACAGACAGCTCCCTGATGATAGCAGAGTCAGAGGCCCTCTGATAGTCTGGTTCTGCAATGTGGTTTTGAAGTCATTCCCAGGAGCTCAGCCCAGAATCTGTGTTTTCAACCCTGCCAATAAGACTGTGAGCTACCAACATCATTAAGTAAACAAACCCTTGTGTTTTAATGAGCAATTGTGAATTCTAATGTCTACAACTAAAATCTTGTCTAACACAAATGCAACCTGTGGGACCATGGAAAGTGAAAGAATATGGATTTTAAAATATGCTAGACATAAAGAACATATGTGCATGTACTGAGCCTGCATATACCCCTGTGAGCCATGAGAAAGCATTTCAGAAAAAAACATCTGATTGAAGGGGTATATACACAATATAACCACACACTGAAAAGAATTTACTCAATCCTTCTCACTGAAAGAGAACATTTCTAATTAATATTTCAGAACTGAGCCACATCCCCAGCACTATTTTGTATTTTATTTAAAGACAGGGTTTCACTGAGTTGCTTAGTGCCTCGCTTTTTGCTGATGCTGGCTTTAATCTCGCGATCCTCCTGCCTCAGCCTCCAGAGCCACTGGGATTACAGACATGCACCACCACACCCAGCTTATCAATCTCTTTTAAAGCGTTTACTTAGATCAAGTATTCATTATCTGCTTCCACACTAGCTATGGAAAGGATCTTACAGGAGGTATAACCATATTTCTAAATGCTATCCCTTGACAATGTATAGAATGCAATATATGGACCGAAATTTTTCCAAGTCATGAAATTCCCCCATTCGGTTATGGGGAAAGCAGGAAAGCACAGAGGAAAACTGTCTGAGTCTGTGCAGACATGGGCACTTCACAAATACGTTGCCACTTTTACAAAGGATCTGAAATATCAATGATTAAAAAAGTTAAAGTCACACAGCTTCTGAAAGGGAAATGATGCAGACTTGGAAAATATTATTTGCACCCTAGTAAAACCAAGCAGTTGTAAAAAGAAACAATCCAAAGAAATGCTCTACCTTGAAGACATATCAGTCTAGACACACAAATAGTCTAGAAATTTTTTTAAATACATAAAATAAAGTCCACTGCTTCAGATACTAAATAAATACATGTCAGTGACTTTGCTGCCATGTGTGCTAGAGGACAGCTGTGATTAATTCTGTCCCTAGAGCCTCAGTCAGGGAAACAAATATCGATGACCAGCTTCATCTGGGCCTTTCACTAATAAATCCTCTTAGAGAGGACAGCAGACAGACAAACCCAAATCAAAATCCTACAACAGTGGGGAGCTGGGAAAGCTGGCACATAGAGAACAAACCTGCAGGATGCTTAGGCTATTTCCTTCCTGGTGGGCAGCATTACATGTTCATACAGTTTATAATTCTGATGTTAAAATACCCTTCAGAAATCTGATGTGGAAAATCGGCTGGTTTGCCTTCAACACTAACATCCATCTCATTAGACCTCAGGGTAATTTGTAAATAATTTAACAAGCACATGACTAATTTTCCAGTTCCTCTTTGATCTTTACTCAATGGGAGATCTGTAAACAGTGCATTGCTCTTTGCTGCTGCCTAGCATTTAATTACATTAAGCAATTTCATTAAAACTGAGAAAAAATAGTTTGGAAGTATTCTAGTTCTTCAGGTCATTAAATTCTGGACAAGAGTCGTCATGTCTCACATCTAATGCTGGCTTTTCCATCGACCCCTGGTTTCCCAGTAACAGCCTACACTGATCCCTTGCTCCAGGCACAGACATGAAATACCATCTGGAATCACTATGAGTTTGCTTTTGGGATTCCTACTACCCAGATGTTGACTCCGGTCAAGAGAGAAGGGCAGAGAAAGAACAAGTGAGCGTGAAGTCATAGAAAGAACATTAGGCAGTACATTATAAGACCCAAATTCCAGCTCCCATTAGGCATGAATGTGCCTTGTCCCTCACACACACACCATAGATGGCCTATCTATAAAAATTAGGAGACTTTAACCAAGAGAATTCAAAATTCCTGTCCAGGTCAACAATTCTTAAAACTTCCACAAAGAATTTTTTAAAAAAGCTCTTTACCATATTCTAATATATTAATGTACCTATTGTATAACATACAGTACATACAACATATAATGATATATAATATCTATTAAAATATTTAGGTATAATCCTATAGCAAAGAATTAATACCGCCTTATATAGCACATTCCTGTTGATCAACAATGAATGCTATTCTATAAATACACTTGGTAAATTCCACCCAGAAGCACAATTTTGAAATTTGAAACCAATAGAGCTATGAAAACCTACTCTGCCTACTCATGATGCCAAGGGTCCACCAAGGTTGCCCATCACCGAGCACTTCTCCCAGGCTATACACTTCACAATCACCTAGGACTTAGCCACTAGGGCCTCCACAGCCCCTTCTATAGGTGGTGGCCAGCAAGCAGCAGAGAAAGATGTACTTTACCAAAGATGACACTCCAGGTTGACTGCCATTCAGGTGGCCAAGCCTTCAGCCCATTTCATTAGCTTACATATTCTTGCAGGTGAACCTACCAGTTTTATGACTTTCTTTCTTTTTTTTAATATTTTTTAGTTGTAAATGGATCTTTTATTCTATTTATTTATTTATATGTGGTGCTGAGGATCGAACCCAGGGCTTCACACATGCCAGGCAAGTGCTCTACCACTGAACCACACCTCCAGTCCCTATGACTTTATTTCTAAGCCATGAAAACTCTGCCTTTGCTTAAAGGAACATTAAGTTAGTGTTTCAATTTACACACACACACACACACACACACACAAGTCCTTTGAGAATAATAACTCTATGCCTGAATTTAAACACACAGAGAAAGAAAGTAAATTCTTACATTAACAATGACATCTTGAATCAACATGAAGCCATAGACCATTTATGAATATTCTCCCAAACCAATGCCAGCATGTTTTATCTCAGCTTTTGGTTAGCAGGGATCCTTGTAACACTGCTGGCACAGCAAACAGCATTATTTCCCATCTCACCCCTGCCATTCATCTCCCTTGACATGTTGCTTGTTTTCAGAAGAGCAAGGAGGTGAATATTAATGATGTCACCCAAGTTATCATCACCAGGAAGTAAAATATATGCCCGCAGTCACAATCCTGGGGGGGGGGGGGGGGGGGGAGCCATTAACAATGGGTTACAAGAGGCCACTGAAAAGCCACCTTCCAAACTGAATCAGGCAGATTTTATCCAAAGCACTTCTCATTTTTCTCTTGTTCCTAAAAACAAAGATTTCACCACCTCCCTCCCTCCCCCCAAATATTATTTCCATGGAATAATGGAAATAATAGAAAGAGAGATAACTAACGACTATCTGTATTTTATTTCTACTTGTAGGAAATTGAATTTTAATACGAACCATCTTTTCCGCATCTCGGAAATGTGCTAAAAGGCTTCTGAAGACACAGGTGAGGTGTAATAAAGATCTCAAGGACGCTGCTGGAGCTGGTGAATTTCAAACACCTCCACAGTGGTTAGGCTCTCCACAAACGGATTTAATACAACCAATCCATACTGAGCAGTGACATTGTGCCAGCCCTAGTCAGTTCCTCGGAATGTAGACATGCTAAAAGAACTCTGTATCAGCCCAGTGGGGGAGAAAGAGAGATTTAACCACATATTACTCTGCTGAACATGAAGCAATAAAGATGAAAATTAGCACAAGGGAGGGAATAAGTGAGTGCCTTGGGAAAATCTATGATTTCCCTAGGCTGTCTACACATAAGAAGGGCTTAGGGAGATATATAGGATTGGGGTTTTGGCAGACAATGTAGATTCAAAGAGACACCACCCCCAAAATGATAAAAATTTCACTAAAATGTCTTTAGCTAGCACCTTATCATGGATGAACCATCCATTATAGTAAAGTAAGGCTAGGTCAAAATAAATTTTCATTCAATTTTCAATAAACAACAGAGACTAAATTTTCACCAATTTCTGACTACAACCACAATAAAAATAAGTCCTAAGCAATACAATTTTCCTATTTGCATTCCTAGTATATATCATATCTGGAGTCACCAAAATATGTACTCCTTTGGCCTCCTTTTTAAGGAAGCATGATTAATCAGTGAGGCATTTCTACAATCCTATTATAGTTACATAATTTACATACAACTGGATAATTGGCACTGAGGATGCACAAGCATCTCAGGGATACGCTCCCCTCCAACTCAGCTGCAGAGAGAATCTACTATTGCACAGAAAGGGAAGGGCGTAAGTGGAAGTGGTTTGTTTGCAGCCCCTTCAAAACACCTTGCTCTGCAATTCATCTGCATTTCACAGATCCCCATCAAGTCAGCCATCTTTAAGAGCAAACACAACCATGGATGCCACTGAAACTGAAGTGGAAACTGATCAGCAGTGAAAGGAAACACTCAACTGCTTCAAACTATGGATTAGGACACAAGAGATTAAGAGAGAAGACAAAAGAAGTCAAGGAATCCATAAACAGAATGTCTATGCTTCAAAAGAGGGATCCCTGCTTTTAAAAAAACACCAGATGCAGTACTTCCACTTTTCTGATGTTTGCATCATGCTCCTCAATTCATTGCACACTCAAAACTCATTTTCTCCATGAAGATCTCCCTGGCTAATCACAGAAGGCTGCCCGTAATGTGGTAAGGTACCTAAAGCCAGGCACCCTGTCTCATTCATTGATACACCTCCCTCCCACTCTCCAAACCCAAAGCTGTACCATCAAAACCATCCTCATTAACTGTTTAACTAAGTAATTAAAGAATAGGAACAGAAAATTACTTTAGACATTGTCCATCTTGCACAACAAGTAAGCTCCAAGAGACTGAATAGATTAAGTCAGCAAGTCAGCTCCTATTTCTTCTTCAGCTGGAGCTAAACCTCCTAAATAGGGTTGTGTGTGTGTGTGTGTGTGTGTGTGTGTGTGTGAGTGTGAGAGAGAGAGAGAAGAGAGAGAGAGAGAGGAGAGAGAGAGAGAGAGAGAGGTGGGTGGCAGGGGGAAGGGAGGAAATTCTGCCCTCTGGCCATCTCTACAATCCTCTCTATGGCCCCACCATGACCCTTGGCAGAAGCCTGCAGGATTCCATACCAGGGAAGCAGAGGCAGAAGGAAAGAAAAGTATTCCAATTGCTGTAAAATAGGGCTTTGGTGCCAGATTTGGGGGCCCCTTGAGAGATGGGCATTTAGAATATAAGCTATATAAACTCATCACAAAACTCACCAAAACTACCTGGATTGTCCGGCTGCCCACACTGATCAAAGGTGCCCTCTCCCTTTGTCTCAGACATTGTTTCATTGGTCTTGAAATACTATCAAGTTAAACTCACCAATTTTAAGATAATTATTTTTAACTCAACCTCAAGTAGCTGTAGAAAATTAATTTTAATAGTTGCTATTGCCCTCAGGGTAGATAATTCACTAATGAACATCTCAATAAAGGAAGCAACCAGGTACAATAAACACAGAAATGAGGGGCCCTCTCTGGCCTCCCTAGGTCAGACACTCCCAGTTGGCCAGGTCACTGAGAGGTCAAAGACTGGAAGGCAACCAGACTTCATTCCAATCCTAATAAATGTGATTTACATTTCCTGCCCTAGAAAAAACAATTCCCTCAACTCTAAAATACACTAATACCAGCCTATTTTTTCATGTTCTATCATCTTGCTTATATGCTAATTGTGCCTTTTCCCACAGTCATTACAGGAACTTGCCTCTGGTTTGCTCATGCTAGAGCAGAACAGAACCACAGATCTGTCAAAAGCCCCAGACCATTAGCAACAGAGTCCATCTGAAGATGGACAGCCTGGGAGGATTGCAATGGAAAAACAAGCAGGCATTTTTCTAACTTCCTCTTGCTGTCCTACATTCTTTAATGGAATAAAACTTACAATCTATTTGGCACAGGAGAGGTTTAAAGAATGTAGGAAAATTAAATACTAGAAAAACTGAAACCTTTTTAGAAAAAAAAAAAAGTCTTTAATGAGCTTCCTATAATTTGCAGACTAGTTGACAGACTGATTAAACAGTTTGTGAAAGATCCCAGTTTTTGTTAGCCTTTCCCTCTCCCTCCCTCCCCCCTCTCTCCCTCTCCCCCTCTCTCCATCTCCCTCTCCCCCTCCCCCATCTTTCTCTCTCTCCACACTATTCCTTGTTGCCAGTAGCAACCATTTAAAAAGCAAGCCATAACAAAGTGAAAAATGCATGAAAAGCTAAATGTGTTATGCCAGCAGACCCCAAAGTATGTCCTGAGCCCATTGTTTCTTGAGATGCTTCATTTTAAAAATATTTCACAGTCATGACTTTGATGACCATCATATTTATATTTCACTTTTGCAGAATCACAATAAATATTAGCCTACTGGAGGCTCTGTGAAGTAATGCAGGTTCTCTCTCTCTCTCTCTCTCTCTCTCTCTCTCTCTCTCTCTCTCTCTCTTAAGGAGAGTAGTTTATTTAACCCTGAATTTCCCATGAAATCTCTTTTTTCATGTAATACCTAGAATGATTCAGGAAATTCTGTTGCACTGAATCTGAACACTGTTAGGATTTAAAGTGCAGGGATTTGAAATTCAAAAAAAACTTAGTAATCAGCTCACTGTTCCACTGAGGGGAGGAGGGAAGGGTTGAGGTCTCATCAAGGAAAGATCATAAATGTGATTTGAGGCCATATAAAAATGGTGCTTGCTGGGTGTCCTTACTTCCTGGATGCTAACTCCCTGCCAGGGGAAGCATGTTGAAGAGCCTCCTCCAGCAAACAAGGGCCCTGCAAAGTAATGAATTTTCAGGGGTCATTATATGTGGACATCAGCCAGCCAGTCAGTCCTCCCTTTGTCTGGGAGAGATGCCACATGCAGCACTGAGGCCACAAAGGGGCACTTCAAATCTGTGATGAGCTGTCAGAGTCACTTGTCTGGAAGGTTCTGTCTCTTCAGTGGCTCCACAAGCTTTATTCAGCCCCTGTCCTTCCACACAAACCCTCAAGGGCCAGCAAATGGAAAAGGGAAAGGTTAGCCAGGAAAGGCACCTCCAAGGCCTCCTGACCCAGCCCTTGGTAGAAAAGGGATTACATTACACACTGTCAGGAAGTGGTATTTTGAGCTCTTGTCTATTTAGCTGAATATAGTTGCCTGGAAAAGTCACCCTACTTTGGTAGCACCAAATTCAGGAGAGTAGGTAACTCTGGGGTGACAAAAAAAGAAAAAGAACTGGGAAGGGACAGGCATCTACAGAGGGAGTCAGGGTTGTGGCTATACACCCATGGGTCCCATAAGCATAGTTTGGTTCATGATGGACAGCATCATATGACAATGGTCCCATAAGGTTGTGGTGCCTAGAGATGATGTACCTGGCTTAGTCTGTGTAAGTACACTCTGATGTTCACATAATGACAAATATCCCTTCTAATGACTAGTTTTTCAGGACATGTCCCCATAATTAAGTGACAATGTCACTGTATTTGTTAATGGGCTCCTTCCCAAACTGGATAGCAGTCCATGGTGTTTGGTGTTTGTTATTATCTATTCATATGTGTATTTGTAAAACACATGATTTAAGTTATGATTTAAAAATATATATGCATCACATCTTGGGTCCTCAAGAAAATAAGTCCCATAAACACCAAGAGTAAATCAAGATTTCTCTTGCTTTCATAGGTCACCCCAGCACAATTCATTCCTAAATTAATCAATGCTCTAAACAGAGGTTGATTTGATTAAAGTATCTTCCCAATAGAACCTAAAACTGGTAGAACCCAGAGTGTTTTACACAAAGATTAAAGCTATACCATGAGGCCTGCTTGATACAGATGCTGATGAAGCACATACACCTCAATCATTAAGAAATCTCATTCATAGCAAAAATGTTATTAGTCATAAAAAACAAAATTTTATCTCATTGGGCTATAAATATGGCATAGGTTTGGGGTTTTTTCCCAAAATGTGGCCCCACATATATTGCATCACCCCCTTCCCCATAATTATAGCAGGTGCAGGATGGAAAGGCCCTTCCATACCCAACCCTCCTTTCTGCCCATTGTCCTTCAGGGTAAGGGCAGAGAGCAGTCACAGAGATGTAGAATTGTAGCTCCTTTTTTTTCCCCCTTGGTTGCTGCTGCTTATCTATCCAGACCTGCCTGGCCACTGAGGCCTCTGTGGAACAGGTGCCCCAGCTCTCAACATTAACCCATTCCTTAGAGGGTCCACCAGGGACTCCTCTCCCCTCAGTTCCAAGATCCACCTATATCCACCTCACCACTCCTACCTTCTCAGCCTCCAGTGCCCAATTCTCAGGGATGCCCTGGACCCATAAGCAGCTCTCCTGGTAGGGTGCTGCAGTTCAGTTCAAGTTCAGCAAACTTTCAGGTCATAGCCTCCTCTTCATCCACTCTCATCCCCTTCTCTAGTTTAGGGAGCACAGAGATGAGCCAGCAAGTCCAGTGATCAAGAAATATCCTACAGGAAAATGGACTCCATTCCTGCAGACATCTTCCCACATTTATAAGTGATCCTTCTAGCGCACCTCCCTTGACTGTGGGGAAGAGAAGTACCAGCCATCATTTCCTGTCTCCTTGACTTGTAGATACCTTCTCATCCTGGCCATCCTCTACTGTCCAGTTAGTTGATGGTTAAATAGGCTGTTTTGTTTGTTTGTTATAACTTCAGGATTTCTCTGAGTCTTAAAGATACAAATGTGACTTGTGAATTTAGGAGACAAGGATATGACAGACAGAAGTTCTCAAACTTATTCAGAGAACACCTATAAACATTTCAAGGAACAGTCTTTGGGAAATGTAGATCTTACTCAGTGCTGTCAATTTTTTCATGGCCAGCTCAAGCTCTTTCCCTTCAAAAATTTCTAGAACCCCATAACCCATCCTCCCATCATATCCAACCCAGGCCACTCCTCATGCTGTCTGTCAGCATTAACTAACCCAAAAGTATTGCAGTATAACTCTTCTTGGGTGTTAACCTTATCTCCTAGGGACCCCAAAAACAGCCTCGACTCCCTTGTCATTTTTACCAGGAACCTGAAAAAAAATAAACCATTTTCCTAACCTCCTTAGTGGAAGAGTCCATGTGATAACTATACCAACAATGAAATGGGCATGACAGTCAACTAGGGGGGTTGGCAAAGTCTACAGCTGCCCCCTTCTTCTTGCTTTCCATTAACATGTAAGAGTGGGAAAATGGACAAAATAGATGTATTCAATCATTCTTATTTCTCAATAGAAGGTGTTCAAGGATATTGTTCCTTTCAACTACTTGCATTAATGAAATGGAGCAAAATATTCTGAAATAGTAGGTATTCAGAAAAATCACATGAAGTTTTTCCACATGTATTTTTTTTCTAACATTAGAATGAGAATGTGTATGATATCCCTGGAATTCATGTCAATTTTTAATTTTTTTTTTGCTTTTTTATCTTTTTAAATTTTTTTTGCTAATTACTCAGATTTCATCATTATGTATTGCATAAATGTATCAAATTATCACATTCTACCCCATAAATGTGCAGATGTTACATCAATTAAAAATGTTGAAACTTGAACAGAAGTTTTTTAAAAATCAAAAGATATAGTTCAAAAGAATCTGAAATGTTTCCCCAACTGGCCCCCATGCCATATTCTGGAAATCTACATCATCTGATATCTTTCTCAGATCTTCACAAGGTTGTTTTTTTCTTTTTTAAAAATTATTTTCCTTATACTATATATTCCTTTTGGAATATTTTTAAACAAGTTACCATCTCTTTAAATTGTGACATAAGTTATATATGTCTTTTGTTTATGCATTTATGTGATAATTGCATGTGCAGATATATACATACATGATCTTTACAAAACTACATTGCTCTATATACACAGTTGCAAATCCTACTTTTATTTTCTCTAAAGGTCATTAATTTTTCTGAGAAAATATGCTTTGCCAGTCATACAATATTCCATTATGAACATTTAATGATTTATTCAACCATTCTTTGTTTCCAATTATTTACTTATATAAATTATGTTGAGAAATACCCATTTACATTAACCTTTGTCTTCATCATACTGTATCTGAACGCAACATAAAAGGAAGCAGAAACAAGGGAGAGTCAGGCAAGGAGGCTAAAAGAAGAGGTCAAACGACAGAAGGAAATTCAACAATTAGGGAAGAGGGTCCTTAAAGCCAAAAGAAAACAGGTTTCCAGGATGAAAGAGAAGTCGTCTGTGTCCAAAATTTCCCAGGGGCCAAATAAGATAATTCTGAATGGAAACTCCGGCCTCCCTGTTCTTCCTCTCCGCCAGATTCCAGAAGGTCGCTACGTGTATGTTCCATTTTCCACAACAGATGCAAGAAACCACCTCATTGAATAAAATAGAATTCAATGGTGCCCTTGATAGATGAACAGAAACCTGACTGAAGCAGGTAAACAAAGCTTGGGAGAACCCAAACTATAACCTGCCCAATTACAGTGAAATTTTTTCAAATCCATCCAAACTTTCAGAAGGAAAATGGGAGAAATTAATTAATTCAAGAAATAGTCCTACAGATATCCCTCCAGGGGCTAGCTGAGCATGTTCCAACCATTTGAAATACAAATTTTCTGAACCAAAGAAAGGAAATTAAAACCCACATCACAGTGGGGGATACTAATTAGAAGTCATCAGCTATGGAAACACTCCCCTTGTTGCCTGTCCAATAAGCCTGGGATATACAGACCAGTACAGACTTTAAGGGAAAGTTGAACAAACACGGGTAAGAAAACTATACACCCAAGCTGTTCCCTAAACCCTACATACACTTTGCTCAGTTTTGATGCCACCAGAACATACAGTTTAGACTTGTATTGGATTTTGAAAGACGCGTTTTTTCTCCATTCCTTTGTCAAAACTGAGTCAGCCGATCTTTGCTTTCGAATGGACGGATTTGGAGATGGGGATATCGGGTACAACTGACCTGGGACTCGACTACCTCATGGATTTAAAAATTCCCCCACTTATTCTTTGATGAAACTCTCAATCAAGATCTGAGACTGTTTCGCAGTAAGTACCCCTGAGGTAACCTTGCTCCAATATGTGGATGATCTGTCTGATAGCAGCAAAAGACAAAGAGAAAACTGTTTAAGGGCCACTCTGGGTTTGTTAGGAACCCTGGCTCAATAAAGGGTACCGAGTCTCTCCAAGAAAAAGGCTAAAAAATCTGTTCCTCTCGGGTTACTTATTTGGATATGAGCTGAGGAAGGGAAAAGACTGTTATCCCCAATCCCGCATAGAAGCCATAATGAAGATCCCAACCCCACCACTAAAAGCAGGTTAGGGAATTTCTAGGGGCAGTTGGATACTAGCCGCCTTTGGATACCTGGATTTGCTGAAATTGCCAAGCCGTTATAATACTGCAACTGCAGGAGCAAGTCACCTTTAATTTGGACTGAGGAAAATGAATTGGCCTTCAAAAATTTAAAGGAGGCTCTGTTCAGGCCCCTGCCTTAACCCTCCCTGATATATCTAAGAAGCCCTTTCATCTTTAACGTTCATGATAAAAAAGGTATGCTAAAGGAGTTCTTACCCAAAATTTTAGGCCATGGAAAAGACCAATTGCCTACTTTTCAAAAAGGCTGGATCCTGTAGCATCAGGATGGCCCCCTTGTTTACGAGCCATAGCGGCTACTGCAATACTGGTAAAGGAAGCAGACAAACTTTCTCTGGGGCAGACTCTCACTGTGACTCTGCCCCTCACACAGTGGAAACCCTAGTTGAGGGATGCCACCAGTCGATGGATGTCAAATGCCCGTCTCACTCAGTACCAAGCTCTCCTTCTAGACAAGGACAGATTGACCCCACTTCAGTAAATCCCTGGCAATCAATCCTGCAACCCTGCTGCCTGATGATAACCCCATGCAGAGGAGCCAATTCATGACTGCTCAGAGATGCTGGATGTCATCCAAGGTACCCGACCAGACCTGACTGACACTTTCCTCTCACCAACAAGACGCAGACCTTTACAACCGATGGGTAGCATTTATGTCCACGGGATGGAATAAGGATATGCGGGAGCACAGTTGTTACGGGCCAAAAGAAATTATCTGGGCACAGGCTTTGCCCAGAGGCTCATCAGCCCAAAAAGCAGAAATCATTGCAGTAACACAGGCATATGAGATGGGCAGAAGGAAAACGGTAAACATTTACACGGACAGCCATTATGCTTTTGCTACAGTACATTGTGCATGGACAGATATACAAACAAAGGGGATTTTTAACTATTCAGATGGAAAGACTATCAAAAATAAACAAAAATCCTTCAATTACTGGAGGCTATCTGGTTGCCAGATAAAAAAAAAAACTGGCTATTATCCACTGGCCTGGACACCGTAAAGACAATAGCCCCCCAGACCCAAGGTAATAACTTGGCCGATCAAACAGCCAGGAAATAGCCCTTGGGGAGTCAAAATGTCGAAAACTATTCTTGAACTCTCAAATTGCCCCAAACTCCCAGTTAAAATTGAGGAAGAAACTCCTTCATACACTACTAAGAGATAAACTTATACTCCTCTATGGGAGCCCAACAAAACGGTCACGGCTTGGTGGACTCTCCCAGATGGGAAAATTTGCATGCCTAAGCTTTAGGAAGAAAGTGGATAACTGATCTTCATCAGGCGATGCATTTATCCCCAAGAAGACATTCAGAACTAATTTCACCCCACGTTTGGTTCCCGGGACACCGAGGGATACTCCAGAACATTTCAAAATCGCTGCATGACATGTGCACAGGTAAATGCTAAAAAAGAACCATCTTCCACAGGGAAACAGAAGTCAAGTACTGTACCTGTGAATTTTGGGAATTGGACTTTACTGAAATTAAACCAGGACTATAATGGATATAAATTACTAAGTTTAATATTTTGTCACTAGATTCTTATTGCTTTCCCTGTTATTATAAGCATTATCAAAATTTTTTAATACATTACAATTGGCTGTTGACACTATGGACAAAATTGGTTCCTTCAAGAAATTTTTAGTCAGTACAAGATGGAGAAATCTTACAGAAATCTCCTATAAATACTCTGCTCACCCTCAAAGATTCATGGACAGTATTCTCGTACTGCTAAAAAAAGGGGCCCCTAATTCAAAAGCTACTTGATGGGTCCCCTAAATCTGTACTCAAAATTTTTGGTTATACTGGACTACAATGAATGTTAAAGTCAATCTTACTGGTGACTAGAGCAACGCAGCAAGACTGGCCAGTATACCATGCAGAGCCAGAGATGCAAGAACTTCCGATCAACAACCACCTCATTGAATAAAATAGAATTCAATGGTGCCCTTGATAGATGAACAGAAACCTGACTGAAGCAGGTAAACAAAGCTTGGGAGAAATTTTCTTTCAAGAAATTTTGTAATAATTAGTGGTGACTGACAGGGAAATGGGATCAAGAGAAGGTCATAGACTGATGGAGATCTAAGAAAATAGAAAGAATATAGTCTACAATTATTAGACATCATTTCAAATTTCCAAATACAACAATGCACGTGTTCAAATTTACCTCACAGCATCTTCTATGGAACACAAAAGATGTTCCATGCCTGGACATACATGTTCCTATACTTAGTGCTATGTTCCTATACTTGGTGACATGTACAGCAAGCATCTTTACTGAAACAAAAGGCATGGTGGTGAACTTAATATTTACTGGGGGGTAAAAGTTATTTGAAAACTTTTGTGTGTAGCCACCATAAATAAACATAGATGTGGATATATCCAACTAAAGGCAAGGTCACACAAATGATTTCACAGAGGACATTTGTGATAATCGTTTATTAACAAGTCTGAGTATTTATTACCATTATTTTAAGTGTTGTGCTTAAATTAAGGGTATCAATGGCTATGAAGAGAATAAAAATGCTTGAATTTCAGCAAGCATGTCTGCCTGTTTCAAGCCACGAATCGTGGCTGGCACAATGAATTATTTTATACCATGTTCCCCAAGTATGGTATATATTGCACAATGAGTGATCTGAAATTATAAATAGAAGTTCATTAGATTAGACAAAGGGGAATAAGGGAAGGGGGGATGGGACTAGGAAACACTGTAGAATGAATTGGACATAACTTTCCTATGTTCATATATGAATACACGACCAGTGTAACTCCAAATCACGTACAATCACAGGAATTGGGATCCTAATTAGAATAAGTTATACTCCATGTATGTATAATACATCAAAATACACTCTACTGTCATGTATATCTAAAAAAAGTAAATTTAAAAAATTTTAAATTTAAATAAAACTTAAAAATAAGTAACTGAAATTATAAGTTATACATGAACTTTTTAAATGGTAAAGCCATGATTTCACAGCATAAAATTCCCATTTAAATATGGGCTAAGGAATTGAAAAGACACTTCTCAGAAGAAGATACACGATTAATCAACAAATACATGAAAAAATGCTCAACATCACTGGCAATTAGAGAAATGCAAATCAAAACTACTCTAAGATTTCATTTCACTCCAGTCAGAATGGCAGCTATCAAGAACACAAACAACAATAAATGTTGGAGAGGATGTGGGGAAAAAGGCACACTCATACATTGCTGGTGGGACTGCAAAATGGTGCAACCGCTATGGAAAGCAGTATGGAGATTTCTTGGGAAAATGGGAATGGAACCACCCTATGACCCAGCCATCCCACTCCTGGGTCTATTCCCAAAAGACTTAAAAACAGCATATTACAGTGACACAGCCACTTCAATGTTTATAGCAGCACAATTCACAATAGCTAGGTTATGGAACCAACCTAGATGCCCCTCAGTAGATGAGTGGATAAAGAAAATATGGTATATATACAAAATGGAATTTTACTCAGCAATAAGAGAGAATAAAATAATGGCATTTGCAGGTAAATGGATGAAGTTGGAGAATATAATGCTAAGTGAAATTAGTCAATCTCAAAAATCCAAGTACCGAATGTTTTCTCTGATATAAGGAGGCTGGTTCACAGAGTTGTTGGAAGGGGGTACATAGGATCAGAGGAACACTAGAATGGTCAACGGAAAGGGAGGGGAGGGAGGGAGTAAGGGGGGGGTTGGAAAAAAAATTGGTGGTTGAATGAGATGGATATCATTATCCTAAATGCATGATTGAAGATCTGAATGGTACTTATATGCTTTGTATACAAGCAGTTGTATGTAAAAAGATACTATACTTGTGCATGATGAATAAGTAAATAAATAATAATAAAAAAATTAAAAAAAAATTCCCATTTAAATAAATTGGTTTATATCATTGAAAGAAAAATATTGAATAAGTAGTTATATGGATAATATGAAACTACTGCATAATTTGTGAAAATAACAGAGCAATGACTGAAGTTTGGAAAGCTGATGAAATATAAGCCAAACTTATCAACTCTTATTTATCAAGAACTCTGGTCTTGATAATCTCAGTCTTACTTATGGGATAAGAATCCTACTTCTAAATCAATTTGGTTACCTCAAACAAGATAAAATGTCCAAACTGCTCCAGTATTAAGAATCATCAAAGAGTTGCTGTTAAAATACACATTCCTAGACATCATCTCAGGTCCACTGAAAACAGAGAATCTGCATTTGGGGCAGATCCCCTGGCTACTCCTGTGATTAGAGGAATTTGGGATATAATGACAGAGAGCACATCTCTGTAACTTCCCCGTGAGATCAGAGAAACTGATAGTTGAGGAGAGAGGAGATTTAGGGAAAATTAGGTGTTTCCTTCATGTGTACCACTTCAAAGCTGGCTATTATGAATGAAGACTGTCTCCCCAGGGTCTCTAGTACACAGGGTTTTGTAAGACTGAAAATAAACAAATCACCACATGCTTATAAAATGCCTTAGTAATGCCCAAGTTCAGCACAAGTTTGAGGGAATCATGCATGCTACTCTATTTGTATTTCAATTCACATCCCAAAAGATGTGAATTAAAAATTATTCAGCTGGATAATGAAATTGTAACCATAACATTTTTTTTATTTATGAGCACCTGGGCCCAAAGGATCTCAGGCAAATTAGCACTGTAAAAGCAAATGTAAAAATAGAAATAGAAGTGAATTTACTGAGAAATGAGATATTTGATTAAATTCCAAAATATGACTAAAATCTAGGAATAAAAACATTTTGCACAACGTCCCAAATTTTAGCTAAATTTTTCAAAGTCATTCTGAAGTATTTGAACTTTTTTGTGCTAAGGACTTGGTATGGAAAAGACATTTGCTACTTACCAACTACCCATGGACTCCTCCACATTCTCCAGCCCCCTTGCAGTTGGCAGGGCTATGTGGTCAAGTGGTAGCAGTGGTGTGTGAGCAGAAGGGCTGGGTCATAGCTGCATCTAGACATTTATGAGCTGATGGCAACATTCTAGCTCTCTGCTACTCTTCTGCAGGACTCTTGGTGGCTTTGATGATGAAGGCACAAGATGGAAGCAGCCAGTGTAGTTTAATGACTTCATAGAGGATAGCTACCCTCAACAGTTGCCCAACTGCATCAGATTTTGAAAGACCAAGAACTGAGCCTTTAGGGCATTAAGACCCTCAGATTTTAGGATGAACTTGTCACAGCATAAACTAGCCAATCCTGACTAATACACTTGGCGGGTACCTGACTTCTCTGATTACTAAATCTGAATTCTCAAAAGCAAAGGGAGTTCATTCAATGATTGCTGAGATGGTACCCAAGATATCTTTTATTTTTATATTTATTTTTTAGTTGTAGTTGGACAGAATACCTTTATTTTATTTACTTATTTTTATGTGGTGCTGAGGATTGAACCCAGGGCTTTGCACGTGCTAAGCAAGCACTCTACCACTGAGCCACAACCCCAGCCCAAAAACAGATATCTTGATGGTACTCTCCATGGTGTTCATTATGCCTGGGAAAATGAAGCTCAGAATTGTTCCTTCCCCCCTCAACCCCTGGTGATAGACCTCACCAATGGAAAGACTAAAATTTCATGTCCCTTAAACCTCCTGGGTATTACTTACAAGTTTCTTGAGAACTGTATATGACCAAACTTAGCACACGCAAATCCAACTGAGAAGCATTTTTAGGCAATCATCTGAAGTTCCATGATGGAAGATATTAGACCAAAAGTTTTTCAGGTTTAATTTACTTCCACTTCCCATCATATCGCTTACCATTCTGACAAAGGAAACAGGGAGCAGTCAACAGTTTCTGTGCTCCCCTGCCTTTCTCGGTCACAAGCCATGTGGACGATTTAAATTTACATTTAAATTAATTAAAGTTAAATAAAATTAAAAATACAACTTCTCTACAATTTTAAATAGTTTCTCAGCTGGACGCAGTGGTGCACGCCTGTAATCCCAGCGGCTCAGGAGGTTGAGACAGGAGGACCTTGAGTTCAAAGCCAGCTTCAGCAATGGCAAGGTGCTAAGCAACTCAGTGAAACCCTATCTCTAAATAAAATACAAAATAGGACTGGGGATGTGGCTCAGTGGTTGAGTGCCCCTTAATTCAATTCCCCCATGCCCCTCACCCAAAATACAATTTCTCAGTTGCACTAGTCACATTTCAAACACTCTGTAGGCATGTGTCTAGTGACTACCATGTTGGACAGTGCAAAATATTTTCTTTACCATGCAGAGTTTACTGTTCAGTGTTGGCCTGGAATATCCCCTCAATATCTTTCCTCAAAGACACCCTCCAAAAATATAATAGAAGCAAAAGCTGTGTTATTTGTCAAGTAAACAACTCGTAGACACAACTCCCAGATCTCTCTCTCCCAGCTGATATTATCATTAATATTAACGCCATAAAACTGAGAAAAGCAACACTTGAGGAAAATACCTGTGAGATTGAGAAAAGCATTTACCATAGGATCTACCATATTAGCTCTTCAGACTATTGGCGTGGGGCATGATATGCAAAATGTGCATGCTCCCTCTAACTTAGCAATATCCTTGCAGACTGACTGGGTCTTTGGCTTTGTCACAAAAAGGAAAAAAAAAAAAAAAAAAATCTTCCAGCAACCCGAAAAGTTGGTGAACTGATGATTGATCATGACTGCTCCTGACACTGATCCCATAAGGACTCCAAAGCAAACTCAGCTTAGAAAGTACCATGGGACCGTCTATGTAAACAAAAGTTCTGAGTGAGGCACTGTTCCAGATGACACCAGAATACACCTGACAGCAGATGCTTTCCCTTGAGGGCAGACCAGCTGCAAACTCCCAGAGGGTCGATTCTTTAAAACTGAGGAACAGTGAAGGATATACTGTAGAAAAAAGAACTCTATCCGAACAGGAAAACTGATGGGAGGACCTCAAAGAGCTCTCACCATTTTTTACTTTTAACTGAAAACTGCTAAATTAATGTGTAAAAATACTGATGAAGAAAAGTATCTTCTGAAACAGGTAGGACCCAAAAATAGAATGCATTAATAGGTCTCAGCTTTCCACACCCACCTACCTGTGTAGTGTAGTGCATTTACCATGCTCACGTGCCTACTAAAATTATCCAGCAATACCTCCAATAAAATCCTATAATGAGATATCACTAAAATCCAAAATGCTTGCAACACCAAATGCTGGTGATGATGTGGAATAACAAGAAACTCTCGTCCATGATTGATAGGAATATAAAATGGCTTGGCAGTTTCCTACAAAATTAAATATAGCTTTACCATATATTCTAGCAATAGTGCTTCACAGGAAAAAATAGTGCTGATTAGTATTTACCCAAATAAATTGAAAACTTATGTTCACACAGCTCTAAATCTCACACATGAATATCTACAGAAATTTGATTCATAATCATCAAAATTTGGATGCAGAAAAGATGTCCTCAATATGGAATGTTATTCATCAATAAAAAGAAATAAGCTATGTAGCCATGAAAAAACATAAAGGAACCTTAAATTTATATTGCTAAGTGAAAGAGTATGATCTAACTATATGATATCCGCAAAAGGCAAAACTATGAAGACAGTAAAAAGATCAGTGTTTATACAGGTTAGAAAAGAAGAATGAGTAGGTGCAGCCCCCCAAAAAAATTTAGGACAGCAAAACTATTCTGTGATACTGCAATTGAGGATGTATGACCTTATGCATTTGTCAACACCATAGATGTGTATGACGCCAAGAGTGAATCCTAATGTAAAATGTGATCTTGAGTTAATAACAACGTATCAACAGTGGTTCATATATGGAAACAAATGGGCCAATGAAAGCTGTTAATAATTTGGGAGAAGGGGATACTGAAGAGGAGACAGATAGTCCCTTTGTAATTTCTGCATAATGTTTCTTTAATCCTAAAACTGCTTTAGAAAGCAGTAAATTTTTATAGGAATCTAAAATATATTTGTAATTTTATAAATATTACATTAAATATTTATCAAATAAATATTTCCTATGGCTTCAAATATTCTCCAGAACTATATATTTAGTGGTTTTATAAAAATCAATCACTGGTTACATCACATTTTAAAATAAAAGACCGATTGTTGAGTACTTAGGTAATTTCCCAATCTTTATTTTGTTACAAATTCTTTAACAAACTTTATAAACATGGCATTCATCCTTCCAGAAGAAAATGAATAAATATTGAATTATATTGCCAATGGGATGTTTTAAAGGCTCTTGATAAATTTTATCAGATGGCTTGGCAAAAAGGCTGTACCCATTGGACAATATCTCACTGACAATGAATGTCATCACTGATCATTTTTCCAAATAGTTTATGGCAATAGAGACCTTGATTAGAAAGCATGTGTACATTCTTCCAGGTTTGTTTATCCTTCGAGTCATTATATTTTTAATGAACATAACTTCAATTTTCATACAATCAAAAAAGTAGTTACTTTTTAAAAGTAATCCTGAAAGTCCACTTCTTACTCTAGTAGGAAGTCCAGGGCTATCAGCCAGAATACGGTGCATAGGCTGGTGCAAATACACACACACACACACACACACTCATATACGCTCACACGTCAGTATTGGGGTGTGGTCATATGAGAACCATTGGCCTATTAAAAGTAAAGCTCCTCAATCTCTCAATCTCCTATAGAGCTTTTTCTTCTCTCCATCGCTAGCATTATAAACTAATCCCTTGGCAGGGTGGGGGCAGCCAGTGCATGTTTGCTGAATGACTGAGTCTATAAATTAGTCAATGCAGTTGGCTAAAAAGGTTGCAGAATTGATAGACTCTTTGGACTCCAACAAAATGCAAATACCTAGAGACAGCACATTATGAGTTTGGAGGAGAGAATGGTGGTGAATAGAGGCTAGCTTCTCTTCTAGTGTTGTATAGCTTTCAGTTCAATGATTTATAATCACCTCTCAGTTAATTATCATCTGTCAGTTAATTATTAAGCATGATATTGAGAGAGATCACTAAAGAAAGAACTAAAATTCCTCACCTAAAATGATTAGTGCTATTTTTTAAATATTTTTAAAATTTGCTTAATATAACTGAAACATATCCAAAATAAAGTTATCAAAAACAAGCTAAACTAGTTTATTTGGATATCTATCAAGCAATGTTAAAAGACAATAAAGAGTTGTTTTCTATAATTGCTTTTCTAGATCTTATGATACAATGGAGATTTTCCTTTGAAAATCCTATTTTAAAGCCACACTTCTTTACATATCACAGGAATTGGTAAATATATGTTGGAATGAGGAAAGATAAATGTCTTGAGGACAAGGTAAGCCCCTCTATTATAAACATAAAGTACCCCATTAATTTTTTAGAGAGCAGAGCTGCATACTAAAATTTTTATAAATATGGAATGCTCTTTCATAGGAGCATCATAATACATTCAGGTTATAAAGATGAGCTACCCAGCCAGTGGACATAGCTTGCGATTTCTTATAGATATTAATCACACACATTTTTTTCTGCAGAAAAAAAATGATACAAATATGTTGAAAATTACATTATTCAAAACAATGCATTTTAAACTGATCACTAATGTTAAAATATCACTGCAAATAGCTACCAAAAAACTCATCTCTGCTGCTTCTGAGAAATAATGTGATTGCCTGTCACAAGCAGCAAGGCAACCACATCTCCTGTGTGTTCTTGGGAGGAATTTCTTTGTATTGTTAGTGAGGTTTCATTTTTCATCTCTGCAGCCAGAGCCCACATCCAGAGATGCATCTGATTAAGTGACTCCATGCACTTGAGTAGAGAGGGAAAAGGAAAAGCAATTCTATGTTTAATAATCCTTTTTCTCTATAATGAATTTACCTCCTTCCCACTGCAACTCTAAATGAGGCACAATTTAAATCATGCACAAAAATTTGTTACTTATGGAAACAATGTCTCTCAAGTGCCTGAATCATTAACTTGTTTTATTTACCTATTTATGTACCTTGCTCTGGAAAGTATTTAAAGATCAAAGCCATTATTGTTTCTAAGTAAAGGTTTGGGATGGATCAAAAGACTGGGAAATGTCAATCAGGGAGAACCTGACAATACCTAAGCATGGGCCACTTGGACTTCAGTTTCAAAAGGAAATTGCATCCCGGGCAATAAATACTTATCAGTTCCCACTCTGCCCTGGGTATTGTGCCAGGAGCTGGGGATACAATGATGAGTACAACAGAGAAGTTTCCTGGCCTGGGTGGAGCCTACATTCTAAAACTGAATTCCAAACCTGGCTTGAATGCACACACCTGTAGTCTCAGTTCTCCGGAGGCTAAGACAGGAGGATCATTTTAGTTCAGGGATTTAAGATCAGCCTGGCAATATAGCAAGACCACATCTCAAAAAAAAAAAAAAAATGAATAAAATAAAATAAAGATGGATTACATTTCCACAGTGAAGGTAATGAGGTGGGCTGCCTAGCAAAGCCAGAGTAGAGTTTGGAGAAGAGATTTTCTGAGACTTGATATCTGCCTCTGAATATCTGAATATCCATTATTTTATAAAAGAAAAGAGGTATGTGTTGCAACTGTCAGAAGGACACTGAGAGGGGTTCAGTAGAAGAAAGAGTTCTTTGTAAAAAGGCCTGTAAAATAATGTAATAGGTAGATCACAGGAAGTGTTCCAGAAAAGACAGGAAACACATCCAGGACAAAACCAGGAAGCTGGCTGTGGCGGGCTAACAGATGCACAGGGACAGGAAAGGTTGTCTCCAATTTTATGATTCAGAAGACTTCAAATCAAACCATACAAATGCCTTGAACATCTCAGCCCTCATAATTTTTGTCTTAATGAGAACCTTTAATGATCATATAATGATATAATAGAACATCATTTCCTTGGCCCCCTGCCATTCAGAGTCAGACAGAAACAGTAAACACTGGTTTCTGATCATGGTGCTGGGCGCTGGGTACCACATGGCTTCAAAATACCAACTATCTCTCTGAAAAAGGACGAACTCTGGTTTTGGAAATAAAAGCACACTGTAGAAATCAACAGTTAACTCATCATGCGGGCAAAGTTAGGTCAATATGACCAGTTTTGGCAGCAAAAGACCCCACACCCTGCCAATAGGGTCCTCTCCTAAACCCCAAAACTATCAATGTGTTGAGACAGCACTCCATGATGGTGGTATTTCATATGGTACGTTATATGGCACAATTAACCTTCAAGTTATCCAAAGGGACCAAGTGTAATATAGCCCTTAAAAAGAGAAAGCTTTCTCCAGTGGTTAGCAAAAGGGAATTCAGAATGATTCAAAGCACAAGAGGTACCTGACAGCTTGAAGATGTAAGGGACCACATGACAAGGTGTGTAATGATCTCTATAATTAAAGTGACTTCTGACTAACAGGTAGTAAGAACATAAGGGCTTTAATTCTATAAACACAAAGAACTGGATTCTACCACCTATCTCAGAGACTTTGGAAACAAACTCTTCCCTCAAGCCTCCAGATAAAAGTCCAGCCTAGTCATCATCTTGAGTGCAGCCTCTTGATACCTGAGCAGAGGACCTAGCCAAGGCTGCTCAGACTTCCCATCTACAAGGCTAATAGATAGGTGTGGGTTTGAGACACTAAGTGTATGGCCATTCATTATGCAGCAATAGGTAAAAAATTCAGAAACCAAGTGGCAATGATGAAGCACTGTAAATCAGACCTCAGGGTCAGAATGGCCAACACTCCAGGGCCATACCTCCACCAGCTAAGTGGACCAGATTAGTCTAATCCAGAAAAAGGAGAACAATGCCCCTATTGGCTTAGTGGAAATCATGGGCAGAAAAGACTCAGCTCATTCAAGCAAGAAGGGAAAGGAAGAACCATGGCTCACAAGCTGAAACTTGCTCCTCAAGATAGGGGCTGCCCTGCAAGTGGCGATAATCTCAGCAGTATGGGCAGGGGAGGAAAGAGAAAAATACTCTGTCAAGATCCTGCTGAAATTTGGGGTATACCTTGGGCACTGATGATACCCAGATCTACCCAGCCCCTTTAGAGTCTGTGCTGCCCCATGGTATGGCCCTTAGAGAGGAAGAGGGGCTACCCTTGCCAGACCCCTCCCCAAGGCCAAGCCAATGTTTATCTCCTAAGCTTGAAATTCACACAAAAGGAGAGCACCATCAGTGATCAACTGACATTCTGTTGGACTTGGGCATCCTAAAACCTCTCATCACCCAATGGCACATCTTACACCTCTTAATGGGTTTTCCTACATTTGCTCCTGTCTCCTTAGAGCCTATTCTCAACACAGAAAGTGAATGATCTTCCTAAAAACCTTCCAAGGTTTTAAGAACTTCCAAAGTTCTTCAAGTGACCTATAAGACCCTCAGGGCTGTCCCACCACCATTTTTCTGAGCTTCCCTCCTAACCTTCTGCTCCTACCCCAAGTTATCCAAAGGGTAGGAGCAAAGGGTTCCTCAAACACTCCAGCTCCCTTCTGCCTCAAGACCTTTACCCTTGTTCTCTTTCTGGAATGCTCTTCTCCCAGATATCCACTTGCTCTCCCTCTCACTTCCTTCAGGCCTCTGTTGAAATAGCACCTTATCAGAGAAGGCTTCCCTCTTAATAGAGGAAACCCTCTTCACTTCCTCTTCTCTCTCTACTCCCCTTTACCCATTGTGCTAGTCAGCTTTCCTTCACTGTGACAGAATACTTGAAAACAACAACACAGAGGAGAAAATGTGTATTTGGGCTCACAGTTTCAGTCCTTAGTCAGCTGGCTCCATTGTTTCTAGGAAAGTAGCAGTGCAGAACATCCTGGAGCCGAGTGGGATGAACCAGAGCTGCTCAACTCACAGCAGTCAGGAAACAGAGAGAAAGGAAGGGGCTAGGACAAGATATAATCCCAAGGGCACAGCCCCAAGAACCCACTCTTTCCAACTATCTCTCACCTCCTGCAATTTCCACCACATCCAAATAGTCCATTCAGATATGAATCCATCCATGGATTAATCCACTGGTGAGACCAGAGCCCTCATAAACCAATCGCTTTCAAAAAGCTGTACCTCTGAATACTGCTGCATTGGGGAATCAAGCCTTAACACATAAGCCTTTGGGAGATATTCCAGATCCAAACCATAACACCCAATTTTAATTTTCTACCTAGAATTCATCAGCACCTATCATAACTTTTATGTTTATGAGTGTTTGCTTATGTCAGCCTCTCTCCACTAGAATATAAGCTCCATGGGTTTTCTTGTTCACTTCTAGATCCCAAGATCCTTTCACAGAAGACATATGGTAAATGAATGAATGAATGGCTAGAAATCTTCAGGGAGATGTTGAGAAGTCAGATTGGGTCAGCTAGTTTCAAACAATAAGCAATACTAGGTTCAGCAGTACCAAAATAGTAGGAGGCCAGAGTTGCTGCAAGAAGCTCAAAGATAAATTTTATTCATTCTTTCCATGTATCTACTCTCTTCCAGGTATTCTATCAGGTGAAGTATCTGGAGTTCTTCCAAGAACTGGTGTGTAGCTCAGTGGTAGAGTCTTTGTCTGGTATGCATAAGGCCCTGGATTCAATCCCCAGTACCACAAAAAAAAAAAAAAAAAAAAAAAAAAAAAAAAAAAAAAAAACTATAAAAATTTAAAAAGAAGTTCCCTTCCACATGGGAAAATAGTTCTCCTTTTGTAATAATGCACCACTGAAGAAATATGCTCTGATGATTCACATAGAAGCAATGGGATGATCTAAAATATCCACTCTACTGGGAAATCCTGTAAAATATAGCATAAAATCATAAACAGGGGAGAAAGCTCAGAGCTGCCAAGGCTGCCTTCTCTCTTGCTTTTTCCAGCCTACTAATTTTCTTACTTGTTTATCTTCTTTGAGCTCCTCGACTTAGAGTGAGTCCACAAGGAGGAACTTCCCCTTCTAGTCAAATCATAAAGTGCTGAAAAAGGACACTGAAGGCAGCATGTGCCCCAGTTGGTGACTCAGGAGTGTGCTCTAAGGTGAGCCAAGTGCTGAGGCCACCAGATCGGCAGCTGGGGCCATTCTGTTTACTAAGGGGAGAACTTACAGATGGACAGGGTCAGGGGTACTTGCTGAGCAGAGGGGCAACAGGACAGGTGGCTGAGGGAGCCAGGAGAAACAGGAGTGCCACCAAGGTCCTCCTAACAAAGTGATCAGATTTCTACCTCATGACTCTACAGCTGCCGAGCACACCTGGTCTCCCTTTCAGCACATGAACTGTGTTTTCAAAAAGGTCAGCTTCCAAATCATCAAAAAGTCATCCATTCCTGGTGCTGTCTGAGCCCTTCATAAAGAATGTTCACAAACACCATCTTCCTTTCTATATAGAAATTCCATCATAAGCTAGCTAAATGTTTAAATTCCTTCTTATGATGTAAGAAGAAAGTGTTGCAACCTAAAAGTTTAGTTCTCCTGCATCATGGTTACATAGATTTAGAGACTGAAGATTCTCCATGGTCCCACAGATGAGGGCTACAGGAGACCTCATGAGAACCACAAGGACCTCCACCTAAGGAAACTCATTTTGGAACATCTGCTATAGGAATGCAAAGGGGAAGATGAAGTCCACCAACAACTACTTGGGCAAACTACTCCAACTGGTAGTGAATGCCCAATGCACAGCTCAGCCTATGGACAGCTGAGTGCTGGTCAGATGTGAACTCTTGGGAGTCCGCAGGAAGTACCCTTTTATTCCTGGATAAGTCAGTGAACGGTCAAGGGCTGCTACTGTGTTCTCAAACACAGAAACTGTCGTCCCCAAAGTCCAAAAGCTTCTAAATATGGTAGACTGTGCATGTCAGAGTTTTCTATTTGTTTTGGTTTGGATATGAGGTTGCCTCCAAAAGCTCTTGTGTTGATGAGAAGGTGAAATGACTAAATTATGAGAGCTATAACCTAATCAGTCCATCCTGATTTGAATGGACTGTAGTAACTATAGGAAGGTGGGGCATGGCTGGAGGAAGGTCAGTCACTGGGGGCTCACCCTTGGGGATTACATCTTGTCCCCCTGACTTCTCCTTCTTACTTTCTGCTTCCAGGCTCCCACGAGCTGAGTAGTGTCCACCATCATGCCCTCTAGCCTTGATGCTCCACCTCACTTCAGGCCCAGAGGAAAGGAACTGATTGACCACATGAACCTCTAAAACAGTGATCCCAAATAAACTTTTCTTCCTCTAAATTAGTCTTGTCAGGTATTTTCATAAGAGGAACAAAAAAATCTACCTAACACACTGTTTACCAACAAACAAAAATTTAAAGCAAGCAAAGCAGTTGGCAATGACCAAAATTAGAAATGACTAAATGTCCATCAACAGTTTTTTAAAAATTAAATAATAGTATGTTCATGAAATTGAGTCTCATGCATCATTGAGAATTTTAAAAATGGTAGCTACAAGCAACAAAATGGACAAATTTCCCAAACATAATTTTGAGCATAAGAATCTAAACACAAGAAGACAAAAGAGTATATAATTCCTGATGCCTTTTATGTAAAAATTTTGTTGTCCAAAATATTGATTTAAAGCTAAAATCAATCCTATGCCCTTCTTCCTTCACCTCTCTGTCTGGTTCCCTCTCCCACTTTTTATCCAAAGCACTTACCAACAACTGACATACTCCATATTTTATTTATTTTTTATTTTTGTCTCCCCTCAGCAGAACATAAGCTCCATGCGGCCAGGGATTTCTGTGTGTTTCCTTCTCTAATTATAGCCCCAGAACCTCAAGCAATGCCTAACTCAGGGCAGGCATGTGATACATATGTGCTGAATCAAAGATAGCACCAGATTTAGAACAATGTTCCAGGTAATGCACTAACCAAGTTTGCAATCTTGAGCTCATTTACCTTCTTTGCTTCATTTAAGAGATTATTTTTCCAGTATGGGCTAAGTCTAAGATAAAATGAGATTTTTGGCAGTCTCAATTTCTCTTGAAAGTTCAGCAGATTAGGGCCAGCAGCCATAGCCATGGACAAGAATATTCAATGTGAGATAATGAGTCTTAAGAGAAAGAATGGGAGGAAAGAGAAGAGGTGCTGTCATTAAGCTTCTCTATTTTAAGCCAAAATAATTCTCAAAGATGATAACTATTGTTAAGAAATAACCATTCCCCAGGAGCAGCCCATGTGATTGTTTGGTCATGTGGTCCTCATACTGGGAAAAGCAGGGAGCAGAGGACATAGAAAGCATTTGGGTTTCTTGGCACACTTCCAGAGTTATTTTCCAATCCTTCTGTAAATCTTCATTTTTCTATCACAGCAAAACAGTTCCAAGGATGAGATCTCTCAGTACTGCTTCTTACCACTATATGTGAATCCATCTCAAGACAGAGTTTAATTAAAACACACACATATTTCCAGGGTCTGGGCTCTGCCTGTCTGTTCATTCTTTGAGGTACATAAAGAAACTGGACAACACTCATTTTCCATGCTGTGGGCTTGGGATACAGTGTCTTCATAAAAACACTATGACCTAAGAAACGTTCACAACCTAGGTTGTGGGTATAACAGGATGACATCTGTTACTGACTTTTAAAAGCAAATTTCTTTAAATCTTCCTATTTCTTATGGATCTTATGATAAGTAAAGACTTCCACTGTAGAGTAGAAAGCCAGCTGCAGGTGGCTACCACATGAAGTCCTGGACAGTGGTTTGGGCATGGTCCCCCAGCCATACAGATGGAAAGGTAGAAGCATGAAAGATGCCCCATAGACATGAGGCTGCCTGTGGAAAAGAGGTCTCCAGAGATAGACTCACTCTCCTCTCCTGTTCAAACATTAACCCTCAAAAAAACCATTCAGCCACTGAGGGGAAAACAACTAAAGTCAAGATGTAAGTGAAAGCCATCAGGGAAATGCAAATCCAAACTGCAATGTCAATCCACTTCCCCACTCCAAACCCACTAGGATGGCTACAATCAAAAGGTCAGACAATAACAAGAGTCACTGATAGGGACTCCCCAGAAGAAGAAGAAGAAGAGGAGGAACACACTCAGAGCCTGGACAGCACTAACCCTCTTTAAGAAGACACACTTAGCCCCTCAAAAGTTTTTGCCCTGGCCTGGGCTAACCACCAAGCTAAGCCAAGTGTTGGGCCCAGATTCTATCATATTTTCCTCCTTTTCTATGTAGTGGCTTACTTGGAGATGACCAATAAACCGAATCTGAAGTATTTTACAAAATATAACATGCTGTGTAGATTCACACTGGTAGGCTTAACTGACCCCCATAGCCGAGGAGGAGGGAAAGCACCAAGGCTGGGGAGGGCTCACAGAAGTGGGGGGTTTGCTGAGGCCAGGGTGCCCATTAGGCCTCATTTTTCTCCACTTCAGCTCTCCTAGTAGGAAAATGGATCAAAGTGAGTGCTCTCTGGGCACCCAGAATGGTGAAAATGGCTCCCAGGTATTTTGCAAAATATGATCTCATAAAAATAAAAATACTCACAAGCACCAAGGAGCCATTTGGAAAGCTGGGAAAGAGCACCAAAAAGGCAAAACATGTGGCTGATGGATTCAGGGTTGTTTTTCTCCCCTGCTCCTTAACAAAAAATAAAAAAATAATAATAACTAAACAGCTGCTAATCCTCTTGGCTTTAATTTCAGCAGTTTTCAGTTAGGGTTCAGTACAAAGAAGCATTTCTGCCTCAGCACCTAAATAATTCACAACTGCTCAAAATATCCACCAGGAATTTGGGTGAGGGATAATCCTACTCCACAGTGCTGTGTTAATGGGGCCGTGTGGGTGTCTCCATCTAAATTCCCGAGGAGCATATGCCTTGTCTGCTCCCAACTGCCCAACACTCACCTGCTTCCTTTGTAGGGCCCCTCTCTGCAGTTACTGCTCAAAGCTGATATCGCTAGGGATTGCACCTTGATTTGTTAAATGTTAAAGTCTCAGACGGACACAGGTTAAAAGCTCATCCAGCCACTAACTAGCTATGTGACTCGACACAGTATCTTCAACATTCCTGTGGCTCATTTTCTTTGCCTGCAAAGTATGGATATTAATTTCTACTTCCAAGGACTGCTTTTGAGAATTAAAGGTATTCATTTCATTTTGAGATGAAAGGTATTTAGCACAGGAGCTGACACATATTAAGCATACCACAAAAGGTATTTATCACTATTATGGTGATAGTTACTACTTGGTAAAGTGTAGCCATTTATTTATTCTTTCAGCTAACCACTATTTTTACTTAGCTCAATATTCCAGGCACTGGGGACATTCCAGACACTGGGATACAGCAGCATCCCTGTCCTCATATAGCAGCCAGTCTACAGGGAAGAGAGACAACACATAGGCCCACAAAGAAATGAGCAACTTAATAAACATCCATAAATGCTCTGGAAAAGTAGCAAGAAAGAATGTGATGGGAGTGGTTGGGAGAGTCACTTTCAAGAGAAGATTCACACAGTGTGTGTGGTGCACATTAAAATTTTGCTTACTGGATAATCAACTCATTCATTATAAACCTTCTTGAAGCCCTCCTGCAAAAATGGCCACAGGGCCTATTGCAGTCATATATAAATCCAATGAGTGGCCATACTACCAGAGCAGATCTCCAGGTCTCCCTTTCTACTCTCTTTCTCATGGAGGCCAGGCCTCCTTTCCTCTTGCCCCATCTCTTTGGGAGTCCTCTGAGAAAGTCACTATTCCTTGGGTGGAATCTCACACATCAGATGTCTTTCATCATTTCTGACTGTTCTTCACACTTCACTGAGAGAGCGGAATTTTAAACAGGACCCTTGGGAGGAAAGGTCCTCTTTGAAGATGTCCTAAGTCTGCAAGACAGAGGCAAGCAGAGAAAGGAAAGGGCCTGGAAGATTCTTCATTTATTCCAGTCACACTGCAAAGGAGAGAAATAAAATGACAGTATAGAAGAAGCAGTAAAGATATTCCCCAAAGCTAGGAAGTGACTATTAACCATCCAGCACAAATAGAGCTCACCAAAGAGAATGTAGGAACTCAGGGAAAGGAAAACATGTGGGCGCCAACATTTCTGGAATCATTCAGTGCCTGATTTTTTAAAGCTAATTCATTTTACCTCTAATTCTACAAGTGTTAATAGAGCTAGCCCTACAAAACATTTCTCCAGGTCATTTTGGCCCATACAAACTATACCTCAATGGGGCTATTATTACTCTGTAATAAACAGTGGTCAATATTGTTTTCTGAAAGGAAAAACAAAATTCTGGGAAAATGTACCTCAAAAACATCTATGGAGAGTGAAAGCCTCTAAGAGTCATACCTGGGATCAGATGTAGGAGGATGACTTATTTTTCATTGGGCAATCTTTTGTGTTATTCCAGTTTTTGACTATGTGTTTTTATAATTATTATAAAAAAAGAAAAGGTATTATCTCCAGAATAAATGACAGAAAGAAAAACTGATTTGAGAGGTGATGTCTATGTATCAAGAACTACAAGTTTTAGGAGTGATTTTCCTCTCTCTAAATCATTATGCTACTTATTTCCAGATCCAAAGTGAATACATAGCAACCTTAACTATGTTTACATGGACACACCTTATCAGGAAGTAGAAAGGACTGTGAAATCAGGAGCCAGATACTGGTGTCCCAGACCTGTCACTCACCAGATTAGATAGATCCCTTCCCTTCTTGGACTTCAGGTACTCTCTGAGAAAGATGTGGGCATTCAATGAATCATCTAAAATCCTTCCCAACTTTCTAAGTATTCTCTGAGAATAAAGTCACTTCTATGTACTTCAAAATCTCATTATGGTTTTACAACTCCAAAAGTAACACATTTACCAAGGGTCCAACTGACAGATGACACTGTTAAAAGGCTGACACTTGCTGCCCAATATGGTAGCCACCAGCATATGGAGTTACTTAAATTTTAATTAATTAAAATTAAGTAACATTAAAAATTCAGTTCCTGAGTCACACTAGTATAGTGCTCAATCGCCACATGAAGCTAGCGTCTACCAAACTAGATGGTACAGGCATCGAATATTTTTATGGTCACAAAATTTCTGTTGGAAAAACTGGTCTAATGTGCATAAAAAGCCCTTTTTCTACTCCTCACCCCTATGTTTGACACACTTCCTGGAGTCTTTACAATTACTTACATCAGGCCCTCTCTGACTATGCTTAGGATCACCCTAACAAGTTAATGGGGTGAATTGCCATGATAAGGACTTCCAATTTCCCAGTCTGTAATTAAGAAAGATTTGCTTCCATGGGTGCACTGAGGTCACAGGTCACAGGTCATCACCACTTCCAAAAGCACATAGAAGTTTAAAACCTTTGCTGAGGACTCACTTACTCCAGTGTGCCTTAGGTGGTACTTTGCAAAAAGCACTAAGGCATTCAAAGCCTGAGATGGAACACTTAACAAATCTTACCTGTAGCTATAGAAGTGTGAGTCAAGCTCCTGCAAAACAATCCTTCAGATCATTTTGACCCACACAAACCATTCCTCAATGAAGTTGTCTTAATCATTCCCTAATAAACAGTGGTCAATATTCTTCTCTAAACTCCAGCTGTCCATTTCACTATCTGCCTAAACAGGTAATTGCTAACACCCTACTGCATGGAACTCTGCTGATTTATAAAATTATAGTGCATTCCTCTCAGTTCCCCTCAAATGCCATGTCTTTACCATGCTTAACCTTCTACCAGAATGTCCTTGACTCCCTAATTGCACCCCTTCTCAACATGTTCTTCAATTTCCTGGCCAATTTATTTCTTTAAAATTTATCTCAGATGTTATTTCCTCCAGAAAGTCATCCTGTCCATTCCCAAGCTACATTAGGGGCCCCTACTGACTGCTCCAGTATTTCTATATTGTAGACACTTTAAGAGTGAAATCTGGCAGAGGCAGGATATGTGTGACTTGTCTTGAAATAACATTTTAGAGCAAGGTACAATTTTTGCTGAGATATTTGCAAGAAAAAAAGAGCAAAGTTCTTAAAGATGCTCTTACTCACATTTTAAATGTGAGAAAATGTCAGTGATCCACTTCAAAGAATTTCCTCTTAGGAAGTGGTAACTTTGGAGGAAAGTGACAGAGATTAAAGGAGGGATATGCCTTCCCCCAAGCTACACTTTGACTTTACTCCTGGCCCCTCAATGAGCTCCAATAGCATTCTGGTGTTTTTCTTTCATAATAGTACCACCTCAAATCTATTTACATGTCTCTACCAGACTAGTATTGTACTAGTATTCTCTACTAGGTTGGCAAGGATTATATTCTTATTTATCTTCTTGTACCCTTGGTACCCAGAACAGTCCCCAAGAGAGGCCTTTTCAACTCCTGGCAACCACTGTTCAACACTTATTTCCTGGAGTCTCTACAATCATTTACATCAGGTCCTCTCTTGCTGTGCTCAGAATCACCCTTACAGGTTAAAGGAGTTTCCCTGGTAAGGCCTCCCAATTTCCTGATCTGTAATTAAGAAAGTCTTGCTTCATTGGTGCATTCACTGAAAGTCACAGGTCAGAAGACTATCACGACTCTCAATAGCACATAAAAATTTTAAAGCTTAATTAAGAACTCACAAACCTCAATGTCCCTTAGAGATAATGTTTGTTTATGGGATGAATAGAAAATGAATGATGATGATGGATGGATGGATGGATGGATGGATGGATGGATGGATGGATGGGCAGGTGGGTGAATGGATGGATTAGTAGGTGAGTAGATAGATGGGTGGATTAGTGAATGAGTGAAGAAGTGAATGGATGGATGGGTGGTAGAAAACACTCTCTTAGTGTTCAATTCTGCCTTCAATCTGAAATCTCCTAAAAGGTAAAGACCTTAAATATCAAAATCAATCCCTCTTCCCCCCCCCCCCTCTCTCTCTCTCCCTCTCCACTCCCCAACCCACCACCCCAATTTCCAGTAACTCTGAGAAAGTGTTTTATATTTAACAAGAACTTAATACCACAAGGAAGAGAAAGGCTGTCTGGCATTTCCTACTCAGTGAATGTACTAAAGAAAGCCTGGGGAAAGGAAGAAAGAAATCGTTAACAATATATATTGGCTAATAGCATTAAAAGCCTCCCTTTCTCTAATGGAAGTACAATTTGGAGATAAACCTGAACCACCTTCCTTTCTGTGGCATATGATTAGAATCTGCTTTGTTCTTCTAATTTGCTATTCTCAAATTACCACACTGCTGCTGGCGCTGCAAACCCAGGCTTCATGGCTGCCCTTGAATTTCTGTACAACTCTTCCTCTATTTTTTTTTTTCCGTTTTAATCAGCACTGAACCAAAAAAAGGGCCAACTACACCTGGTCTCCACCAGGAAACTATGGAAACTATGTCTCCAAACCTGAAAGTAAAAGGTGTCATTCAAGGTGCCTCTCACCCCATGTGTCAGGATGACCCTCAGCAGATATACATTTCCCTTGAGATTTGGGAACACAGGAGGAGGTAAAGTTATTCTTGACAAGGCTCCAGGTGGTACAAAAGAATCTGAAATGATTTTTCCAACCCTGACTCCAGAGATTTTATTACTCTTCTGCCTAAGCCTTCAAAACAAAAGAAAGTCTAATAAGGTTGTAGCTAGTGGCAATATATATTTTGTTCTCATGTTTTTCTAGAGGCCCTTGAAATACCATGGTCTGAGATTGCTATGAGTTCAACTTGCAGAGTCAATCTTCATATTACAAGAGAAATTTCCTTACATGAGGATAGGAAATGCTATTGACATCAGCCTTACTGTATTTCTCTTTGTAGTTTCTTGAGAGTTAATTTAAAATTTTTATAAGCAATATTTATACCATGTCAAATAGTCACAGGAAACTAATTATCTAGTTAGGTTAGATGGCAAACTTATTCATATGAATGTGTGGGGGGGGGTGTGGTCGGTCAACTACAATTTTCATTTGAATATACCTTCAGCCACAGGTTACTAAAGAAAGTAGACAAGGAAGGAATTTAAACTGTGTCCTTGGATCACCATCCTAAAACATCAATTTGCTTTCTTTACCCAGAGATGTGAACAATGTATGGTTTCTCTCTTGTGCTATTAAAAAAGTCATCAGCAAGAAAGAATTACATCACTTTGACTATCAAAGAAGATTCAAAAACAAAATAATGGTAGTATTCAGTATAGTTGGAGCAAACCTAAAGCTCAAGACATAATACCCCATCCTAATCTTGCCAAATAGGAGATCTCATACATCTCTCTATTTCGATTAAGTCAGCTAGCTAATACACATTATTACTGTACTGCTCGAGGATATAAAGATGAATAGAAGTAAAGACAAAGATTGATACTAAACAAAGGACCAATAAATACCCAACATCACCATAACATTGTACATACCCCTATATAAGACACAGATCACGACGACGACTGGCATGATTTTCAAAACAATGGGCAATAATATGTGCATAGAACAGCCAAAAATAATAACATAGTTAGAAAACATTGAGGAAGAATTATTAGACAATTTGCTAATTAGGGTTTTTCCCCCTCTTCTATTAATAAAGCTAATTAGTTACTGACTTTTTTAAAGGCTGCTTAATTTTATTACAACACCCATTGATGAATTATATTATATTTGAATTTTCTGTTTGAATATAAAGATCCAGGTTCTGTCAATCTTGATTTCCCAGACCCTTACAACAACAAATTATACTTCTAAGATAAAACATAATAAACTAAATCCTGATGTGTTAACATGTTGTTTTCTCCTGATACAGAAAACTCATATTTCAAACCTTCCCATAATATATAGATACATTTAGACAGAACTATATGGTACATCTAAGATTCAGGTCATTATATTACTAATAATAGATTATTTCTGTGAGCAATTTTATAGAACTTGAATTGTTTTAATTAATATCTAAAATAAACCCCTGGAAACCAAGTAGAAAAAACAACATTTTCCATAGGAGATAACTGAGACATAAATAAATATTAAATAAGTAATAAATTATTGCAGTATAATTTGCAAGGCTATTCTTCATAATAATATATTTAATTTTGTACCATGTTGACAGAATTTTAAAATTTATTATCTATTTAATGTTCATGACACTGTCTCAGAAGGCAACTTCCCTAGAGTGGAAATCCTATGTTTGAGACTCAGAATTTTAAATCTGAGAGAGATCTTTTCATTTGCTAGTACAAACTAGGACATGAGGATTAAGAACAGGAAAACACATTTTACTGAAAACCATGGTTTGGCTCCCCTATTTGCAGAAGAAAATGGAGACCACCTCTTGTTCTTATTCAGATCTGAGCTGACTAATAAATGGAAAGCAATCAAGTGCTCTTAGAAAGAATTCCATAGCTCATAATCAATTGATTTGATCTACCAGAATGCTCCACGAAGAAATGTAAATGAGAGAGGAAGACCAGTCATGGTGGTTTCATCATTAGTGGTTTCTGCCACCACTTTAAAGAGACCCCAAGAACTCCCTGACCTGTGTCTCCAGATCTTTGTGTCCAGCAACTTTTATTCCTTAGACCCAACTGTCTACTGGGAATTCTCCATTCACACACCCCATAGCCACTTCAAAGTTCCCTCTCCTAACTGCTTCTATGTTAGTCTTATGTCCTCAGGGCCAGCTTCATGGGATGTGACATGTAATTTTGTCCAGGGACCCGTACTTAGAAGGGCCCTTACTTGGCTTAATGGTTTCCTGTTACCATCTTAAAATATTTAATAATTTTTGAACAAGGAACCCTGCATTTTCATTTTGTACTGGACCATAAAAATTATGTGACTGATCCTAACTCTCCTGAAACAGCATCAACATTACCCCTGTCATTGAAACCCACCATCTGGGATTCATCCTAGATTCTCCCTTTCTTCAATCCCACATCCAGTCATGCTGGTTTATGCCCAAGGCAAGCAAGATATGAAAGGACAAGTGGAAGTCAAAATTCATCTATATCAGAGATACCCACTGATGCCCCAGCCTGATACAGATGCTTCCTCTTGATTTTCCACCTGCATACACCTGTCTACATCTGTCATTGTGTACTTGAATTACTATCTTGTCTATCTTTCCCCAAATGACTGTGAGCCTCTCAATGTCTGATTTTATTTTCTTTTGTATCTTTAGTTGCTAGTTCAGTGCTTGGCATATAGAAGATATTCAACAAATATTTATCTAATAAGATTGATGTGGTTTCAAAAACCTTTAATTCACTTTTGAAAAACATAGTGGTTTCATATATACAAATTCCCTTCCTTTTAGAATAAACTTCTTTTTTTTTTTTTTTTTTTTTTTTTTTTCTAAAATGACCCTCTCTTTTTCATCTCATTTTCAGGGAAAATCACCAATACAAACAGCTCCAGAGATCATGTCACAAGAAGAATGTATTTTGTATTGTCTTCCCTGCTCACTGTCCCTCAGGGTCACTTCTGAAAGTAAAAACAGCTGAGTCCCCTATGCCTCTGGGGGCCTCCAGTCACTGCTGGCTTATACACAATATTTATCAAGATATTGTCAGAGTTCCTTGGCAATGCCACCAAGAGTCCAGGGTACAGGAAAGCAAGAGTAGAAAGTGTGGCCCAGAGGAACAAGAAAGCTGTCACTAACCCAACTAACTATGTGCTCTCACCAACATTCAATACTCATCAGATTTGCCATCACAGGAACTCCTGTTTGAAAAACCATCTCTTCATTAGACTTGGGCAGGGAATCATAAGGAATCATTCCATCCCCAACAACACTGTCTAATCAGCATGTTGGTCTACACCAACATGGATTTCTTTATGCATTCATTCGCTCAAACACTCCCTGACCATCTAACTCAGAGAAATGTGCCACGTGAGGCACTATTGAGGGAAGCAAAATGGAACAGTCCCTACAAAGTTTTATCATGAGACTGATAACTCCACCAATACCTTACTGTTCCAAGTGTGATCCACAGACGAGCAGCACAAGCATTAGGGAAGCATGTTAGAAATGACTATTTTCAGGGCCTTTTCCAAGACCCCCTGCATCAGAATCTGTATTTGAACAAGAGCACAGAAGATTCTCAGAAACATCAGAGACTGAGAAGCGTTTACACACCCACCCCTCCCAGAGCTCAACACTGAATCTCTTTAGCCTAAATCAAGTTCAAATCAAACCCCAGCTGCAAAATCTATCCTGATGGCTCCTGACCATAATCCTGTTGTTTTTTCCAATCTCAAATTCTACATTTGATTCTCCACTACTTCATGGGAGGAGAAATTTTAAATTCTTCATCACACAAAGTGGCACTTTAAAAAGTCCTGTTATCTACCCAATGTCTATCACTTTTGCCTTATAAATCTCATTAATATGAGATTCTCCACAATATAAATTCTGATATTTTCATTCCTGCAATATATTTCAGTTTTCCCAAATATGTTTACTCAAAAAAGAAGTAACAATTTAGGAACTCAAGTCACTGAAGAATCTGATTCAAGCAGTTTACATTTTAAACACAAGCATAGTTGCCGCACATTTTCCATAATCAAAAGAGGGGTCTCAAAATAAGATGTAGCTTCGTCTAATTATTAGGGCTGGAAAAAGTCAAGATGCAGCTGGAGAGAAAGTGCAATTGGGAAATATTTTGCACAGAAGATCCTGGTCTTATTCTTCTATTCCTAATGTTGCAATGTGCACACATGTACACATATGCAGACACAAGTACATGTGAACACTCACTCAAGCAATACATGCACCCACAGAGGTAAATGATTACTACAGAGAATTTCAAATATACATGTATACATATTCCACATACATATTCCAGAAACCTTTAATTTGTGACCATGAGGGCCCAAAATGTATAGGAATTTTATTTTGTTTTGTTTAGGACTTTTAAAATTTTTTTCAGGAAGTTCAGGAAATTACCAGTTACCTACAGCAGCAATTGTTATGCTTGTAGACTTCAAAACTCCTTTATACTATTCAAGATCTATAAATTTTTTGTTTATATGGGTTGTAAATATCAATATTTACTAAGAATTTTTTAAATATTAAATTATTAATTTAAAAATAACAGTAATACACTACACATCAACATAAATAGCATAAGTTACAAAGCACAAAATAAAATAAAAATTATTTAGTGAGTAAAGTAGCATTGTTCTAAATTTTTGTAAATAGTTTAAGGTCTAACTCAACAGAGAGCTGGATTCTCACCTGTCACTATGCTATGATATCACACATCATGCAGCCTTTGACAATAGGTACACTGTACACATGTGAGAGAATGGAAATGGGAAAGACAAACATCTTAAGAGTGACAAGACAATTCAATAGGGAAAGAATCACTTTTTCAACAAATGATGCTAAGACAACTGGATATCCACATACTGAAGAATAAAGTTGGACTCCTTGGACTCCTATATCATACAATTGCAAAAATCAACTCAAATGGATCAAAGATAAGGAGTGACTGTTAACATGTACGAGTTTATTCTGGGTTGATGAAAATGTCTGGAATTAGATAGTAGTGATAGTTGTATCACCTTGTGAATATGCCAAAATCCACTGAATTGTACGCATTCAAATGGTAAATTTTAAGATATGTGAACTACATGTCAAATCAAAAATGGGTCAAAGTCCTAAATGTAATAGAGAAAACCATGAAACTGAAGGAAAAATAATAAATTTTCATGACCTTGGATTAGGCAATAGTTTCTTAGCTATGTCATCAAAATCATAAGCAATAAAAGTACATATGTGTTATATATACATACATATGTGTATATAGATATATGATTTCATCAAAATCAAAAATTTTATATCATCAAAAAAGGAAGCACACAGCCCAAATAATGGAAAAGAAAATTTTCAAATCAATGAATAGAAAAGGGATTTATATCCAGTATATATAAAGAACAGTTACAACTCAATAATGAAGAACAACCCAATTTAAAAATGGGCAGAGGATCCGAATACACAGTTGTTCAAAGATATATATACCTGGCTAATAAACACCTGAAAAGCTGCTCAACATCATTAGCCATCATGAAAATGCTAATGGCATCAGAGAAATCAAAATCACAATAAGATACCATTCAGAAACCACTTAGGATGGTTATAATCCAACAGACAGATAATAACAAGTGCTGGAAAGAATGTGCAAAAATTGAAACTGTCATACGCTGCTGGTGGAAATGTAAAATGGTTCAGCTACTTTGGAAAGCAGTTCAGAAGTTATTCAAACATTAAACGTAGAGTTACTACATGCCCCAATAATTCCACTTCTAGGTACATACCCAGGAGAAATGAATCATGTCTACAGGAATATTCATAGCAACATTATTCATGATAGCCAGAAAGTGGAAACAACCCAAATGTTTATCACTGATGAATGAATAAACAAAATATGATATATCCACACTATGAACTACTATTGGATAAGGAAAAAGAACAAAGTACTGATCCAGGATACAACATAGATGAACCTAGAAAACATTGTTCTGCAAAAATCCAGACACAAAAGACCACACATTTCACGGTTCCATTTTTTATCAAGTGTCCTGAATAGACAAATATATAGAGGCAAGAAATAGATTAGTGGTTGCCTAGGGCAGGGAGGTTTAAAGGGAAATTGAGAATAACTGATAAAGGACACGAGTTTCACTTTAAATGATGAAAATGTTCTAAAATTGATTGTGTTGATGTTGCACAACTTAGTGAATATATTAAATTGCATATTTTAAATGGGTTATTATATGGAAATGTGAATTATATCTCAATAAAACTTATTGGAAAAAGGCATACAATATCTTAGTAATATTTGGAAATAGTTTGAACCTCATAGACCCCACAGAAGGATCTCAGGGCCTTCCAGGGGTCTCCAGGCCACACTTTGAGAACCACTTAACCAAAGTACCTAGAGTAGGTATTATGAGTTATCTTCCTAGGGGGCATTTCTCACTTTCTCCTACCAAAGATAGTCCTGACTTTGAGGTATTCACTCTCCCTGCTGCAGAACAACACCTGGAGGGAAAGGTGATCCCACCCTGAATCCAAGGGTTAGCTGAGGCCACTTTAAACTAAGAGCACATTCCCTTCTCCTGGTTAGTCACTGGTTCAGGGGCGGGAATGTGACCTCAGAAGTCTGATCAGATTGACTGCAGAATTTCTTCCTGGACTAGTGAGTTAGACATGGCTTCTTTCTTCTCCTGAAAGTGGATGTTCTATGAAAATATGAGAACTGGCACTACTATAACCATTTCACTATCAGCCCAAGAATGAAGCTATTGCAAAAGGTAGAAATAGGCAAGGGAGCCCCAGGGAAACAGTCACAATCCTTGAATTAAGTCCTTAATTCAGGACTCCTGAATATATGAGGCAGTAAATGTCATTAATATTAAATCAGTTCAAATTAGAATTTGTTGCCTGTAGTTAAAGCATCCAGCTGATATGCCATCCAAATGATGTGGAGGTAGCAGTATCACATTCTCCCTGTAGTCAATGTACTCTGCCTTTGCCTTGAGGATATCAAGGGATGAGATCCTAGCAGATCTTTGGAATAGTACTGAGTTTTTCAGCATATACTTAATATAAAGAAATGCCCCATGCAATCAAGGCCTAAAACCATCAGTGCTGGACCACATTATTTAAAAAACTATCTCTCCTTTCTGTTCCATTTATGTCTGGTTTTCAGTAGACTCTGAATGTAATTCTAGATCTGGTTGGCAGAGAAAAGTGTTGGTAAAAGTAAGTAAATCCTTACTAGCAGAAATGATGTGGTTGTCAACTGAACCTAGCTTGGATTTCACCAGCAGGATAATCATGGGCCTTGATTTGAAGCAAGTCACTGGGCCTCCTAGTCTCCATCTATAAAATGAGCATAATAATTCCTCACTCGTCCTCTGCATTGTTGAAAAATGTATGTACAAACATGTTATAAATGTTAAAACATTGACCAAATGCAGAGTACTACTGTAATCAATTTGGTGGTGGTGGTAGGGGCGGGGGTAAGGGTAGCTTCTTTTCTGTTGGAATGATAATTGGATGATCACATGCAAACATACATATATTTATGGGACAACTGCATTGCTCTGGACCTAGGTGAGACAGAATATCATGGTGGAAGGTCATAGCAGAGTGCAGCTGTTCTGTTCATGGTGGCCGAGGGCGGGGGTGGGGGTGCTGCAGGCAAGATGAACCCTTCCAGGGCATACTCCCAGTAATTCACCTCCTCTAGTCATGCCCCACCTGCCTACAGTTACCACCCAGTCCACTCAAACTAGAACAGATTGATTAGGTTACAGCTCTCAGGATCTAATCATTTCACCTCGGAATATTCCTACATTAACACAGGAGCTTTTGGAGAACACCTAAAGTCCGAATCATAACATGTGTCTTTATGTAATTAAGATAGCACACACAATTTTTCAGTTCTTACTAAAAAAAGTACTAAGATAAACACTGGACATATATTCTTCCATTTAATCCCTTCAACAAATCCATGAGATCTGTGCCATTGTCATCATCACTCCATAAATGAGGAAACAGAGGCCCAAACAGGTAAAGTGACTTGCCCAGAGTCACTTGGCTACACAACAGCATAGCCGAGGCTCAAAGCCAAGCAAGAAGTGCTCCAGAACATAAGCCCTCCGCCACCCTGCCACCCTGCCACTTCAACAAGCATAAAGCTTGCTCTCTGTATAGAGCCGCACCTGCTCTAGAGAAGCCACCTTTCAGTGGCCCAGAACATACAGCTTCAGTAAGGACTGAGCTGATATTTAACAACACAAAGCCACAAAGGGTTATCTAATAATTTTTTATTGTTCTGGAACTTGATCATACAAAGATTTTCTAAAATAAGCCAGAGCTTAGAAAACATTTTATTAAACTCTTCTGAAAGATTTATTGAAATAATAATTACAACCCAATTTCACAGATTCTGAAAGACACAAAAACTTGATTATCCAACAGCTGTTCCTCCCCATCACATACACTCCTCTGTTCCTTCCATAATGGCAAAGCTCATCTCCCATTATAGAGAGGGAAGACACCAGATGAACATATTCTTAGATGCTTTTGTAGCTAGGGCATAAGAATGTGATCCAATCCTGGCCAGTGGAATCTGATGGGAGGACTGATGGGTCCTCTAGGAAAGGTGTGCCTCTGCGATAAAAAGAAATGCATGAGGGAGTGCCTCCTCTTGATGTTGGGTGTGGTAGTGTCTAACATCCAGTACTGCAGCCACCTTATAATCAAGGAGGCTATAATGACATAGCCTCCATTTGCCATGAAGATGGCAAAGTGGAAAGATGGAAAGCACCTGGGCCTATGCAGCATGGAGAACAGCCCTAAAGCTGTCTCATCTCTGGACTTCTTGCTAGGTAAGATAATAAGTGTCCTTGATATTTAAGCCACTTTAACTTAGCTACTTTCTTACCTGCAGCCAAAAGCACCCTAACTCTCAAGTCCCAATAGGCATTGCCACAAAGAAGAAAGAGTTCTGGATTTTTTATCAAATGACCTGGGTTCCAATTCATTAATTGGCCAGGTGACCCAAATTGCTTAATCACTCTGAACCTCATTTTCCATATCTGCAAGATTGAGATAATATGCAATAACAGAGTAACATCAATAAAATGAAGATAATGTGGGATAATTACAAAAATCACATGAGATAATGTATATACAACCACCCAGTCGATAGCCTTGTTTTGCTCAAATGCAATTTTCCTAGGTAATAATTAAAAACTGTTGTCATTCATCTAACCCAATTCCTTTATTTTACAGTGTCACACAACTGGTTGCTAACATAATTAAATCACACATTTGATTCCAAGCCAATGCTATCATGCTATCCTTGCGTTGAGATCTAAATTAAATATTGTGTAGGTTAGCTCTCATTCATTTAATGAGCACATACAATACTCCAGACACTACTCCAGGTATTAGAGACTCCATGGTGAACAACATCAACAACAAAAATGTCCCTACCCTTGTAAATTTAACAGACTAGAAAGGAAATTATTCAATCTGTATCTTTAATTACTGAGTTCTTATTATGCAAAAAGCACTATGCTGGGACTGCTGTTCAAATACAAACACAAATTCCAACCAATTCCAAAGATGTCAGCCATGTTTACCAGGTTTTGCTAAAGATGAATAATGTGAAAAGTCTATATTTTAATCAATTGATGTTAGCATTAAAAAATGGCAAGTTCATTAGAAAGAGTTGTGAATATCTGTGCCAGTTTCTGAAAAATGGATAAAGGATGGCTAGGACTCTGCTCTAATTAAAGCAGCAAGATTGAATGAAAGAGGGGTAGGGCTAAACCACATCCTTCTACAATATCTGGACTTCAAGGTTTGGCTCAAATGGAAAAAGCCAACAGGGAGCATTCAGCAGCTTCTTCCATTCCTTGGGCCTCTGTCTGGTGCTCCCCTTTACTCCCTGTTCATTTGGAATTCCTTTTCCATTCTACTTAAACATTGACATGCAAATGAGATGATGGGCCTGCATTGTATCCTATACCAGTGATGAGACAGAGATAGTGACTTCCAAATTTCCTTCTGGAACTAGCCACCAGGATGCTGAGACCAAGCTGCTGGTTTGTGTATTTGAAAGTTTTCTTTGCCAAAATACCATCAAATTATATCATTTGGGAAAGAAATATTTAAAAGCTGTTGTTTTGCAAAAGCTATTTGCTATCATAAAAAAAAAGTGGTCAATGCAAAGATCCTTGGGGTAGAGGGAAGTAGCAAATAGAACACTCTGCCTTCTCCCTCTTGCAGAAAGTACACTGAGAGGACAAAACCTTTTCATGTGCTCCTCTTTACATCACACCCTGTAATCAGAGCACAGCCAGGCAAGTCCCCCTTAGCTTCTAGCTTCATCTTTTGATGCACAGGGATAATTTGAGGGTGCCACAATCTGAAATATGGCATTTGAAGGCAAACACCACATCTCCTGAAAGCAGAAATGACCCCCAGTGGCCTTTGGATTGTGGTGTTTCAATCAGCTCTGGGATACCAGCTTTCCCATCAGACTCTGGATACGTTAAATTTGCAAACTGGCAGGTGAACCACTTTGACCTCACTGACCAAGAATCACAACTGGCCTCCAGTCACTGGTTCAAACCCCATACCTTGAGTTTATCTACTTCAGTGTCTAGAAGTGTCACTGAAAGTTGGGCAATTTAACTATGGGGTAATATGTCCAAAATATACATGGGCTTTGGATCCAAACAATTTGGGATTTGAATGCCAGAAACTCAGCCTCTTTTTAGAGATGTAATCTTGGACAAGTCACTTAAAATCTCAGCGTCTCAGTTTTCTTATCCATAAGATGGAAACCATATCTATCTTAAAGGTTCATGGTAAAGATTAGATATAAGCACATGGAAGGCTCAAAACTGGTACCTACAGTTTTTCACATGGTCCCAAACAACAATCTGGAAGATTTCTACCATGTCCTGAATTCATCTCCAGAGCAGCCACCCTCCAGCACCTTGCCAAGGAGACCTATTTGAGTAGATGTCTTTCTTTCGATCTAGGGTACTCACAAGGAAGGTAGACTGATCCTTAGAATGATTCCAAGGATTCCTGACCTGAGTTGCCCGACTTGTTCCGGGTTCCAGAGATAGCACCTGAACCTTGGAGAGAACAAGGGGCAGACAGGCACCAGGGGTGAGAGCTCCTAACTCAGGCAGACAAGTATGGGCTATGGTGGGAGGGTGAGACTCTCTGTGACAGTCCATTCAGTCCTTTAACTTTTTGATTTTCTAGAAGGGAGAAGAAAGGAAGGAAAAGGAGGGAAGAAGAGAGAAAGGAGGGAGGGAGGAAAGAAACACAAGTGGATTTTCCCAAAATAAGTGCTGATGCCTCTAAGTATTTTTTGTTTGTTTTTTAAATACTATTGTTCTCTAAACAAACAGGGCTATACCTAGAAGATATCTGGAAGTACATTTTAATTCTTGTTTGGAATACTCTAAGAAGTATTAAGTCCAAAATTATCAAAATAAAAAGGTTTAATTCATTCTAATGGGTTAAATAATAACCACCATCTGGGGGCAAAAAAGGCAGGGGGAAAAATGTGTCATAATTTTTTTAATCAATGTCAAAATCAACATTTTGGAATACAAATTTTAACCTGTTTGGCATCGGTTGAGCTATAAAAACCAAAACTTTCCAAATTGTTATCAGGCTGAGAAACTTGATTGTTTCCTAGAACACCAGAAAACAAATACTTGTCCTTTGGGGACTACTTATCTATTCTAAGGAAGACTTGGTCTTAAGGGAGGGAAAGAAAAAACAAATGTCAACTCCATCTGAGTCAAGGCAGATAGAGGGCTGAGAGACTGGAAGAGACAGCAACAGCCTCACAGTCTACTGTTGGCCCCTTTATTATCTGCATATTCATTATGACTTAAATCACCCATACATCCACTTTGGCACTTCAAGCAAAACATGCAAACCTCTCTCTGGATCACAAGACAGTACATGCCAAACATTTCTGCACAACCATGGTGGAAGCAGAAAAACTGCCTAGCCTGCTAATCCTTTTATTATTAAGTTTAGCAGTGGTGCTTAGCTCAGAATGAAATTTCAAGATCCTTCAGAAAATTCAGCCAGAGCCTACTTTCCTGGGAGATCATAGGGCATCACATCTCTGCCTTGAAACCTGTCTGGCTGTCAGCTTATAGATGAGTTGCACTGTTCTGGTGCCATAAACTCTCATTAGCAAAAAAATATATATTTTTTTTTTAAATAGGTAGGGGAAGACCTGTCATTCATATATGGTTAACAGTCTAAAGGCGAATTCCTGCCGCTGGGAGACGCTGCCCATTCACCTCTCACAGGCATGGTCCTGGAACCTCAAGACTCAAAACTGGTAGGTGAGAAGAGGAAATCCCAGAAATAATTAAACAGATTTTGAAGTCAGAAGCTAATAGTACCGAGCCCCTGACACGACCTTTCCATATTGTATGCTCTTAATGGGGCATCTTTGGGATCAGGGAAAGGGGCACAGACCTGCCTACATGTACACGGATCACAAATGTACACACACACGTGTGCATTCACACACACACTCGCAGCTCATACTAGATCTGCAAGCCCAAAGGCACTTACTACCCAAGGAGAGGGATGCCAGCAAAGATGCATTCGCCAAAGCAACGCTCCTTTTCTACCTTGGGCAATAGTGAATGTCCATCAAGATTCCAAAGGACTCTTTTTCCCAGGACCCAGTTCCCTGCAGGACTCCCCATTGCTCGCCTCACAAATCCTAATCCTTTCTCCGAGAAGCTCAGACTTCACACGTTCCTTTCGAGGTTCAACGCTGTGCGCATGGTATTTCTCAAAGCTGGAACCCAAGGCTACCTAATCTTTCTCGCTCTGGGGAAACTTCGACATTGCCCCACACAGAGAAGTAAAGATCACTGACAGAGGGGCAGCAGGGAGCCAGAAGAGGGTCCCTGGACTGAGGGCACCTCTGGAGTCTGGCAGCGGGAGAGAGAAATGAGTGAACCTGGACTGGTGCACGCTTTACCCACGTGGAGAAAGGTTGGAAAGACGAGTGGGCGACAGGCAAGTGTCCCTCTCAGCTCACGGGGCTCCCATTTCCTGGTGGAGCAGGGTCAGAAGGGGCCAGAGGCCCCCGGAGGTAGCTGTCAGGCGCCCCCAGCCTGAGCGCAAGGAGACCTGAGTGCAAGATGCATGACAGGTAAGGGGGCCCGGGCACGGATAAGGTGCGCCTGGAGCCTGCGGAGGACCATGCCCTCCCGGCTGGCATTTAAAGCCCCCAGCCTCAGAGGGCAAACGAGGAGAAATCTGGCTTTCTAGCCGGGCTCCTGCGCTCGGGTGGGTTTCCTATCCGCGCACGCCCACCCTCAGAGCACCCCTTCAGCCCTGCTCCTGGAAGGTACCCCGCGCCCTGCACCCTCTCCGGGTGCTTCCCGCACCTGGATGTGGCAGGAGATCTCCGAGTCGTCCAGCAGTCGGATGGTGCATTTCATCTCCTGGTTGAGCGATTTGATGCTGGAGCTCCGAAAGTGGATCATTTTCATGGTCCTCCTGCCTCTCCGCACACAGTGGCAGGAAGCGAACATGCACCGCGGCACCCGGGAGCGGGCGAGAGGCTCAGGGCCGGCGCAGCGCTCACCCGCGCGGAAACACACACTGGCTCACGCAGCGTCCGGGACACCCGGGCGCGGCTCAGCCAGGGGACAGCGGCGGCGTCGGGTGCCTGCGGCCACACATGCCGAGCGGCCCGGGCGCGGCGGGCGGGTCCCTCTCTCCTCCCTCCTCCCCCCTCCCCCTCCCTCTCCTCGGCCTCGCCCGCTGCTTTCCCCGCCTCCTCCTGTCGCGCGCGCTGGTGCGCCTCCCTTCTCCAGGGCTCAATCGCAGAGGATGCACGGAGCCCGCGACCCCCAGCGGGCGCGCTACGCACTCACTCCCACGCGCACAGAGCCGCTGGAGGGGGAGGCGGAGGGACAGCTGGTTTGGGTGGCCCCGGAGCCCTAGCAGTGGCCTGCTCCGCTGCCGCTGCCGCTGCGTCAGGCTGGGCCCCACTCCCTTCCTCTGCCTCTCCGCCGCCTCTCTTATCTGGAAGCTCTTGATCTCGCTCCTGGTAGTGGTTGTCCCAGCCCCGGCCCCGCTAAGCGCCCGACAGCACCCCGCACTGCTCCGCCCCCAAAACCTGGCCCCGGGCAAGAGGCGAAGAGGGACCCTGACCCACGCCCGCAAGGGGAATTCCACAGCGGGAAAGGATTATTGAGAGCTGGAGAGCCCCCAGAGAGTGACAGGAGGCTGAAACACAGCTACTCCAGGAATACCGCTAATAGTAACAATATCTGGTCCTCGTGGGGATTTTATATTAATCTCCTTCTTTTAGAAATTTAGAGCTTCCCTTGAGCAATTTCTTGTTTATATCTCCCAACATTTCAGTATAATGTTTGGTTGTACATTAAATCCCAGGAAGAAGGGTCCCTATCCTGCTCCTCCCACTTTAGGGAGTCTCCTTCACCTCCAGTTGCCCAGGAATGTAATGGCAAAGAAAATGTGTCTCATCCCGTTTTACACTAATCTCTGGGTGCGGGGAACCCTGTGATCCCTCAGGAATTCGCTACCATGCCTAGAGGAACACAGCCCCTGTGTGATGTGCCCTAGGCCCAAGGGTGACCAACTGTGGCCTTTAAGGCAGCTGGATGGAGCTTGGGGACTTGGATAATAGAATGGAAACTGATGGGAGCCCTCTTGCCCTGCTGCCCTTCCTTGAACAGAAAGGAATGTTTGTTAGAGGAAGGACTTGCCCAGCTCTTTCAAGGTTTGCCACACCTGTCCAGAGCTCCCTCATTCAAAGGTTTGCCACACCTGTCCAGAGCTCCCTCATTCAAAGGTGTGTCCGGTCCTGTGGAGAAGGCAAGGTCCAGAAATTTTACCTAACCCTGGCACTGTGTAATAGGCCACATATGCCTGGTAGGTGTTTGCAGTGTCTTTGGACTTCTCCTTCTACCTTCTCCTGTTTTCTCCCCTCCTTGACCATAATAAACGTCCCATGGGCTAGTGTCTGCTTCTGGATTTGCCAAACTGCAACAATTTGTCCAAATAGGAAGATAGCTTATGTTTTATGTAACATTGATAGTTTTTAAATACTTGGAAATAGTACATGGACCACCATGAATACAAAACCAGTATAACTCCACATTATGTACAACCACAAGAATGGAATCTTAATTGGAATGGGTTGTACTCCATGTATGTACATGTCAAAATACACTCTACTGTCATGTATATCTAAAAATAAAAAATGAAAAAAAAATTTAAAAAGAGAATCACTGAAGAATCACCACCATCTTTGAAAGGCATCACCATGGCAGTGCTGTGAAAGACACTGCAGTTGATTTAAATGGGGATGATGGGAGCCTGGGTTTTCAGGGGCCAAAGAGTGCTGCTTAAACTTCTGTGCCAAGGAGGACAGGGTAGAGTCAGGAACAGGAGCACCCAAGTAGACTTTGGAAATGATATGACCTACAGGAATGTTATTGGTAGCTGATCTGTAGGACAGAACAGTTATAGCTCTAGTGAACAAACAAATGCCTGACTAAAATCCCACCCCTCTACAAAAATTCTCATATCTTAGCTTGTCCACACAGAGATGATCAGAGACATCTGAATAATGGAAAAGTGGGTTCATTTGAGGCATGAGAACATCAACCATAACAGTGGCTGCAATGTCCAGTTCTTAACAAAAGTAGTGGCTCATGTTCAGTGATTATTACTGCCATTCCTTATCAAAAATGTTCCCAACTCGTGTGTAACAGTACTTTGGTGAGCCACAAAGGTATAAAAAGTGGCCTGGCCACAAAAGATTTATGGTTGTAAATGTCATATATTGATCTTGAAAAATAAAATAATTTTACAGCCATTAAAAATTGTTAATTGAGAGGTTGGGGCTGTAGCTCAGTGGTAGAGTGCTTGTCTGGCACATGTGAGGCACTGGGTTTGATCCTCAGCACCACATAAAAATAAATCAATAAACAAAGATATTGTGTCCATCTACAACTAAAAAATATTTTTTAAAAATTGCTAATTGAAAAAATACCAGGCAAGGGATGTGGTTCAGAGTTAACACATCCTGGCATGCATGAAGCCCTGGGTTAGATTCCCAGCACCACAAAAAGAGAGAGAGATCACCTTAAGGCCAAGCTTGGTGGCACACGTCTGTAATCCCAGAAACTCAGGAGGTTGAAACAGAAGAATCACAAGTTTGAGGCCAGCCTCAGCAATTTAATGAGGCCCTAAACAACTCAGTGAGACCCTGTCACAAGATTAAAAATAAAAAGGGCTGGGCACGTAGCTCAGTGGCAAAGCACCCCTGGGTTCAAACCTCAATACCAAAAAAAAAAAAAAAAAAAATGGGGGGCGGTATAAATCTAAAAAAAAAAAATTTACAAGGTCTGTAAACTTTGATGAAAGACATCCAAGAACTAAATAAAATGGAGATACATTCTATGTTAATGGATAGGAAAACTCAACATCGTTAAGATGTCAGTTCTTTCTAAATTTATAGATTTAAAGCAATCCAAATAAGTTTCCCACCAAATTATATGTGAATATCAATAAATTGCTTCTAAAGTTTATGTGGAAAGGAAAAATACTCAGAATAGCTGAAGAAAATACTCACAATACTGAAGAAAAACAAACTTTGAGGACTGGCATTACCTGACCAGTAACCAAGACAGTGTGACACTGGCAAAAGAATAGACAACTAAGCCAATGGAACAGGATAGAACCAGAAATAGAAACAAATATAACTAACTGATCCTTGACAAAGAACCAGGGCAATCCAGTGAGGAAAGGATAGTCTTTTTAACAAATGATGCTGAAAGACTGGACAGACACATGCAAACTAATAATAAAAGGAATCTAGATACAGACCTTACACTATTCACAAAAAAAAAATTAAAATGGATCGTAGATCTACACGTAAAATAGAAAACTATCAAACTTATATAAAATAATGGTAGAAACCATAGGTAACCTTGAGTTTAGTGATGAATTTTTATAAAAACCAAAAACATGGAGAAGTTGGACTTTATTAAAATTTAAAACTTTTTCTCTTGGAAGGGCACTGTTGAGACTAAGACAATCCATAGACTAGAAGAAAGTATTTCAAAACACACATCAGACAAAGGATTTGTATTCAAAATATACAGATAACTCTTAAAACTCAACAGTAAGAAAACAAATAATATAATTGGCTTGGGGGGGTTTTCAATTTTTTTATTTATTTTTTATTCTAATTTTGTTATATATGACAGCAGAATGCATTACAATTCATATTAAACATATAGGGTTCAATTTTTCACATCTCTGGATGTATATAAAGTATATTCACACCATTTGTGTCTTCATACATGTACTTAGGGTAATGATATCCATCTCACTCCACCATCTTTTTTACCCCTATGCCCCCTCTCTCTTCCCCTCCCACCCCTTAGCCCTATCTAGAGTTTGTCTAATCCTCCCATGCTCCCCTTCCCAACCTCACTATGAATCAGTCTCCTTATATCAGAGAAAACATTCAGCATTTGGTTTTCACTTCGCATTATATTCTCCAACTCCATCCATTTACATGCAAATGCCATGATTTTATTCTCTTTTATTGCTGAATAATATTCCTCTGTTTTTTGGTTTTGGTTTTGGTTTTGGTTTTGGTTTTGGTTTTGGTTTTGTGTGTGTGTCACATTTTCTATATCCATTCATCTTCTGAAAGGCATCTAGGTTGGTTCCACAGTTTAGCCATTATGAATTGTGCTGCTATAAACATAGATGTGGCTGTGTCCCTGTAGTATGCTGTTTTTAAGCCTTTTGGGTATAGACCAAGAAGTGGGATAGCTGGGTTAAATGGTGGTTCCATTCCCAGCTTTCCAAGGAATCTCCATACTGCTTTCCATATTGGCTGCACCAATTTGCAGTCCCACCAGCAATTTATGAGTATTCCTTTTCCCCCACAACCTTGCCAACACTTATTGTTTGTGTTCCTAATAGTTGCCATTCTGACTGGAGTAAAGAGTAGTTTTATTTGCATTTCTCTAATTGCTAGAGATGTTGAACATTTTTTCATATATTTGTTGATTAGTTTTATATCATCTCTGAGAAGTGTCTGTTCAGTTCCTTGGCCCATTTACTGATTAGGCTATGTGTTCTTTTGTTTGTTTGTTTGTTTTTGGTGTTTAGTTTTTTGAGTTCTTTATATACCCTAGAGATTAGTGGTCTATCTGATGTGCAAGTGATAAAAATTTGCTCCCAAGATGTAGGCTCTCTATTCACCTCACTGATTTTTTTTCTTTTGCTAAGAAGAAGCTTTTATTTATTGATTCTTGATTTTAATTCTTGTGCTATAGAAGTCTTACTACCAAAAGCACTATACAGATTTAATGCAATTCCAATCAAAATCCCAATGACATTCCTCATAGAAATAGAAAAAGAAGTCATGAAATTCATCTGGAAAAATAAGAGACCCAGAATAGCTAAATCCTTAGCAAGAAGAGTAAAGCAGGTGGCATCACTATACCAGACCTTAAACTGTATTACACAGCAACAGTAACAAAAACATCACGGTATTGGCACCAAAATAGGCTGGTAAACCAATAATGGTACAGAATAGAGGACACAGAGACTAAACCACATAATTACAGTTATCTTATTTTAGACAAAAGCACCAAAAACATACATTGGCAAAAAGACAGCCTCTTCAACAAATGGTGCTGGGAAAACTGGAATCCATATGCAACAAAATGAAATTAAACCCCTATCTTTCACCATGCACAAAACTCAACTCAAAGTGTATCAAAGACCTAGGAATTAAACCAAAGACAAATAATATAATTGTAAAATGGGCAAATGAAGAGCTGGGGGTGTAGCTCAGAGGTTAAGTACTTACCTAGCATGTGTGAGGTTCTGTGTTCAATCCTCAGAACCATAAAAAATAATAAAATAAAATGGTCAAAAGATCTGAGTGGACACTTCACCAAAGAAGATATGCAAATCAAAGTAAGCATCTGAAATGATGCTTAACATCACATCACAAAGGAATTACAAATTCAAACAATGAAATGCTACACACATCTATTAACTGGATAATATCTAGACCACTGACAACACCAAGTGAGGACATGGAGTGACAGGAACTCTTATTCATCACTAATGGGAATGAAAAATGGTACAGCCACTTTGGAAGGTAGTTTGGTAGTATTCCATTTCTAGATACTCACACAAATAAGCTGAAAACTTATGTCCATACAAACCCCTATACATGGATGTTTATAGCATCTATATTCATAATCATCAAAAATTGGAAATGACCAAGATGACCTTCAATAGGTAAATGAGTGAATGAACTGTGGCTTATCAATACAGTGGGATATTACTGGGCAAAGAAAAAAAATGAGCATTCTACTCACGAGAAAAACATAGAATAACCTGAAATGTGAAAGAAGGCAATCAGAAAAGCTTATAGAATGTATCATTCCAACCATATGACATTTTAGAAAACTATAGAGACAGGAGTAAAAAGATTAGCAGTTCAGGAAGGGCATAGGATGAATAGGTAGAGCACAGAGAATCTTTAAGGGAGTAAAATATTCTGTACCATTGTATAAGGGTGGATACATGACACCATACACCTGTCAAAACCCATAGAACAGTCCAACACAAAAGTTTAAACCTTAACTCAAACTATGAACTATTGTTAATAATAATGTCCCAATTGTAACAAACATACCACCCTGATGCAAGATGTTAAAAATGGGTAAAACACCGGTTTCTCATGGCTTAACATCCATAATATATAAATAACTCAGAAATTAACACCAACAAATGGACAAAAGAACCAAACAGACACTTTTGAAAAGAAGAAACACAAATGGCCCACATTTTTTCATGTTCAACACCTCTACCAATTAGGGAAATGTGAATCAAAACCACACTGAGATTTCAACTCATTATAGTCAGATTGGTAATTTAAAAAAAAAAAATTGGTGGTTGAATGAGATGGATATCTGAAGGAGCCCTAATTAGGAAGGGCTGTTGCAGCTAGCTGGAAGCCATAAGTTCCACCTGATATGTATGTGACGCACCTGTAGGCACCCGCAAACCTGAAGGTATATAACCGGGTGAAAGCGGTCCGAGTTAGGAGAACGAATTCATTCGGTCCGTCGGGCAGTCACTCGGTCGGTCAGAATCAGAGCGGCCAGAACGTAGGCAGAGCGGTTACAGAAGAGAAACCAGATAGAAGACAGAAGAGAAATGACTGGTCAGAGTTAGGCCGAGGCTCCTGAGGAAGACAGAAGACAGAAGACAGAAGAAGAAGGAAGAAAGAAGAGAGAAGAAAGAAGCTCTAGTCTTTCTCTAAGCTAAGCTCTAAAAGCTTTCTTTAATCTTTCTCTCTACTCTAAGCTAAGACTCTACTCTAAGCTAAGAAGAAAAATCTTTCTTTCCCTCTCTAAGAAAAATCTTTCTTTCCCTCTCTAAGCTCTAAGAAAGTAGAAGTAAAAGTAGTAAAAGCTTAACTCTGCCTCCGAGAATTTTCCTCCCGTGGCGGCGCCGTGGCTGGCCGTGAAAGGCAGCTTACAGATATCATTATCCTAAATGGATGATTGAAGATCTGAATGGTACTTATATACTTTGTATACAAACAGTTGTATGTAAAAAGATGCTATATATATGCATTATGAATTGTAATACATGCTACTATTATACTATTATACTACTATTATAAATAAAAAAGAAAATTTTTTAAAAAAGAATATGAATAATAATGTGTTGGCAAGGGTGTAGGAGAAAAGGTACACTCATACATTGTTGATAGGGCTGCAAATTAGTGCAACCACTCTGGAAAGCAATATAGAAATTCCTCAAAAAAATCTAGGAATGGAACCATCACATGACCCAGCTATCCCACTCCTCAGTATATATCCAAAAGGCTTAACATTAGCCTACTACAGTAATGCAGCCACATCAATGTTTATAGCAGGATAATTCACAACAACCAAGCTATGAAACCAACCACCATTGCCCTTCAACAGATGAATGGATAAAGAAAATGTTTTATAAGTATGTAATGGAGTATTACCCAGCCATAAAGAAGAATGAAATTATGGCATTTGCCAATAAATGGATGGAACTAGAGACTACCATGCTAAGTAAAATAAACCAGACCCAGAAAATCAAAGGTCAAATATCTTCTCTGATATGTGAAAGCTAATCCAAAATAATGGGGCGGGGAGAAGGGATCAGATTCCATCAAAATATAAGAAAGATCAGTGTAAAGGAAGGGGATTGAGAGGAAAGAGAGAAGGATCAGGATAAGGAAGAATAGGGGAATTAATCTGACCTAAACTTCCTATGTACATGTTCGAATATACCACAGTGATTCTCACCATTATGTATATCTATAGGACGCTAATTTTTAAAAAGTTATAAATAAATAGCAGAAAGATCAGTAGAATAGAAGGAAGGGAACAGGAGGAAGGAGGAGGAGAGGGAAAGGGGGAAATATTGGGGACTGAATTAGAGCAATCTGTATCCCATTATTTTATAGTTATATCAAAATGAATCCTAATATTATGTATAACTAAAAAGAACCAATAAAGAAATAAATTAAAAATGGGTGAAACAGTGATGGGGAAATAGAATATATGGAAATTCTGTACTTTCTGCATAATTTTTCTATGAAGCTAAAATGTTCTAAAAATGAGGTCTGTTTTTTTTAAATGGTCATTGAAAATATTTTAATACCTTTATTTATTTATTTATTTATATGTGGTGCTGAGGATCAAACCCAGTGCCTCATGCAGGCTAGACAAGCATTCTACCACTGAAAATATTTTGAACACTATGTTGTCCCTTCTAATAAATTTCTGAACTCAGCATGTGAATCTGTGGGAGTATTAGCAATAACCAATGACTTTGGCTTCCCCATGTGAATATCCCAATTTGTCTGATGGTTCATTTTGCTCTAGGTTGGTTATTTCAGTAAAATTCTTTTTTTAATCAATTTTTTTCAGTGAAATTCTTTGTCTTTCAGGTGAGCATAAAATATTTAGTTTTCTTTTTCAACTAATATGCTCTTTACACAACTTTTATACCACTATAAAATATATTTTGTTTTCTTGTTATTAGTTGCTGTTAGATTTTGGTTTTTCATTAAGTCTCTCGTTGTTCTTTCTTGCTTTTTTGTCTTTATTTGCTTTTGAAGTTTTTAATTAGCCCACTTCAGGTTCATACTGGAATTTCTTTGTCTACTTTTTAAGTAAACATAATTAATTCTATTCATTAAAAGTGACTTTGAAATTGGTTTTTCCTAATTATTTTATGATACTGAGGTTTGCAATATTTTGTGTACTTTTTGGAATTTTTGTTATTAAATTAAGTGAAAATTAAAGTTTTAATATTTGGAGGGTTTTTCCACACATTTCTTTCTTTTAATTTTTGACATCATTTATTGTAAAACATTCTCAAGAATGAAGATGCCCTAAAAAAAATATTGATTCAAAAATTTTCTTAAGTTATAAAAGTATTTTTTAATATTTAAATTTCTTACACATACTTATTTATGAAAAGTTTTTCTTAATAAACTTTAAAAGTTATCAGATTCACAAAACAGACACAGCAGTAAAAAAAGAAAAAGAAAAAGAAAGAAAGAGTTACAGTTACTAATCAGGTAATTTTAAAACATTGTCTTAAATTTGAATTTATCTGCACTGATGTCTTCTCTTCCTCATCTTAGATGTCCTGTTTGCAAATCAAATGGAGCAATGGCCCCATGCAAACTGTGCTGCCACCTCAGCCCTACTCCCACATACTAAGCAAGTAAACAAATAAACAAAAAGACACTGTTATTTTTAAGCATCTATGTATGAACAAGAAGAAATAAAGTCCATGTATGATAATGATAATATCAGAATGCTGGTTACAAAGTCATGAAACTAAATGCTAAAGCTAAAATGCCTCACCCAAATGCTGAATTGCTCATTTTATCTGCCATATGGAAATTGTCAACAACTAATTGGAACCACTGACAGCAAAGGAAACAGAAAAGCATCCCTCATCAGATGATGCTATTAGCAAACACTTAGAGGACAATTTATATAATGGAGAAAGCATGCTAAGCCAGAAGATTATCAGTTGATTGATGTCACTGAAGTATGAATGACTATGTCAGTTCATAGCACTAACTAGAAGCCAGGGAAAGAAATGCTTGGAGGAACATTATTTGTTCTACAAGCAAACTGAGCTGTTTGAGGTAATAAGTGAAGATTTCAGGTGATGAGGGATATGGAAACACTGAAAGTGTGTGGTCATGATTTGTCTGCAATGTCAGGAAGATGTAAAGGCCCTATACAGCATTAATTTCTGTATGAAACCCTGAGATTCAAGTAACACATGGTGTTTATTCGTAGAGAAGCTCTCATATGTAAATGTTTGCCTATGGCTCTGAATTGCACATGGAACTATGAAACTAAAATGGAATCTTACAAGAGCTCCTGGAGTCCATCTGGTTTATGCTTTTCAGCAAAGCATTGGATCAGTGTACCACTCTGTTGTTCATACCCAAATGTACTGTCATTCAAGGAAAGAGAGTTATCAAGAATTGATGAGCTAAAATTAATATATCTGGCAAATGAATCTCACCTTGCAGATTTGTTGAATGATATTTTTAGCTTAAGCACAATAGTGTAACTAACATTTTTGTGTACCTAAAGTTAAATTGGAATTAGAAATTTTTAAAATTTATAAATGAAAAAAATGTATACGTGTGTGTGTGTGTGTGTGTGTGTGTGTGTGTGTGTTAGTGAGTATTATGGATTTGAAGCAAAATGCCAACTTTGGGGAAGTAAAGTTAAAATTGTTCACATGCAATGATTAGTTGATTTTATTAGTGAGTTCTTAAGATTAGTATGCTGACATCTATTTGTACTAAAAGAAAAAGCTTCAATTTAGGGAACACTCTATAATCCCAGAGACATGGGAGACTGAGGCAAGAAGATCACAAGTTTGAGGCCAGCCTGGGCAATTTAGCAAGACCCTGTCTCAGTATTTAAAAAATAATTTTAAAAAGGGCCAAGGATGTAGCTCAGTGTTAAACCTTCCTGGGTTTAATCCCTGTTACCTAAAAAAAATTTTTTTAAATCTTCAACTTTTTTTAAATACTTAGACAAAATTTAATTGTATTATATTAAACCATTTAAAAAATGCCATTTTTGCAGGTTACAGATGGCCTGGCATTAGTAAGTCCAAATTGTTCAACTGTTTATTCAAAATCTATCACTAATACCACAAGAAATTTCCACAGAATTTGAAAATAGCCATTTCAAATATAAAATTTGATACCCAAAAGAAGTTGTGTATGAATTTGTCACAAGTCATCAAATAATGCAATTTAAATGACTGTTTGTATATAAATTATACCCCAATAAAATAATTAAGGTCACAAGAAGCAAACTTAGGTTTCTCATAAAAGAAATTTTTACTTAAGTTTAATGTTAGTTCAGTTTTTTATAACTAATATTTTATATTTTGTTTATAATCTTATATATGGAATTTTTCACCAAGTCCTGCTTACATAGGACTAAATATATAGTCCTAAATTCCTTCTAATTCATTCCAATATGCTATAGAAATTCTATGAATGCCAAGAACTGAAAAAGTTAGGTGTGGCAGAGATTTCTAGCTGTCCATCAAAATACATTCTTCTCTTAGTTCACAGAGTATAAATTGAATCATTGCTCTTGATTATTCATGTTCTCCCCATATTAGAATTATACATCCATGCCTTTGTTATGTGAGTTCAGAGTATTTCTCAATAGAGTAGGCAGAGCATTTTTTTCTTGCCCTACTGATGTTGGGCTTTAGTCACAGTCACTTGCCTTGGCCCATGAAATGTGGATGAAAGTGACAATGTTCCATTTCTAGGCTGAGCCTCCAGAAGAATCAAGCCTCTCTGCTCACTCTTGTGCACATCTCTCCTGAAAAAAAAAAAAAAAAAAAAAAAAAAAAAAAAAAAAAAAAAACAAGAAAAGATACCATCCCTTCAGACTGGGGCCCCAAAACAAACACATGAAGAGCTGACCTAAAACCCCACCCACAACCTGGCAACATGTCCAGTCAACCTAAATCCTTAATTAGAGACTTTCAACAGTCTAGCTTAGGCCAGCTAAACAGTTGTAAATGTGAAAATTTGTGAGAATGCAAATAAATGCTTGTTTAAGAGTCACCAGGTTTAGTGTAGCCTGTCATACAGCATTATTGCAATGACAGCTGACTAGCACAGTACTAATGGAGCCATTACTGGATTCGTGGGCTGGGACATGCCCCTAACAGTTAGATGAACATGTGGCTAACTTCTTATCAATGAAGTATAACAGAAGTGCTATATGCCGTGTTCAGATTTGAGCAAAACCATGAATGTGCCTCCTTTTCTCTCTTCCCACTAGCTAGAATCAAGGTACAAGGTATAAGGATCAAGGCACTCAGTTTTGATAATCCAGATTGTGACAACACTCTCAGGGGTGAGGGAACAATGACTTGAAAGGACGCTGGGTCCCAGAATGACCACTGACCTATCCTGCTCACTTTAAAATCGTTAGATGAAGAAGTAACTGTCTGTATCCTTAAAGCTACTGTATTTGAGTGTCTTTGCTACAACCATTTATTTTTGCCCTTACTGGTGGGGTTGGGAAACACTGCTTTCTCTGAGAAGTTCTGTGGTGTTATTTCTGGAAAACCCACCCCAAGTCTGCTTTTCTAGCAATGATTCCTTCCTGCCCAATGATTTTGTGAAATGTTCAATATCTTTTTTGTGTCACTTCTTTTCTGGCTAATCAGTATAATCATGTCCTAAAGCTTGCTGGTGACATAGCAAGCAAACTGAAGACATAAGGGGAGACAAAATTCACTGTGAACCTTCCCAGTTGAATTCATCTGGAAAACTTGAGGATACCCATCACTGCCAAGCTCTTGCTAACCTTCCTTATATAAGGCCTTCCAGACCCCACTTGAGTCTCCCTTCCTCATTCTCACACTGAGGTCAATTTTACCCCTTCAGCTCTTCTTGTAGCAAACACTTATGGAGTTGCTACTATATACCAGTAATATAACTATGGTTGATTGAATATTTCAAAACAGCCAGGAGAGAGGATTTTGAAAGTTTCAAACACAAAGAAATAATAAATGTCTGAGGTGATAGTTACCCCAATCTGACCATTATACATAGTGTATATATATATATATATATATATATATATATATATACACATTGAAATGTCACACTGTTGCCCATCACTAGGCTATGCTGCAGTAGCAGATGGCCCTAAAACCTCAATAACTAAACAATTTATTTCTTGTTTATTCTACATGATCATTATACGTCAGCTCCACTCCAGGACCCAGGCTGACAGAACAACCCATAATTTGTGCTGGTCATCATGACAAAGGACGAAATAAAAGAATATGACAGAACATTTTCTAACTTTTAAAGCTTTTGACTCAAAATGATCACATAATTTTGGGCATGGGGAGTACTGGAGATTGAACTCAGGGGCACTCGACCTCTGAGCCACATCCCCAGCCCTATTTTGTATTTTATTAGAGACAGGGTCTCACTGAGTTGCTTAGCACCTAGCTAAATTGCTGAGGCTGGGTTTGAACTCACGATCCTTCTGCCTCCACCTCCCAAGCCGCTGGGATTATAGGCATGCGCCACTGCACAGGGCCAAAGTGATCACATAATTTAATTGACCAAATCAATTTCTGTGGCAGAATCTGACATTAAGTTATGTTCCAACATCCTATATATAGGATAAATATAAAAATGAAATTTTATAGGCTTTTTTAAAAATAGCAAATATTTTAAATATATAAGGAAGGTGATATAAGGAAAGTTATATATAAGGAAGGTTAGCCTTATATAAGGAAGGTTAGCAAGAGCTTGGCAGTGATGGGTATCGTCAAGTTTTCCAGATGAATTCAACTGGGAAGGTTCACAGTGAATTTTGTCTCCCCTTATGTCTTTTTTAAATATTTATTTATTTGTTTTAGTTGTACACAATGCCTTTTATTCTTACATGGTACTGAGAATCGAACCCAGGCCGCGCACACGCTAGGCGAGCACTCTACCACTAAGCCACAATCCCAGCCCTTTATAGGCTTTTATAGGAGTCCTATACATAGAACAATGGGACATAATGGTTAATAGAAGTATAATACTTGCCCCCAGAGAAGGGCAGTGTATATTTGCAAACAAAATACAAACAATATACAAAAGAGTCCAGCCAGCCTGCTTCTCCTCTCTGCCATTGCTGCAACCCCTGTATACTTCTCTACCTGCATCTCCTTCTCTACCTGCATCACAATTCATTTAATCTGTGTCCACCCTTTCTCTAGTATTGTGAGCTCCATGAGGCAGGAATCCTGTCTTATGCTTCATTCTAGGCATTACCTGGTGCAGGGCAACTGTCATTTATTTGGAGCAGAAAGGAGTAAATGACTTGATGGAATCAAGTTGCTCCTGTCCAGAAAGGGTATGAGATATGAAAGCAAACACTCATAGAAAAAATCTGGCTAGCCACTTAGGATGTACTAATGGAATGACAACTTCAACAGGTGACCTCACCCAGAAATAGAATACTGTCTATTAAGTGGGATGACAGTGGACATAGAATTGGCATTTATGACAAGTAGGTTATTAGATGCATTATTTCACTACCTGAAATCTGAAAGAATGTAGAAGGGAAGGAAGATGGCATAGCACTCACTGTAGCAAAGGAACAGATGACAAAGCCCTGCTGCCTGGGATGGCCCTACACAGCTGGGAGGCCCTCAGAGTCTGGGCACAGAGTCTGAAAGCAGTGATAGATACATGAATAAAGTTTAACAAAAATGGAATTCCTGAGCAGACCACCACAGAGCATTAAAAAGCTAAACTTAAGGTGACTTCACCCAGAAATAAATACAAGAACATAAGACTCTACTGCCAGACCACCTGGGACTTGGTTCTGTTCTACACCTCAGCCTAGCTGCCTTCTCCAGTGCACAGGAACTCAGAATGACCTTTAGCCAATTCCAGATACTGAAAACAATTTCTCAGGGCAAGAATTTACTGTCATTGAGCCACAGGTTTTATCTATATTTTGACATAATTAAACTTAAAATATAGAATTACAGAATGTTAGAATCCTCATTTTGGAGCTCTGGAATTTATTCCTTGGTCTCTGCATAGAGGCATATTGCCTTGTACATCCAGAGCCCAACACAGGGTTTCACCTATAAGTGGCACTTAATAAATGCTTATTGAATAATAGAAGATGGGAATAATAAGTAATTGTTAAATTAAAAGAAATGAATAAGAGGGTGAATGAATGGCTGCAATATGGAAACTGAGTCAGAGAAATGAATTATTGTGCCCAAGATTACATGGTGACTTAGAGGCAGAGTTATAATTAAAAGGCAGGTCCTCTGGCATGCCAGATGGGGTCTTTCAAGGGGTAACAAGGCCGGTTAACCACTTTTTCAGCTCAGGGGCTTACTAGGTTGTTTTCTTTGAGCCTCCCCACCTCGCCTAGCTTAACCCTGGAGCTCAGACCGTAAAGGATGCTCTCTGGAGAGAGTGAGCATTGGCTGGCTTCCCAATTGGCTCCTGCTGCTCAAACCAAGCCCACAATCCCTACCACCACCCCAGTGGTCCTCACCGGCAAACCTCCTCCCTCTAGCTTTGTTAACCTTCCCTGCTCTTGGCAGCCCCCTCCCCAACTCTGGCTAGTTTAGGAGCAGGAACTCCTCCTTGCCCTTTCAAACACTTTAGCTATGTCCTGAGTCTGCTCCAGCTTACATAGGATGTGGACTTTTGAAACCTAAACTAGGAAAAAGCTTCTTATCTTTACTTTCGGCTAAAAAGGAAAAAGTTAACAATGGAGCATGGAGGACAGGGTGTCTAAAAAGTAAATACCTCAAAACATTACCTTCTTACAAGGTACTTAAGAGTTTTCAGAGCACTTTCAAATGCACTATTTTACAAAAATAAGACTATATCTTTCTTTATGTGATGACTACTTCAGATGATGTTTGTATAATTTGGACACATGTATTTAAAATTTATCTCCAGATGGTATTCCTACCCTGCAGTGCTAGCCCAGTGCCTGCATCATTGCATGAACCCTTCCTTAATCTTTATCCACGTAAATTGTCATAATATCATATTGGGAAAGGAATATTCAGTATTAATCCCATCCTCCCCTTACAGGTGTGTCAGAGGCTGAGTTTCTGTTGAAGTCAATCCTCAGGCATCTGGTAAGTACAGTGACCATGGAAAAAGCGGAGATTAAGAGCACAGAAAGGGGAGATCCTGGGAAGATGGCCGACAGGAGGGAGGTGCTCTCTGGACGCAGTTGCTGAAGGTTGCAGAGTGGGAAGTTTGAGCGCGTTGCTGGCGGTTCTATTGCAACTGAAAGGGAGCCGAGACATTCCTGCACCTCTGGACAGCAAAATACAAGGTTCTCCGGACCACAACAGCAGGGGCAGAGTTGCAGTGGTCCACAGTCAGAAGCAGCGCTGTTTGTGCTGCAGGCGCAGGGGCTAATATCATCTCGGCAAGGAGACGATCCACCCAGCAGCTTTGAAACCGATTGGCGAGGAGGGATAAAAAGAGGCCTAGAGGCATGGGCGGTGTCCACATGGAGCTCTTTCACACTGCTTGCTGAGCCGATCCCACACACTCTGGACTGACACAAGGGTCTGCGGAGCTGCTGTTGAATGGGAGAACACCGCCATCTTTGAGAAGTGCACTGGCTGACCCAGACAAAGGGGAAAAGACGGAGGAGACGAACAGCTGCAGACATCCAGGGAGCCCCAGCGCTCTGAAGGCAGCGCACACCTGGGTGAGACTCGGGTAACCAGCAGGGGAGGGCGTATCTGAGGCCAGCCCAGCGGCGACAAGAAGCTACAACTGTGGGTGGGCGTGGGGAAAGGGTGCCTTCTGGAGGGTCCCCTTCCCGGTGCCATTCATCTGTTGACACACAACCGCCCTGAGCCAATCTTCCCCCTGAGCAATTCGGCCACAGGCCTAGGGTACAGACTTGACTCCACTGACAGAGTCGCAGACTATCTGGACGAGGTCCGATGCAGTTGGCTTAAACTGGAAAGGGAAAAGAGAGGGGGGCTTCCCAGGGCCCGTTTTGTTTGAGACTTGGGGTTCGTTTTTTTTTTTTTTTTTTTTTTTTTTTTTTTTTTTTTGGTTGGTTTGCTTGTTTTATTGGTTTTCAGGGTTTTTTGTTTGTTTTTCTTTTTCTTTTTTTTGGCTTTGTTTTGTTTTGCTTTTTTTTGCATTGATTGTCAGTGTGTTAGATTGTTTGCTTCTGCTCCTTTTCTCAATCCTTCTTTTCTTCCTTCTCACTTTAGCATCTCTTCTTCCTCCTTCATCTTTCATATTTGCACCCTGCCAGTGCATACTAAACAGAGGCAAAAACAAGCTTTACGCAGAACTTGGGATTTCTAGAACCGGCGCAATTGAACTGGATAGCAAAGCGGTGTTATATATAGTTTATTCTCTATTTTCTTGATTCTCTCTCTCCTCTCTCTTACACCAATTTCTACTCTTTTATCATTTTTTTCTTTTCCATCTTACTTTATATATAAATTGGTCTCTCCACCTAATTGTCTACTCCATTCTCTATCTTCTCTCTTCTACTGATACTAAACCACTTCCAGTAAACCACTTCAATAGAACTCTCCTTTCATACTTTCCAAGAAAGAACAATTCAAGACACTTCCTTCTTCTTAAACATAATACCTCTGTATCCAATACTTGAAGCTATAAAACCCCATCAGAAGCGTACAGAGTAAATTGGAAATAATATCTGGGTTAACAAAATCTGTACATTGTGATCAAAATTGAATTTTCTGAATAGAAAGTGTTAGGTTTTAAAGTATAAAGGAATTATAAGGGGATCTGATAGCATTGTACTACAGGAACAACATAAGGCATTAAGGTAAAATCAAAACAGTCAAGGTCCCACAGTGCAGGAAGAAAAGACACACAAGCATCATGAAAAAACAAGGGAAGAAAGTGACACAAACAAATCAAGATTCTTCATCAGTAGATTTCATGGCAAACACAGTTGGTCAAATGCCAGAGATGGAATTTAGAAATTACATATGCCAAATGTTTAGGGAACTTAAGAATGAACTCAAAAATGAGATGAGGGAGCAAGTACAGGAGGCAAAAGATCATTTTGACAAAGAACTCCAAAAACAAATACAGGAAGTAAAATATTACTTCAATAGGGAAATAGAGGCTCTAAAGAGAAACCAAATAGAAATTCCAGAAATGAAAGAAGCAATAAACCAAAATAAAAGTTCAATTGAAAGCATCTCCAACAGAGTAGACCACTTGGAAGAAAGAACTTCGACAATGAAGACAAAATATATGTCCTAGAGAAGAATTTAGACTATACAGCAAAACTCGTTGGAAATCAAGAACATAACATCCAAGAATTATGGGACAGCATAAAAAGACCAAACTTAAGAGTGATTGGCGTAGAGGAAGGGGAAGAGTTTCAAGCCAAAGGAATGAGTAATTTATTTAATGAAATAATTACAGAAAATTTTCCAAACTTGAGGAATGAATGGGAAAACCAAGTTCAAGAGGCATACCGAACACCAAACAAACAAAATCTCAACAGAGCCACACCAAGACACATTATAATGAAAATGCCTAATATTCTGAGCAAGGAGAGAATACTAAAAGCCACAAGAGAAAGGAAGCAGATCACATATAGGGGAAAACTAATCAGAATATGTTCAGATTTTTCAACCCAGACCTTAAAAGCAAGAAGATCCTGGAATAGCATATTTCAAGCTCTGAAAGAAAAGGGATGTCAACCAAGAATCTTATATCCAGCAAAATTGAGCTTTAGATTCGAAGATGAAATAAAAACCTTCCACGACAAGCAAAAGTTAAAAGATTTCACAACTCGAAAGCCAGCACTTCTGAACATCCTGGGCAACATTTTTCATGAAGAAGAAGAGAAAGATAACAATGAAAATCTACAAAGGGAGATATTAAACTAAGGGAAATACCAACCAGAAGAGAAACCAAATCAAGCTAAAGACCATAATTCAAATAAAAATGGATGGGAATAAAAATCACATCTCAATAATAACCCTGAATGTTAATGGCCTAAACTCACCAATCAAAAGACACAGATTATCAGAATGGATTAAAAGAAATGACCCAACAATTTGCTGTCTCCAAGAAACACACCTCATAGATAAAGACATCAACAGACTGAAAGTGAAAGGCTGGGAAAAGTCTTATCACTCACATGGCCGGCGGAAACAAGCAGGGGTTTCCATCCTCATATCAAATAAGGTAGACTTCAAACCAAAACTAATCAAGAGGGACAAAGATGGATATTTCTTACTACTTAAGGGAACCATTCATCAACAGGATATAACAATCATAAATCTATATGCCCCAAATAATGGAGCACCTACCTTCGTCAAACAAACTCTTCTCAAGTTCAAGAGTAAAATAGACCGCAACACAGTTATTCTAGGGGACTTCAACACACCTCTCTCACCAATGGATAGATCATCCAAACAAAAGCTAAACAAAGAAACTTTAAGCTTACTTAAAACAATTAACAATTTAGACCTAACGGACATATATAGAATATTTCATCCCTCAGTAAACGAATACACTTTTTTCTCAGCAGCACATGGCTCCTTCTCCAAAATAGACCATATATTAGGTCATAAGGAAACTCTCAGCAAATATAAAAAAATAGAGATACTACCCTGCATTCTATCAGACCATAAAGGGATGAAATTGGAAATCAATGACAAAACAAGGATTAAGAAAAACTACTTCAACAACTGGAAGCTAAACAACATGCTACTGAATGAACAAGGGGTTGAAGAAGACATCAAAGAAGAGATTAAAAAATTCCTAGAGGTAAATGAGAACATAGATACAACGTATAGAAATCTCTGGGACACTATGAAGGCAGTAGTAAGAGGACAAATCATTGCACTGAGTTCATTCCTTAAGACGAAAAAAAAAAAAAACAACAACAAATAAATGACTTAACATCACACCTCAAAGCACTAGAAAAAGAAGAACAGACCAACACCAAGAGCAGTAGAAGACAGGAAATAATTAAAATCAGAGCAGAAATTAATGAAATTGAGACTAAGGAAACCATTCAAAGAATTGAAAAAACTAAAAGTTGGTTCTTTGAAAAAATAAACAAAATTGACAGACCCTTAGCAATGCTAACAAAAAGAAGAAGAGAAAAAACTCAAATTACTAACATTTGTGACGAAAAAGGGAATATCACAACAAACACCTCAGATATACAGAAGATAATTAGAAATTACTTTGAAAGCTTATATTCTAATAAAACAGAAAATATTGAAAGCATTGACAGATTTCTTGAGTCGTATGATATGCCTAAACTTGAAACGGAGGCTATACACAACTTAAACAGACCGATTACAAGCGAAGAGATAGAAGACGCCATCCAAAAGCTACCAACAAGGAAAAGTCCAGGACCTGATGGGTTTACAGCTGAGTTCTATAAGACTTTCAAAGAAGAACTAATACCAATGCTCTTCAAACTATTTCAAGAAATAGAAAAAGAGGGAGCTCTTCCAGACTCTTTCTATGAGGCCAATATCACATTAATTCCAAAGCCAGGCAAAGACACATCCAAAAAAGAAAACTTCAGGGCCCATATCTTTAATGAACATAGATGCAAAAATCCTCAACAAAATCCTGGCAAATCGGATACAAAAACATATCAAAAAGATAGTGCACCATGATGAAGTGGGGTTTATCCCAGGGATGCAAGGCTGGTTCAACATTCAGAAATCAATAAACATAATACACCACATCAATAGACTTAAAGATAAAAATCATATGATCATCTCAATAGACGCAGAAAAAAGCATTTGACAAAATACAACACCCCTTTATGTTCAAAACACTGGAAAAACTAGGAATATCAGGAACATATCTCAACATTATAAAAGCTATTTATGCAAGGATCCGAGCTAACATTATCTTAAATGGAGAAAAATTGAAAGCATTCCCTCTAAAAACTGGAACAAGACAGGGATGCCCCCTCTCACCACTGCTATTTAACATAGTACTGGAAACTCTGGCCAAAGCAATTAGACAGATGAAAGAAATTAAAGGGATCAAGATAGGAAAAGAAGAGCTCAAATTAGCACTATTTGCTGATGACATGATAATCTACCTAGAAGACCCAAAAAACTCTACCAGAAAACTTTTACAACTAGTAAATGAATTTGGCAAAGTTGCAGGATACAAAATCAATACACATAAGTCAAAGGCATTTTTGTACATCAGCAACAAAGACCCTGAAAGGGAAATGATGAAAACTACCCCATTTACAATAGCATCAAAAAAAAATAAAATACCTGGGAATCAACCTAACGAAAGAGGTGAAAGACCTCTATAATGAAAATTATAGAACGCTAAAGAAAGAAATCATAGATGAACTCAGAAGATGGAAAGACCTACCTTGCTCTTGGATAGGTAGAATTAATATTGTCAAAATGTCCATACTACCAAAAGCATTATACAGATTTAATGCAATTCCAATCAAAATCCCAATGTCATTCTTCAAAGAAATAGAAATAGCAGTCATGAAATTCATCTGGAAAAATAAGAGACCCAGAATAGCCAAAGCAATCCTGAGCAAAAAAAGTGAAGCAGGGGGCATCACCATACCGGACCTTAAATTATACTATAGAGCAATAGTAATTAAAACAGCATGGTATTGACACCAAAACAGACTGGTGGACCAATGGTACAGAATTGAGGACACAGAGACTAATACATATAATTTCAGCTATCTTATATTAGACAAAGTCGCCAAAAATTTACAGTGGAGAAAGGATAGCCTCTTCAACAAATGGTGTTGGGAAAACTGGAAATCCATATGCAACAAATTGAAATTAAATCCTTATCTCTCACCATGCACAAAACTCAATTCAAAGTGGATCAAGGACCTAGGAATTAGACCAGAGACAATACGCCTAATAGAAGAAAAAGTAAGCTCCAATTTCCAACATGTCGGATTAGGCCCCAAGTTCCTTAATAAGAATCCTGTAGCGCAAGAATTACTACCAAGAATTAATGAATGGGATAGATTTAAACTAAAAAGCTTCTTCTCAGCAAAAGAAACAATCAGTGAGGTAAATAGAGAGCCAACTAATTGGGAACAAATATTTAGTACATGCACATCAGACAGAGCACTAATTTCTAGAATATATAAAGAACTCAAAAAACTTTACACCAAAAAAACAAATAACCCAATCAATAAATGGGCTAAGGAATTGAGAAGACACCTCTCAGAAGAAGATACACGATTAATTAACAAATACATGAAAAAATGTTCAACTTCGCTGGCAATTAGAGTAATGCAAATCAAAACTACTCTAAGATTTCACTTCACTCCAGTCAGAATGGCAGCTATCAAGAACACAAGCAACAATAAATGTTGGAGAGGATGTGGGGAAAAAGGCACACTCATACATTGCTGGTGGGACTGCAAAATGGTGCAACCGTTATGGAAAGCAGTATGGAGATTTCTTGGAAAACTGGGAATGGAACCACCCTATGACCCAGCCATCCCACTCCTGGGTCTATTCCCAAAGGACTTAAAAACAGCATATTACACTGACACAGCTACCTCAATGTTTGTAGCTGCGCAATTCACAATAGCTAGGTTGTGGAACCAACCTAGATGTCCCTCAGTAAATGAGTGGATTAAAAAAATGTGGTATATACGCACAATGGAATTTTACTCAGCAATAAAAGAAAATAAATTAATGGCATTTGCAGGTAAATGGATGAAGTTGGAAGACATAATGCTAAGTGAAGTTAGTCAGTCTCAAAAATCCAAGTACCAAATGTTTTCTCTGATATAAGGAGGCTAGTTCATAGTACTGTTGGATGGGGGGGTACATAGGAGGATTAGAGGAACACTAGAATGGTCAAAGGGAAGGGAGGGCAAGGGAGGAGCAAGGGGGGAGGGAGGGGGAGAAAAGGAAAAAAAAAAAAAGAAAAGGTGGTTGAATGAGACGATATCATTTTCCTAAATGCATGATTGAAGACCTGAATTGTACGAATATACTTTGTATAGAAACAGTTGTATGTGAGTTGTACACATTAAAAATTATTTAAAAAAAAAAAAAGAGCACAGAAAGGACAATCCATAAATAAATAGTGCTGGAAAACTGGTTCTCCAACATGGAAGAATAAAATTAGACCCCTAGCTTACATCATGAGCAACTATCAACTCAAACTGGATAAAGACTTAAATTGAAGAATCTGTATTCTTCTAAGCTACTTAAAGAAAATACAGGGGGAAAGCTCCATGAGATTGGTCTGGGAAAGGAATTCTTTGCATCTGAGCCTGAAAGTTCAAGCCACAAAAGCAAAAGTAGACTAATCGCATGAAACTAAAAGGCTCTGCACAGCATAAGACACAAAGTAAAGAGTCAACCAAAAGAGCAAAAGAAAATATTTATATACCATATATCTGAAAAAGGTTAATAAATATATATGTATGTACATATATAAGGCATTTAAACAACTCAAAAACAAGCAAACAACCCAATTTAAAAATGGGCAAAGGACCTGAACAGACACTTCTCAAAAGAAGACATACAGATGGCCAATGGGTTCATGAAAAAATGCCCAGTACAAATTAAAAATTTAATATTACTTCATACCCATCAGAATGGCTTTTAACAAAAGAATGAAAAGTACATGTTTCTGAGGAGGAGGAGGAGGAGAAAAGGGAATCCTTGAATGCTGTGTGTTACTGTGCCAATGTGGGAACTGGTATAGGATTTCCCACCAAAAAATAAAATAAAAATAGAATTGCCATATGATCCAGCAATCCTACATCTTGGAATATTCCAAAAGGAATTGAAATCAATATATTGAAAGAATATCTGCACTCCTATCTTCACAGAAGTATTATTCACAATTGCCAAGATAAGCAGTCAACATTAAGTGCCCGTAAATGGATGAATATATAAAGAATATGTACTGATGGAATACCACTCAGCCTCAAAAAAAAAAAAAAAAATCTGTCATTTGGGACAGCAATGGAATGAATCTAGAGGCATTGTGCCAAGCGAAATAAAGACAAATGCCGCATGATCTCATTTATATGTAGAATCTTAAAGGCATTAACTCATAGAAGTAGAAAGTAGAGTGATGGGTACCCAGAAGCTGAGGGGGACAGAAAAGGGAGGGAATGGAGAGCTTATGGTCAAAGGGTACAGCATCTCAGCTAGACAGGGGAATATGTTTTGGGATCTATTGCACAGGAAGGTGACTCTAGTCGATAATAAATGATATATCCCAAAATAACTAAAAAAGTAAATTTCAAATGTAACACCATTAAAGAATATTAAGTAAAGTGATTAGTAGGTAGTTAGCTAGATTTAATCATTCCACATTGTATACATGTATCATAAATGTAACATAACAATCTATCAGTTAAAAAATAATATTGACAAAATTTTTTTAAAGTGGATGCCATAAGGAAAGTCTTGTTAACTAACTTTCTGAGAACACTGGCAATTCACCCAATTTTTAAAAATAACAATGATGATAATGTCCACAGGTGTCTAGACCCAACTATCTCCTTAATGTTCCTCTCCAATTTCATTCCACTTAAGTAAAGAGAAAGGGAGAAGAAGGAGTCTTCTAAATCCCTAAGTCACACTCTCTTCTGAACTATCTTAGGCAAATCACTAACTTTAAGGCCAGAAGATTCAATCTCATCTTGTTTACACCTTTACCTGAATATTAAATCTCTCATTGCAATCAGGCTATCTCAAACCTAACAACTTAATAAGGCAAGTCCATCTGAGAGCAGTATGTATATGCTTTCTTAGATAAAACAAAGCCAAACACTGAGTCCATTCCCCTGACATTTCAGGGAAAGAGCATCTCTGGTCTGCCTCAATTACCCAAAGCTTCATGTGATGTGGTCCATGTTGAATGACCAGATATTGGTTTGTAGAGGGAGAAATATGCCTGTTATCTATGCTCAAGAGCCATCATGCCAGTCACCAGATAACTCTGACTGCTGGCACAAAATACACATGTTTCTTGAAGAACCTCTGCTTAGTTTGCTGAGGCAGGAAGTATGAGACCTGTACAAGGTGTATCAGGAAACATGCAGAGTAGATCATTTGCCTTTTAACCCCAAATGACCCTAAGGCAGAGCAAGCTGGCCAATTTTGTGTCACTGAATAAGCCAAAGTTCAAAAATAATCACCTCCAAAAGCAGAAGCAGCATATGTTGGAAACACATTCTATTTAATACTGTTTGGCTGCCTGGATGGGGCTGGCTGGCAGTTAGGTTGTTAACACCAGTGATATGTAATTTAATTTTTTCCCATGTAAATACTGTATAGACTCATTAGCCCAGAGAGCCCATTTCCTGGGAAGAATAATAATGAGATTTTACAGGGTGCACAGTTGCTCCAGTTGCCTTCCTTACTCCATTATTCTGCTGAAGTATTCCAGAGGTCACTGGTGCTGTTTCCAATTGGAAATAAGGGGGCAGAGTCCATTGAGCTGCCTGTTCCTGTCCCTTCAGGAATTCACTGGGCCTCACCATTCCAGGTCATCTCAGGGGACTACAAAAGTGCCTAAGATCAGAGATCTCTCTTGATGTAAGTGTTGCTTTGGTTTACTGGAAACACATGCTATTGTTTCTGGATAAGATTGTGAGATATAGCAGGAGGTGGAGGAAGTTGTCTTTCTAGAGCCAAAGTATGATTTCAGGTGTAGGACTAATCCACTCTCAGACCAAGATTCCTCTTCTTCTTGGAGCCTCACTATTAACCAGGCATCTTGGACCTAAAAAGGACCCAGTCAGCCAGGGCTTCCCAGCCTGAGATGCATTTGTCCCCTGCAGGAATATTGTCCATAGCCCCATGTAGAAACCCAACTGTCCCAGTTCTGTTCCTTTGACATCTGCAGTGTGAATGACAATTCAGACTTATACATTAATTAGTAATAAGGAAGTAATGGGTGATAATGACTTAGGTTAAAAAAATGTAACATACTTTTAACTAATTTTTAAGCCTTAGCCTAAATCTGCCAATTATGGAGATTTTAGGAAATACATCAGGCTAATGGAGAAATTTGGGGAAAGCAGTTAGGGAATGGTCTCTTTTATCATCAAATAAGCCACCAATTATTCTGCTGTCCCTTAAAACCACCTCTGCATGCCCCCATCTATGAGAAAAGGAAGGCTATTAAATGAGATGTTTCAACATTATTTACAGTAAATAGTCCCCTATCTAAAAGTATGGAAATAGACATGTATTAGCCCTGTGAAATTTTATTCTGCTACTGATATTAGAATTATGAGGAATATAATGTACCAAAATACATTTTAACTTATGTTAAGGAAAAAAATCAAAATAATATCTGTGTCAGCCTTTCACTGATGTGACCAAAATACCTAATAAGAACAACTCTGAGGAGGAAATTTTTGTTTTGGCTCATGGTTTCAGAGGTTCTGTCTGTAGTGGGCCAACTCCATTGCTTTGGGCCTAAGTGAAGCAAAACATCATGGAGGAATGGCACGGCAGAGGGAAGCTGCTCCATTCATGACATCCTGAAAGAAAGGAGAGAGAGGGGATGGGGCTGGAGGCAAGATGAACCCTTCTGATGCATGCTCCCAGTTACCCACCTACTCCAACCACCCACACCACCTGCCTACAGTTACCACCCAATGAGTCCATTCAAACTAGGATCTGCTAAATAGATTACAGCTCTCACAAGCTAATCATCTCACCTCTGAATATTTCTTCATTCATACAGGAGCTTTTGGGAACATCTCGTATCCAAACCATAACAATATCTATATTAAAATTTAGCTATTTTTAAACATGTACAAGCATGAATAGTATTTGGACATAATACAACAAAATGTGAATAGGTGATATGAGCAAGGGGTAGAATCACCCCTCCAATTTCTTGAAGTTGTTCAGAGTATTTTTTATTTTTGCAAAGAAAAGGGAAGATGTGGTTAAAATAGATATTAAACCCTAGACTGAATGTTCCAGAGACTCCCTGAGGGTGGAATAAGATATCTCTGTTCAGGTACTGCACTGTGCTGAATAAAATACATAAATATTTAAGGCCATTTTTCAAAGCCTCACACCATCTTCTTAATGAAGCACATGTATTTTAGATGGATGGGAAGCTTCAGCAGCATTGGAAAAGATATCTCCTCTTGCAGTTGGATCTCTTTTTTAAGACACAAATTCTTTCTCAATCTGATCTAAAGCACCTCCACCAGTCCACAGGCACTCACCTGAACTGGGGCAGAAGTGTAAGCATGCTGCCCAGTTTCCAGCCCATTCCCAAGAGCTGCAGTGTTTCCTCCTCCATTAGGACACTAGCTTAAGATTGAGGAAGTGAGGAAAGTAGCTGTCTGATTGCTTTTCTTTCCTTTGCCATGTTTCTAAATTTGGCTGCTAGACTCTCCAACCTGGCCATCTGAGATTGATATCATTTGAGAACTTTCCATGGAAGTTTTCATTTTAGTTGTTTTGTATGGAATCAAAAGCACTTCAGCACAGAAACTAACACTCTTCAGAATGCTGTGTCCTGGAAACTCCACAGTTTAAGGCTAGGTCCAGAATTTCTGGGGTTTTTTTGTTTGTGTATTTGTTTGGTCAAGTTCCCACTACATTTTCAGCTTGAGTTTTTTTCAACAAAATCTCGTATCCAAACCATAACAATATCTATATTAAAATTTAGCTATTTTTTGTTCAACATGAAAGTATTTGGTTACAACAAAATGTGAATCAAATCATGTTGATCAAATTCCCACCCACCTCCTCCACCTAACTGCATTCATTTACATGACATCAGACAAGCATTTACTAAATATCTACTATTTTCTAGACACTCCTCCCAGAACAAGAAATACCAGATGAATGAAGCAGCTCAAAGAGCCTGCTTAACTTACAGTGAAAAAAAAAAGCTTATAATCAAAATGAAAAGAAGATATATATTAGATGGTGATCTAATTTACAGGGAATTGAGGTATTGCGAGTAGGAGTGAGTATTGCAATTTACTAGATAAAAGCATAAGAAATTACCTGGTTGGCGGTCAATCATTACTTTTTAATTGCTGGTACCTTTATAATTCAATTTCATTGGTTTTCTATTATTTCTTAACAAGTTACTACAAACCTTATTCCCAACAGAAAATGCAATGGGCATAAAGATCCTCACAAGTTGTGTGCTTGCATTGTTTAAGAAACAGCTATGATGTCTGCAGGTGGGCTAGAGAGAGAAAGCATGAGATTTGAAGTCAGAAGACACTGCAGAATGAGTATATCAGACAGAAACCAAAATCTGGAGACTGGATATTCGCATTGCTACTGGGGTATCATTGCTCTCAGGGGCTCTCAGCAGATACAGATAAATAATATATGCATATATATTCATCCATGTCTGCACACATATCTACAATTTTTTCTATATCTATATACACCTCTACCTTTATTCAGCTAATCATAAATTCATAATGATGTCTCTAACTAAACCAGCACCATAGATTTATTCTTTCCTGTCTTGCTTATCTGTAACTTTTCTCTCTCACATTGAGAAACCTTGTCCCCACCATGCTCAACCTTGATAGAGTAGCTTCTATGGAATGAAGGTATCTAAGCTTGGCTGGAATGTATTTAAGAGGATGGATGAATGGATAAAGGAAGTTGGATTTGATCAGTGTACATTGTATGCATGTGTGGAAGTATCACACTGAGCCCATTAATATGTACAATTAACACATCTAACTAAAAAATAAAAGCGAATTGAGAGAAGAGAAATTGGAGTCAGCAGTTATATCTAAACAGTGGTTTTCTACATTTAGCATTCATCACAATCACCTGGAGGGCTTGTTAAAGCTCAGATTGCTGGTGTCCTTCCCCAGAATTTTGATCAACAGAATTAGAGCACGACAACAATTTGTATTTATAACAAACTCCCAGGTGATGCTGATGCTGCTGGTCCTTGTATTGCACTTTAAAAGCCACTAAATTCAAGGAATTTTGCTTGGATTGGAATATAAGAAATGAAGAAGCAGATAGAGTATGAACTGGGTAGAGGGGGTGACTAAGGGAAGAAGTAGTAGCACATTAGTAGTCTAATGAGAAGAACCCAGTAGGAAGGAAAAGAGTAATGGTGAGAAAGATGGGAGTGGCAGAATGGCAGTGAATTGCTGGAGTAAAATCCTTGAGTCAGTGAGAAGAGAGGATCAGTACCAAGAACAGACTGGAATTAAAGAGAAGTATGTTCGTCAGACTCAGTGGTACATGCCTGTAATCCCAGCAACTGGGGAGGCTGAGACAGGAGGAACATAAGTTCAAAGCCAGCCTTGCCAACTTAGTGAGGCCCTAAGCAACTTAGCAAGACCCTGTCTCAAAATAAAAAATAAGGGCTGGGGTTATGGTTCAGTGGTTGAGCACCCCTGGGTTCAATCCTCAGTACCAAAAAAAAAAAAAAAAGAAAAGTATATACTGTTGATTTATAGTAATAGTAAGAAAGGCAGAGAATACCAGAACAAAGAGAGGTAGATTAGGTGGTAGTAGGGTCTTGCAAAATCTCATATTGCCTCTCATTTCTCAATGAAAGACAATGCAAGGTCATCAGCTAAGATAGAAGCTGGAGGAGGAAATATCAGAGTGTAGGGTGAATGAATAACTTAATCACCTAGCATAATGGAAGAGTAAATAGATTAGGAGAATATGGAATGATTGCTGTGCAGCATTAAGGGCCTTTTGGGATTGGTGATCAGGAACTAAAAGTTAGACCTGTCCTTGTGACTGTGGTTTTTCCTCCAGATATGCCCAGCAGCAGTGCAGCAGGCATGGAGTCAGAGCAGAGTTGGATTTGAGCAGTATGTGGTTTTGCAAGGGAAGACAACACAGTAATAAGGAGCAGGAGATTTGGCTTGCTGACTACAACCAAAGCACTTTCCGTTTCTGTTTTGCCTTATGAAATATTCAGAATAAATAGTTTCTAAATATATCTTTTCCTATTATTGAAGCGACAATAATAATTGCAATGTGGAAGGCGGTGGCGGCCCGTACGGGGAACTTCGGAGCGGACAGGTAAGAACTGAAAGGTCTCTAAAGATGGGTTCGAATATAACTGAATCCCAAGTGATAGAGGCTATGCAAAGACTCCTTGATATACCTGACTCTGTTCTCAGTGAGGAGTATATAGACAAAAGTGAAAGTGATCAAAAAAGTGTAGATTCCACTGGGCCAACTGAGACCAGTAAAGAGAGTATTAGAAGAGACCCAAAAATGACAAAAATCCAAGCTATTAAAGCTATTCGGGAGTTTATTGGCGAAAGCTGAAGGATACTTGCTCTCACTGGAACCTGGGCCTCAGGATATTGCTGTCAGTGAAATTAGCAGTGGTGAGGAATCTAGTAAAAGTGATCCTGAGAAAATGAGGAAAAAGAAATTTAAAAAGACCGAGAAAAAGGTCCGTCAGGCAGAGGAGTCACTTGTGGAAGTGACTACTCCCCCATGGGTGGAATCCATTACAGAAAATATGAAGGGTATTACTAGGCATTTGCATACCCTAGAAACAGAAATAAAAAGTCTTTCTGATCGCTTATGCGCTCTCGAGGACAACTCACAGATACATTGGGAACCGCCAGCATTTGAAAAGAAAAATGGACAGAGTGTCCATCAGTCAGTAGATTTCAAAACAATAAAAAATCTCAAAGAGGCAGTAATGACTTATGGGCCCCAAGCTCCTTTCACGTTGAGTATGCTGGAGTCCCTTAACACCTTTAGCTTAACCCCCTCAGACTGGAAAAGTCTATGTAAAGCAACATTAAGCGGGGGGCAATTCTTGGTTTGGCGATCGCAATTTCAAGAACTTTGTATAGAAACGGCTAAAAGAAACGCGGCTGCAGGGTTTGAAAACTATAATATAGACATGCTCACAGGAGAAGGGCAATTCGCAGACTTACAAGCTCAAACAGATTATGACTCAGATATATATGCTCAGATAAATGCAGCTGCCTTAGAGGCATGGAAAACTGTACAAGGACCTGGGGATCTACAAGGTAGCTTGTCAAAAGTGATTCAAGGACCTAATGAGCCGTATGCCGACTTTGCTGATCGACTTTTGAGAACTGCAGGTAGTGTGTTTGCAGATGTTGACCAAGCTATGCCTTTAGTTGTTCAATTAGCTTATGAAAATGCAAATAAATGGTGCCAAGCAGCCATCAGGCCATGGAGAACTAAAAAGGATCTTTCCGTATATATACAACTATGTAAAGATATAAATGGCGCCTTTGTCACAGGAAATGTGATTGCAGCCTCAATGAGAGGTGCTTCCTCTCGAAATTTCACAAAGGCTAAACGTAGACATTATAATCAATCAGGATATTCCAGGCAAAATTATTATAATCAATCAGGCAATTCTAGGCAAAATCCCAAAAGAGAAATAAGATCAAGCTCATACCGTGCCCCAGGCCGCTGCCCCAGGTGTAAAAAGGGAAATCATTGGGCCAATAAATGCTATTCAAAATTTGACATCCATGGAAATCCTTTGTTCAGGAATTCAAAAAACGGGGCAACGGGGCCCAGTACCCCGGGGCCCACAAATGTACGGGGCATTGCAGAAGGGAGTATCCTCAAGCATCCACTCAGATGCTTCCCCGACACAATCCCTACTACCCATCCACTCCCTCGCCAGAGGAACAAGAGGAAATGCAGGATTAGACCTCTGTTCCACCGCCCGAATAGTGTTAACACCTGAAATGGGGGTTCAACTGATTCCCACAGGAGTCAGGGGACCTCTTCCCTCAGGGACTGTAGGACTTATTATCGGGCGTAGTCCTAAAAGCTTATTAGGTTTGCAAGTGACCCCAGGTGTAATAAACTCAGACTACAAAGGGGAAATAAAAATAATGCTTAGCTCACCCCAAAGTGTAAGTTCTGTTAATCAAGGAGATAGAATTGCTCAGTTGCTTCTCCTTCCCAATTTACATAATTCATTTAAAATGGGTATGCCTCAAGAAGGGAACAATAGAGGATTTTGTTCCACTGACTCAAGTCCCATGGCTTGCTGGGTTCGAGACTGTTCAAGGAGGCCTATGTGTAAAATAAAAATCCAAGGAATAGAAATGGAGGGATTAATAGATACTGGAGCTGACTCTTCCATTATTAATTTACGCCAATGGCCCAAGCACTGGCCTCTGCAAAAAGCTTCAACCAGTTTAAGAGGCTTGGGATATAATAACCTCCCAGATAAAAGTGCAGTAATTTTAAAATGGGAGGATGATGAAGGCCATAAAGGAACATTTCAGCCTTATGTTTTACCTAATCTACCGGTTACTTTATGGGGAAGAGATATTTTGCAACAAATGGGAGTACACCTTGCAACCAAGCCTGCAGATGTTAAATGTGAAAACCTACAGGGTAATCTTAACCATAAAAGAACTCATTATCAAAAAGTACAGAGTAATCTTAACCCTAAAAGTAATCATTGTCATAAAGGAAAAAGATATTTTTTTCGGGGCCACTGAGAAAATAATTTTGAAAATACCATGGCTTTCTGATAAGCCAGTGTGGGTCCCTCAGTGGCCCCTATCTAAAGAGAAATTACAAGCGGCCCACCAATTAGTTCAGGAACAATTAGAAGCAGGTCATATAGAACCTTCCACCTCTCCCTGGAATTCCCCATATTTGTGATCAAGAAAAAGTCAGGAAAATGGCGATTGTTACATGATCTTAGACAAATCAATAAAACCATGCAAGTTATGGGGCCTACTCAACCTGGACTTCCTAGTCCCGTAGCTATTCCAAAAAATTTCCATCTTATTACTCTTGATATAAAGGATTGCTTCTTTTCTATTCCCCTACATCCTCTGGATGCCCCCAGGTTTGCTTTTTCCGTTCCTTCTATGAACAATAATGGCCCTGATCAGAGATATCAATGGAAGGTTTTACCACAGGGAATGGCTAATAGCCCCACCATATGCCAAATATATGTGGACAAGGCTATCCAACCCATTAAAAATAAATATCCAAACCTCATGTGTCTACATTACATGGATGATATTTTATTGGCCCACCCTAATCAAAAAATCTTATTTAATATATTCAGTGATGTGGTAGAAAATTTAAAAAAAATATGGATTATATATAGCAGAAGAAAAAGTTCAAACCAGATCTCCCATATTATATTTAGGATTTAAAATCATGGATACTTTTGTTAGACCCCAAAAAATTTTAATAAATAAAGAACATTTGACCACCCTCAATGATTTCCAAAAACTACTGGGAGACATTAATTGGCTTCGCCCTACACTAAATCTCACTACTGGCCAACTAAAACCTTTATTTGACATCCTTCGTGGAGATCCTGATCCATCTTCACCACGAACATTGACTCCTGATGCTAGGAAAGCTTTTAAAGTTAGTAGAAAAAGCCATCGAAGGAGCTCATTGTGATAGATTTGATTTAACTCAACCGCTGATGTTGATTATTATTTCTTCACAATATACACCCACAGGAGTATTTTGGCAACAAGGGCCTTTATTATGGATACATTTGCCCGTCTCTCCTAAAAGTATAATTGAATCTTATACCTCCATGGTGGCTAAACTTATTCTTCAAGGACTTAAGACTTCTACTAAAATATTTGGCATTCACCCTGCTACTATTATTACTCCCTATTCATCATCACAGATTGAATACTTATGCTTCAATGATAATGATTGGGCTATAGCTAAATGCTCTACTTCTGCAAATTTTGATAATCATCTTCCTAAGTCCCCTATATTATCTTTTTGTATTAATCATCCTATTATATTTCCACAGGTAATAAAAAATCAACCTATTCCTAAGGCATTTAATGTATTTACAGATGGGTCCTCAAATGGTACTGCTACAGTAGTCACTAAAAAAGAAAATATGACTTACATAACTGCACACACAAATCAGCTCAACTAGTGGAATTGGAAGCTGTGGTAAGAGCTCTGGAAATTTTTAGGGACCAGCCCGTAAACATTTTTTCAGATAGCCACTATATTGTACAAGCCGTCCCAAAATTAGAGTTAGCAGGACCAATAGCACCTCATACTCCAGCCTTTAAATTGTTTTATCAAATACAAAAACTTTTGTGGGCAAGAAAAGAACCTCTATTCGTAGGCCATATTAGAGCACATACTAATTTGCCTGGTCCCCTCCATGAAGGTAATCAAAAGGCTGATGAACTTACAAAAACAGTATTTATACTTTCAGCGCTACAACAAGCTACTTTATTTCACTCCCAGTTTCATGTCAACAGCACCACCTTGCAACGTAGGTTTAAAATCACAAAGGAGCAAGCCAGAACAATTGTAAAAGATTGTAAATCTTGTATGACACATTTGCCCAATCCTCATTTCGGCGTTAACCCTAGAGGATTGATGCCCAATCATTTGTGGCAGATGGATGTTACTCATGAGCCAAGTTTTGGAAAATTGCGATTTATTCATGTGACCATAGATACATGTTCAGGCATGATTTTTGCTTCCTTACATTCTGGAGAAAAAGTTAAAGATGTTACATCTCATTGCTTGCAAGCTTTTGCTGCATTGGGCATCCCTAAAATGCTTAAAACAGATAATGGCCCCGCATATACGTCCTCATCTTTCAAAGAGTTTTTGCGCAAAATTCAATATATCCCATAAAACAGGCATCCCATACAATCCTCAGGGTCAGGGCATTATTGAAAGAGCAAACCGAACACTGAAAATTATGTTATTAAAACAAAAAGAAGGAAATTGGAAAAGTCCTAAGGACAGATTGGCAGTTGCCCTGTTTACCTTAAATTTTTTAACTTTAGACTCTAATGGTTATTCTGCTGGAGACAGACATTGGAATCCACACCAACAACATAAACCTTTGGTTTACTGGAAGGATGTTCTTTCAGGTACATGGAAGGGTCCAGATCCAGTATTAATTTGGGGAAGAGGATCTGTTTGTGTTTTTCCAAAAAGACGAATCCTCTCCAATATGGATACCATCTAGATTAATAAAACAGGTACCACATCAAAATGATCAAGATGAAGTTATTGAAGAATCAAGATTAATAAAAAAGGTACAAAATCAAGAGGACCAAGATGAAGGTATAGAATGATTCCCTCAAAAGAGTCCTTCAAAATATTTCACAACTTAAGTGTCATTTCTCCCGGCCGGGACGAGGAGATCTCTCTTTAGTGTGCACACAATTGTATTTTTTTTTTCTTCTTTTTATACATGTCTTTATGTCTGTACATTTGTCTATATTTCATGTTAATGTGACGTCACAAATATATGTTTGTATGTTTGTTTGTCCAGTGTGACGTCACATAGATCAAAGCGCTTATGAAAAAGAAAATATATATATATATGGATCCAAATAACTTTAATTCATTTTAGGTTTAGAGTATTCAATTTAGGTAAATAATTTTATAAATGAAGGTACTTTCAATTTTGATTTATAGGTGTCCCTGGGACTTCTCTTTAGCAAACAATATGACTAGTGCTATATAACCTGATATTTTGGTGTTTTGACTTAAGATTGTTTATTTGTTATTAACTTCATTTGTTTAATAGCTCATTAATTTCAATTATCTCAACAGGTAAAAGATTGCTCTGTATACAGAGACTCAAGGGTTCCAGCTAACAAATTATTTCTCTAAAGTGCCTTTACCTTTTCTTTAATCTATCTTTAATGCAGTAATTACCCTCAGTCTTTCTTTGTTTTGTTCTAAATATGATATTTTTCCAACTTATGTTTGTAGAAGCTCAACCAGCGATGTGTGTGAACAAAAATCAACTTTAATTTTCTAATCTAATTATTCTATTTTGTAGTTTGACAACTCGCCTCTTGACTCAGTGCTGCAATAGCACTGCCTTTCCTTTAATAATTGATGCTTGAGTTTCTAGGTAGCGGGCCCTGAAGATTTGCCGGTGGCATTGTCTAAACATAAAAAAGACGTCTACTGCTACAGCTGCAGGGATCGCGGCTGCCGCAAGCATCCCTGCTGCTCAAACATCAAACAACCTCACCAACAGTGTGGCCTCTGCTCTACATGCATGGGGCCTCCTACATCAACATGTTACAACAAATGGACATTTTGATCTTTCATTGTTTGGGACTTTACGGGACAATGCCTTGCGGGTATTTGTCTAGAGAATTCAGTGTGTTACTTGTTGGAACTTAGGGCAGCTGATTTGTTTAAACAATTTGATATGCTATGCAATTTGGCTCATCACCAAAAGGCTTGTAGCCTTAAAGCCGCAACATCTCCTCACAATTGGACGGCTGTTAGTCATCATATATAGTCGATCCTAAAGGGCTCCATTGGATGGCTGGTTAGCCAATGACGGGTAAGATCCCCAGAGGGGGACAACCTAAGACAGGCACAGTCGCACGGACAGTCTCATGTGGCCGACATATCAACCTAAGACAGGAGTCAAGGGCACAGCCTTGATTATCCGATGACGGGTAAGAATGTTGGTTGCACATAGACGTCCTAGAGCATTACCTCTTTTAAAACAAAAAGGGGGAAATGCAGGAGCCCTGTTTGGGGATTGGCTTGAATTGAAGTTGACTATGAGCCGGGGAGATTTGGCCATTGTCGCCACCCGTAGTCTCACGGGATTTTGTTGCGGGATCTGGAGTGACTTGGCCGAAATTGCTGATCGGGTCAGCGCCATTTTAGTGGTGTGTTTGGCGTGAGTTAGTTGTTAGAACCAGAGAGAAAAGTTATCAGAATAAAAAGCTGTTTGTCTCCAGTTTGCTTCTGAAGTTCTTCCCGCGGCTCCGGTGCTCCGAGCGCTTCAGGCGGCAACAGAAGGCTGTGAACATCATAGAAATATGTTTGTAATACATTGCTGAAGAAAGATAGAATACAAAACTGTGTCTATCCTAGGATTGTCATTAAATAAAAAATGATGAAAGTGTATAGACAAATATGAGTCCAGGGAGAGATGAAAATGGTTTGATTCCCCTAATGATGGGATTCTTTCTTACTTTTCTTTTTATTTATGTTCAGTTCAGGTCATTAAACATTAATTGAATATCTACTGATGTCTGACATTGTGCTAGGCTCCATGAGAACAACAACAAAAAAAAAAAAAAAAAAAAAAAAAAAAACAGAGAAGGATGCAGAGAAGGAAGAAGGGGAAGATGGTAAAGAAGAAATTATATTCTTTTTTAAAATAAAATTATAAAGAAATTATTTTTCTTTAATAAGGTTATAGCCTAAGAAATATATTGCATGTTTTTGTATAACAAATCATCATATTAAAAATATTACCATCAATGTGGCAAATAGGATGTCTCTTTGACTACATCAACTAATATTATTTTAACTGTAAGAAGCAAAAAACCTACTAAAATTAACTAAAGCAGAGTCTGGTTGTAAGAACTGGATCACAGAACCCAAGGGCAACAAACAGTGGGCTCCCAGAGCAAGCAGTATCTCTCATCTCTACTCTGGTGTAAGTGTTGCCTTCATTCCTTTTCTTTCTATATACCAGCTCCCTCTCCTTCTGGATCCATGTGGTGGAAAATTATGACTTCAAATAGCTTTACTTATTACTTATCCAGTCATTGTGAAAAGTATTACCTTATCCCCCATCCCTTCCTCCCTCCCTACCTCCCTACCTTCCTATCTCTTCCCCTCTCCCCAGCACAGAATTCCCAGCTTGGTCAGACTTCCATCACTGAACTTTAGAAATAGTAAAGGGATGTGTTAGTTGGCTTTCTGTAATTGTGACAAAATGCCTGAGAAAAACAATTTAAAGGAGGAAAGATATATTCTGGTTCACAGGTGTCAGAGGTTTTCAGTCTATAACCAGCTGGCTGCATTGCTTTAAGCCTGTGGTGATGCAGGGCATCATGACACAGGGCATAGTAGAGGAAAGTTGCTCACCTCATGGCACCAGGAAACAGAGGGAGAGAGACAGAGAAAAGGAATGGGGAAAAAATAAACCCTTCAAAATCATGCCCCCAGTGACCTACTTCCTACAACTGGGCCCCACTTCCATAGTCCATCAGCTATGAAGTCATCAATGGATAGATATGGTCAGAGCCTTTGTGATCCAATCACTTTCCAAAGTCCCATCTCTGAACACTGCTGCATCAAAAACTAAGTCTTCAAGACATGAGCCTTTGAGCGACATTCCAGATCCCCAGGGTGTAAGAAAGGAATTTTGGCCAAGTCTGGGTCAGATATCTACCTTTGAACCAATAAAAGTAGCCAAAGAGCTATGTTATATTTTCAAAACATGGCTACTAAGAGACCCACCACTGTATACATGTGAACAAGAGGAGGGGCAACTTTCACAAAGGGCAGAACCATCATCCAAGTAGATTTCTTCTCTTTTCTACCTAGAACATATGCAGTGTTGGGACTTTTCCGACGCTGTCTGCCAAGGGGTTGAGCTCTGGTTGCTTACCACGCCCTTTGGAGGACCCGGGCTAAGCAAGGGGGTGTGGCTATGACGTATTGTGAGAGCCGGAACCACCCTACTGGTCAAAGATTGGTTAGTTTTTAGGCCTATATAAATGCAGTTCATTGCAATAAATTTGAGTTTTTTTGGCGCTGTTTTCTACCAAAAACTCCCCGGGTGTGGCGTGGTGTCCGTCAATCAGGGGGGGATAATTCACTCGGCAACTTTTGCCCGTTAAGCCTATATTCGCCAGGTAAGCTACTTTAATTCTTTCTTCTGACAGAAAGAACCCCCTTTTAGGGCCCAAAAAGGGGGTAGCTTTAGACCTCAGCCCCATTAATAAGTAACACAACAGTCCCGACAATGCAGCTTCTTCTGATGCACATAAAATTCCAAAAATGGCATCATCTAACATAATACACTATCTTCTCCCCAAGGGCAAACAAAGTCACACCCAATTACTGCACAGAGAGATTTCATAAAGCCATGGTCCTTCATTCAGGATCTTTAAGAAATGTCCGTTATTTCTTTAAGCAATCTCAATTTGGTCCAGATAGGGCCATTTATGATTTTGCAACTGGTAGACAACATGGTAAATATAACAAACCCCCACCTAATAAACAATGATGGAGAAAAAGAAGATAACTCTCAAAACAATCTCCAACTGGACACTGGCCCCAAATACATATTTTACTCTTTTGTAATTGTTGTTAGAGATAATAGGTATAAAATCATATCATCAGCAAATAATGATAATTTGAGTTCTACTTTACCTATCTGTATCCCTTTAATTTCTTTCATCTGTCTTATTGCTCTGGCCAGCATTTCAATTACTATGCTGAATAGAACTGGTGAAAGAGGGCGTCCCTGTCTTGTTCCAGTTTTTAGAGGGAATGCTTTCAATTTTTCTCCATTTAGAATAATGTTGGCCTGGGGATTAGCATATATAGCTTTTACGATGTTGAGATATGTTCCTGTTATCCCTAGCTTTTCTAGTGTTTTGAGCATGAAGGGGTGCTGTATTTTGTCAAATGCTTTTTCTGCATCTATTGAGATAATCATATGGTTCTTATCTTTGAGTCTATTGACGTGATGAATTACATTTATTGTTTTCTGTATGTTGAACCATCCTTGCATCCCTGGAATGAACCCCACTTGATCATGGTGTATTAAACTGTGGAACCAACCTAGATGCCCTTCAGTAGATGAATGGATAAAGAAAATGTGGTATATACACACAATGGAGTATTACTCAGCAATAAGAGAATAAAATCATGGCATTTGCAGGTAAATGGATGGAGTTAGAGAATATAATGCTAAGTGAAGTTAGCCAATCCCAAAAAGCCAAATGCCAAATGTTTTCTCTGATATGAAGAGGCCAATTCACAGTCAGGGTGGGATGGGGAGCATGGGAGGATTAGAGGAACACTAGAATGGCCAATGGGGAGGAAAGGGAAGGGAGGGGACAAAAGGGTGAAGAAAAAAAAAAAAAAGATGGTAGAATGAGATGGATATCATTACCCTAAGTGCATGTATGAAGTCATGAATGGTGTGAATATACTTTGCATACAACCAGAGATATGTAAAAATGTGCTCTATATGTGTAATATGAAATGTAATGCATTCTGCTGTCATTTATAACAACTTAGAATAAAAAATAAATTTAAAAAAAATGATAAAAAAATATATATACAATGGGCTCTGGATATGGCTCAGAGGTTAAGTGCCACTGGGTTCCATCCTGGCACCAAAAAAAGAAAGAAAGAAAGAAGGAAAAAAGAAAATGCCTACATTATACAAGATGATAAGTTTCAGAATCTTTCTGATGAGGATGAAAAAGCATTTCCTGATGGAGACTTTTCACCTGCTCATCTCCAGAAACCTCTCAAACAATTCAAACTGCAGTTTGACAAATAAACTTATCTACAAAAAGAAAAAAAAAGAGATAATAGGGTATGTGAAATGACTGCTATATTTAATGCCTCAAGTTCCATTTTGGAGAGCCTCGCTTAATAATACTTTCTAACAAAAATCTCTTCATTCCAGATCCAAAAAGTTACATGATTTAGTCCAATAAAGGACCCCTTAGAATAGGCTTTGGGGGTCATCAGGTCTTCCAAAACTTCTCTTTTCTAATTGCCAGATCCTCCATCTTCTCAATAAGTCTGTTGTTATTTACTCAGATGTGATTTTCTGGCCCTAAGCACCCTCCGTTTACTAGCTACTAACAGGGGAAAAAAAAAACAAAAAACAAAGTTCATCCCTTGCTACATCCTAGTTCTGTCATTCTGTGTCTACTTTAATCCAGGTCTCTAGACCTGAAGATCACCACTAATTGCAACACCACTCTGAGAACATAGTGCAGCCTTGCTACCTCCAGCTGAAATTGTTCCTTGAGTTCTGTTACTTACAAAGCACAGTTCCCAGGACCAAGTTATTTACTAATCAAGATTCTAAACCAGGCGCAGTGGTGCACGCCTGTAATCCCAGCACTTGGGAGGCTGAGGCAGGAGGATTGCAAGTTCAAAGCCAGCCTCAGCAATGGCAAGGCACTTAGCAACTCAGTGAGGCCCTGTCTCTAATAAAATACAAAAAAAGGCTGGGGATGTGGCCCAGTGGTCCAGTGCCCCAGTGGTTCAATCCCTGGTACCAAAAAAAAAAAAAAAAAAAAAAAAAAAAAAGATTCTATTAGTCATACTTGAAAGATGTCCTCTCCAAGGACATAAGAAAAATATGGCTGTGAGAGTGAGGAATTATTGGCAGGGATACAACTCAATTTCAATAATGAACTGAAATCAGGGATTAATCCTAATCAAACCTCTACTTCCCGTATCTACTCCTCCAGTCAGCTGTCTTATTGCAGAATGGTTTTCTCTGTTTTTCAGGAAATATAATGGCAAATGTGGCTGCCAAGAGATTCTCAGTCAACAGGTCGCTAGTCTGTGAATGAAAGTAAAATAGCTCTTTCTCAACGTCCAGTTGGTCAGCCAGATTAATCAAGTATAGTTAGGAAGCCCAGTTCATGCCTTGTAAATGTGGGTAGGGAATTCTGTCACTATAACCACAGAGTGAGACAGTTTCAGAAAAGGGGGTCTACATATGGTCCATAGACACATAGAGCTGCATGCCAAAGAATTTAGATAACTTAAATAAATTCCTGGAAAGAAGCAAACTACCCAAACCAAATCAAGAAGGAATAGAAAATCTAAATAAAACTGTAACAAATAAGAAGATTGAATTTGTTATTTTAAAACTTCCCACAAAGAGAAGTACAGGCCCAGATGGCCTCACTGATTAATCCTTCCAAGTATCTAGGGAAGCATTAGTGCCAATTTTTCACAAATTTATTCCAAAAAATAGAAAAAGAGGAAACACTTTCCTACTCTTTCTATGAAGCCAGTGTAGTCCTGATATCAAAGCAAAAACATCATAAATAAAGAAAATTACAGACCAGTATCAGCTCCATTATTATCTCCTGGGACTACTGTTGTATATGCATTCCACACTGAAACACTGTTATGTGCCCCATAACTCTCTAGAAAAATCCCAATCAATTCACTAAAATGCTATTGGGACTAATGATCAATTTCAGAAAAATTTCCTAATACAAACTCAGTTGGGGTTGCTCAGAAGTAGAGCGCTCACCTAGCACATGTGCAGCCCTGGGTTTGATCCTCAGAGCCACGTAAAATAAATAAATAAATAAGACCTGTAAAAAATAAAAATCAATTGGGGTCTGGGGTTGTGGCCCAGTGGTAAAGCACTTGCATAGCATATGTGAGGCAATGGGTTCAATTCTCAATACCAAATAAATAAATAAATAAAGGTCCATCAACAACAACAAAAAAAATTTTAGAAGAATTTAAAAAATCAACTTCTCTACATTAGCAATGAACTATCTAAAAATTTTCAAGAAAATAATTCCATTTACAATAGCTTCAAAAAATGTAATACTTGAATGCCGGGCGTGGTGGCGCATGCCTGTAATCCTAGTACTTGGGAGGCTGAGGCAGGAGGATCACGAGTTCAAAGCCAGCCTCAGCAATGGCGAGGCACTAGCAATTCAGTGAGACCCTGTTTCTAATAAAATACAAAAAAGGGATGGGGATGTGGCCCAGTGGTCGAGTGCCCCTGAGTTCAATCCCCGGTACCAAAAAAAATGTAATACGTGAGAATAATTTTTTAAAGAAGCAAAAGTTTTGAAATGTGTAAAACATTGTTGAAATAATTAAAAACCTAAATAAATAAACCTAATACTCCATTTCATATTAGTCGGATGAGAATATTACTTAGTATGAAAATAATATTACTGAGTATGACAATACTCCCTAAATTTACCTACAGAGTTAGAGCAATCCCTATAAAAATCCCAGCTGGCTTTTGTTTTTCATAAATGGACAAGCTGATCCTAAAATTCATACAGAAATATAAAGAACCCAGAGCAACAAAAATCATCTTGCAGAAAAGCAAACGTGGAGACTGACGCTTTCCAATTTCAAAAGTTAACACAAAGCATCAGTCAACAAGATAGTATGGTATTGGCATAAGGGTAAACATTTAGGTCAATGGAATGGAATCAGTCATTTATGGCAGTTGATTTTCAAAGTAGGTCAAGACAATTCAAAAAGGGAATGGTCATCAAAACTGGCTCCAGGACAATTGGATATATACATACAAAGAACAAAGTTGGACTCTTTCTTCACACCAAACACAAAACGTCCAAATGGACCCCTGTAATCCCAGTGGCTTGGGAGGCTGAAGCAAGGAGGATTGTGAGTTCAAAGCCAGCCTCAGCAACTTAGCAGGCACTTTAGCAACTCAGCAAGACCCTCTCTCTAAATAAAATATAAGAAAAGGGCTGGGGATGTGCTCAGTGGTTAAGCACCCTGGGGTCAATCCTCAGTACAAAAAAAATATATATATATATGCACTATGAGTTGTACATATTAAAAATTATAAAATTAAAAAAAAAAGTACAAATGGATCATAGACCTAAATGCAAAGGCTAAAATTCTAAAACTTCTAGAAGAAAAAAATGAGTGCAAATCTTGTGATCATAGGTTAAGACAAAGCCTTCATGGATACAACAGCAGAAGCACAAGCTAAAAGGAGTGGCGTTCTTACTGGTAAATAAAACAAGAAGGTCAAAGACTTGCATATTGAAAAATATAAAACACTGATGAAAGAATTAAAAAAACACAAATAAATGATAGGACATCCCATGTTCATAGATTAAAGCAATTAATATTGTTAAAATGATCTACAGTTTCCATGCAACCTCTAACAAAATTCCAATGTCATTTTCCACAGAAAAAGAAAATTCAGTCCTTTAATTGATATGGAAACACAAAAGACCTAATTAGCTAAAACAATCCTGAGTATAAAAAGGAAACCTGGAGGCATCGCATTTCCTGATTTCAAAAACATTATAAAGCTGCTATAATCAAAACTGTATGGCAGTGGCATAAAAACAGACACATTGACCAATGAAACAGATAGCCTAGACATACACTGACAGTTGATTCATGACAAAAATGCCGAGAATACACATTAGAGAAAGGACAGCCTCTTAAGCAAGTGGTGCTAGAAAATTGGTTAACCACATGCAGAAGAATGAAATTGAATCCTTAGCTTACATCATGAGCAAAAATCAACTCAAAATGAATTAAACAGAAACTTAAGACCTGAAACTGTAAAAACTACTAGAAGAAACAAGTTCATCCACATCAGTGTAGGTGGGACATGACTCTAAAAGCTCAGACAACAAAATCTAAAGTAAACAAATGGTATCGCATCAGACTAAAAAGCTTCTACAAAGACAAGTACTCTGTTTTCTTTCTTATATGTGGAAGCTGAAAAAAAATTCAACCTGAAAGCAGAATAGTGATTACTAGAGATTGGGAAGGGGATGGGGAGGCTGGATTTGGTCAGAGCATGCTGTATGCATGTATGGAAAAAACAAAATGAACCCCATGAATATGTGCAATTAATATGTATTAATAAAAGTTAGAATAAAAGAATATGAAGTTTCTACACAACAAAATAAATTATCAACAAAGTGAAGAAACAACTCATAGAGTGGGAGAAAATATGTGAAAATTATATATCTAATAAGGGCATAGTATAATAAGGGGTTAATAATCCAAAATATATAATGCATTCAGCCAACTCAATAGCAAGAAAACCAATAACTCAATTTAAAAATAGGCAAATACCTCAGCAGACACTTCTCAAAAAAAGACATGTAAATAGCCAATAGGTTTATGAAAAAAATGCTGGGTATCACTAACTGTTAGGGTAAAAGTACAATGAGATATCACCTCACATCTGTTAGAATGATTTTTATCAAAAAGATAAAAGGTAACAAGTGTCAGTGAGGATGCTGATAAAGCGTAACCCTTGTAGTCTATTGGTGGGAATGTAAATTAGTACAACTGCTATGGAAAATGGTACAGAAATTTCTCAAAAGAAACTAAGACTAGAAATGCCATACAATTAAATAGTCTCACTTCTAGGAATACATCCAAAGGAATTAAAGTCAATGAGTTGAAGCACTAACTGCACCCCCAGGTTCATGGCAGCATAATTTGCAATAGCCACAACATGGAATCAGCCTAAGTGTTCATCAGTGGATGAATGGGGAAAGGATAAATGGTGCTAGAAAGCATTTACAACCTCTTCAATAAATGGTGCTAGAAAGCATTTACAACGTTTGCAAATAACAAATATACACAGTGAAATACTACTTGGCCTTATACAGAAGAAAATTTTGTCATTTGTGGCAACATTGATAAATCCATGCACAGAAAACAAATATCATATGATCTCACCTATGTGAGGAATCTAAAAAAAAAAAAAAAAAAAAAAAAAAAAAAAAAAAAAAAGTCAAATTCCTAGAAGAATAGAATGATGGTTACCAGAGACCTGGGGCAAGGGTTAGGGGGAGGAGGATATTAAAGGGTTGTTAGCCAAAGGATGCAGAGTTTCCATTAGACAGGAGGAATAAATTTTGAGATCTATTGCACAGCAGAGTGACTAGTTAACAACAGTGTAATATGTATCTCAAAATACTTAAAGAGTAAATTGCAAATGTTGCACCAAAAAAAAAAAGTAAGTGCAGTGGTTTGGATTTGGATTTCGAAAGTCCCCCAAAAGCTCCTATGTTGAAGGCTTGCTCCCTAATGCAGCAGGATTCAGAAGTGGGAGATGATCCATGAGGGATCTAACCTCATGGATGTATTAGTTACTGACAGATTCCTAGCTTAATGTGTTTGTGGGGAAGGAATTTGTTATATAAGTAAGCTCTCCCTCTGCTTCCAGGCCACCATAAGGTAAAGCAGCTTTGCTCTGCGCTCCTCATCTTGACGTTCAGCCTCACCACAAGCCCAAATCAATGGGGCCAAGTGACCACGGACTGCAACTCTGACTATGAGCCAGAATAAATCTCTCCTCCTTTTTTTTTTTTTTTTTTTTTCTTTTTTTGTGGTACCGGGGATTGAACTCAGGGGCACTCGACCACTGGGCCACATCCCCAGCCCTTTTTTTGTAATTTTATTTAGAGACAGGGTTTCACTGAGTTGCTAAGTGCCTCGCCATTGCTGAGGCTGGCTTTGAACTCGCGATCCTCCTGCCTCAGCCTCCCAAAGTGCTAGGATTACAGGCGTGCGCCACCGCGCCCGGCAAATCTCTCCTCCTTTTAAGTTGTTTTTCTCAGGTATTTTGTCACTGTGACAGGAAGCTGACTAACACAGTGAGATGACGATTATGTTAATGAGCCTCATTTAATCTTTTCACATTGCATGTGTATATCAAAACATCATAATGTACCACATAAGTATATTCAATGATGATTTGTCAATTAAAATGATATTAATTTTTAAATGAAAAACAAAGAACTCTGGGAAAAAATAAAGCAGATTTAAAAAGTGTTGTGGAGAAAGAAGATAGATAAAATGAAAATGGCAAATTGTTGAAACTGGGTGCTACAAATAAGGCAGGTATTGTCTCTTGGTTTTGTTTGAAATTTTCCACATTAAGGATTTTTAATATTAAAATGTAAAATTATGAAAATAAATTTCTAGATATTTTTAAAACTTTTGTACAGTTATAGACACCATAAAAAATTGAAAGATAACCCATATAGTGAGAGAAAATATTTGCAATTTATGTCTGATGACAGAACTATATACGGAATATATAGAGTACTCTTAGCACTCAATAATAAAAAGAGAAATAACTATTTTAAAATGGGCAAAGGATCTGAATAGACAGTTCTCTAAAGATATGCAAATGACAATGAGCACATGTAAAGATGTTCAGCTTCACTAATCATGAAGGAAATGCAAATCAAAACAATGAAAAGATACACTTCAGATCCACTGGGATGACTATAATCAGACAGATAATAACAAGTGTTGGCAAAGATAAAGAGTACTTGGAAACTCCTACACTGCTGATGAGAATGTAAAATGGTATAGCTGCTTTGGGATACAATTTGGCAGTTTTTCAAAAGATTAAACAGAGTTACTATAGATTCAGCTATTCCATTCCCAGGTGTATATCCAACAAATATGAAAATATAAGTTCACACAAAAATTTGTATATAAACATTAATAGAAGCATTCAAAATAGTCAAAAAATTGAAATAAGCCAGGCACAATGGCACACACAGGTAATCTCAGTGTCTGGGGAGACTGAAGCAAGAGGATCACAGGTTCAAAGCCGGCCTCACCAACTTAGCAAAGCCCTTAGCAACTTATATCCTGTCTCAAAATAAAAAATAAAAAAGGCTGGGAATGTGGCTCAGCGGTTAAGTGCCTCTGGGTTCAATTTCCAGTACCAAAGGTGGAAAAAATAAAAAGCATTGAAACAACTCAAATGTGTATCAACTGATGAATTGATAAAAAATGCAATGGTATGTTAGTTGGCAATGAAAAGATACGAAGTGCTGATATACACTATAGTATGAATGATCCTTGAAAATACTATGCTAAGTGAAAAAAATCTCAAAAGACCACAAAATTTATATACAAATATAATTTATATATAGTAAATAGCAATGTTTCCGTATATATGTATTAATGTTTCTATAAATATATACATTTATATATAACATAGTAAATATTCATATTATTTCTATATGCTAAATATTACATATGATTTTATATATAAATATGTATCATACATGTCATATATATTCATATATCATACATGTATTATATGCCTTATACATACATATGTGTGTGTTTATATATATGTACATCTTCCCCATTTATAAGAAATATCCAGAATCATTGACAGAGTATTTGGGGAAGAATGAGGAGTGACTGTTACTGGGTATGGGGTTTCAACAAGGTTTCACTTGAGGGTAATTAAAATGCTCTAAACTTTATTGTAGTGGTATCTATATAACTCTGTGAACATACTAAGACAATTGAATTATGTACTTTTTATTGTATGAAATATGAATTACATCTCAATAAAACTGCTATTAAAAATAAAAATGAATAACTTAATTAAGTCTTAAGATAAAACCCAGATCAGAAAATATTGAGACTGGGAGCATTCCAGATTATCCAGATCAGTGGATTTCTAAGAGAACTTTCAACTTTTAAATTCAATTAATTAAAGTAATATCAGTTGATTAAAATGATTTAGAGTTTATTTGTTCTTACACTTGCTTTATTAGGAAACACAGCCTTTGTTTTAGCTTGGATATTTTAATAAAAGATGTCTTATTTTAAATTTTCAGGGTGGGTAAAAGTCCCCCATAGTGGAATACCACCAAATTACCAAATTCACATAAAACAGTATGCTCTAATTGCACTCTTGGATAAGGTACAAAACTCTCCCAAGGGGAATCTGTTAACCTAAACAAACAAAAGTTACTCACATTTCATGTTCTTTATAATAAATTTAATGTGAATTGAGCAATAGAATGAAATATTGGCAAGATGCTGCATTTTTACTTCAAGACTCTGCAATTAGTAATATTTGGAGAGGTTCTAAGCATTATTATATAGTGCTTTAGTTTGGAACTTTAGTGTCCCCCAAAGACCTATAAGTTAAAAGCTTAGGCGCCAGGGTAGTGCTGTTGGGAGGCAGTGAAATCTTTAAGGGGTGGAACCTAGTGGGATGTCTTTATATCACTGGGAGGATCATGGGACCTCAGCTTCTTCCTTCCTCTCTTTTGCTTCCTGGCCATCAGGTGAGAGAATTTACTCCACCACACACTTCCTCGATGATAAACTACCTTACCCTAGACCTGAAAGCAATGGGCCAATTATGGACTAGAACTTCTGACATTGTGAGCCAAAATAAATCTTTTCTCTGTATATGTTGTTTAGCACAGAGTTTGTTACAGTGACAGAAAGCTGACACACGTGGGGTCTGTGAGTCAATTTCCAAGGTGAAGTTCTACTTTTCACTTAGATTTGAGATCAAGTACAATCAGTAAATCACATGAGGAAATTTCCCAAGCAGATCCAGAAAATCGAAGATGGCAACTGGGGTAGATAAGCCTGTAGCTTCTTGAATGTTGATCACATCTCATAAAGAAACAATGTGTTTTAAAAACTGAAATTATCCCATTAAGTCCTTTTCAGGTGATACTTAGGGTCCTCACTGGGCCATAATTTGGGACTCATTTCCAAAGCCAAGATTATTTTCCATCTCAAATAATTATGTGACTTACAAATCTCCTTTTTCCCCCTTCAAGAATTCATTTCAGTGAAACTGTTCTTTCTTGATTTTATTGCCTTTTCTGCACACAAACTTGTTCTTATAAAAATTATGTTTTCTCCAACTACTGTTTAAAAAGGAACACGAAGACTAAATTTCATTTTAGAAAACTTCATTAAGAAATATTAATCTCTCTCCTTAGTCACACTGGACTTCCCTAACATAGAAATCAGCCATATCCAAGTCCTGCCACCAGAGGGCAGAGAAGAGGCCCTTCACATCCATGCCATCATGTTTTTAAAAACAAAAGCTTTTCTTATTACTCTTTTTTCCCAAAACGATGTACATTTTTCTCAAAGTGCAGTTTAAATTGTGTTGCCAAATCCATAGGACACATTTCACTTCTTGCTGTCCGTAGCTTTCGACAGTTGACAGCTCCCTCTTCCAACTTCCCTAAACATACATGATCCTGATTTTTCTCCTGCCTCTCTAGTGATCCCTCCTCAGTCCCCTTTGACAATGATTTCTATACTACCTGACTTCTAACCACAGGAACCCCACACGCTCCTCCCCCTCCTTCACTCTCCCATGTCTCACCAGACAGCTCCTCCACTTACCTGGCATATGAAACTAGAAACCTGAGAGTCTTTTACTCAGCTTTCCACCACTATAACAAACACCTGAGGTAATCAACACAGAGGAAAGGAATCAGACCTTTGCTACGTCTAACCTTGAATAGAGGGATAAGAAAACTCACAATGGTAGGGTTCATCTCCTTTGCTGCCCTAATTGTCCAGCAGGTCCTGTCCCCAATTGCCTTGAGGTCCCTCTCTATTTCTAAATCTATTCTCCAGCATCCTGTGGGAGCCATGGGCTCCAGCCATCCTTCCACTTTTCCTTTTACTTGAATTCAAAAAGAACTCCAGCTTCACCATGTGCCCTGCAGTGCCTGAAACCTGAAGACAGGCCCTCCAGGGACTCCATATAAAGGCTATTTACCAATGCTTACAGGAGTGTTCCAATGTTTTAGCAACTGGTACAGCACTGCAGTTGGGAATCTGCCCTGCATAGGGCCTGAATATGTACGCAAAGACAGGTCCAAAATGAAACAGTTTAGACCTTCAGCAGAGGATGCTGAAGACGACATTAATTTTATGGTTCACTCAAGCCCATACCACTTAAATGTTTTATAAGTGTGTACTGCTTTGGATAATTTTTTTAAAGTAGCAAGAATGGCAAAGGCTTACTGCTCTCCACAAGTTGGAACACCATCCTGGGATCCTAATAAATTACTAACCTGACATTGTTATATAAAATATGAAGTCCAACACATTTATTGCTCCAGGTCATGACATCAATAATGAATAAGCAAGAGGAAGGAAAGTTTGGGACCAGCTAGAGTGTTAGTATGCTTTTCAGTGCTGTTACCCAAACACCTGACAAGAACAACTTCGAGGGGGAGTTTTTTATTTTGGTTCATGGTTTCAGAGTTTCGGTCCATGGTTGGCCAACTCCAATAGCTCTAGGCTCAAGATGAAGCAGAACATCATGGTGGAAGGGCATGGTGGAGGAAAACTGCACTGCTCATGGGTGCCAGGAAGCAGAGAGAGAAGGGGGAAGGGGCCACAGGCAAGTTGAACCTTCCCATGCACACCTCCAGTGACCTACTTCCTCCAGTCACACCCTGCCTGTGTCCACTTACCACCCAGTCCATTCAAACTATGATGGGCTGATTAGGTTACAGCCCCCATAATCCAACCATTTCACCTCTGAGTATTCCTGCATTAACACAGGAGCTTTGGGGGGACACCTCATATCAAAACCATAAGAGCTAGCAATCCTCCAATTCCAGTAACTTAAGCCAATGTGCAAGACTTATTGAAAAAGGCATTTGGAAATTCTCATCTTGGTACCTTTTCTTCCCTTTTCCTCTGATGAAGGAAGGAACAAAGGTAGAGTTGAATACATTCTCAGGGTCTCCCTTAGTTTCCTTGTAAAGCCTGATGGCTAGAGACAACAAGAACAGCTGGTCCAAGGGACAGGGATGGCCCCAGCCACATTTGGAAGCTCCCCAGCAGGTGAAGCTGGCACTCCAGCAAGGAGAAAGCTACTAGTAGAGCAGCGGTTCCCAAAATGGGGCCTCTGGACCAACAGCAGCATCGCCTGGGAACTTGGTAGAGTGTAAATTCTCAAACCCCAACGACAGCTCAATCGAAACTGTGGGGGGGCCCAAGCTTTGCTGCTTTTAACAAGTCCTCCAAGGGGTTCTGATGCACAGGAAACTTGAGGATCTCTGCATTGGGAAATATATTTTCCTTTAAGGGACCCTTGCCTGAAGCTACATGAATGGAGGAGCCCAGCTGCTGGATGAACAGAGCTCTTTACTCTCCAGGAAGAATTGAGCTTTCTGCTTAAAACCTTGGGGAGAAGGGATATACTCAGGCTGCTATTTGTTTGTGTGTTCCATAACCCATTATACAGGGGACTTTGAAGCTTCTAACATTATATACAATGAGGAAAATACAATGTTTTTTTTTTTTTAATCAGAGAAAACTGGAAAAGTTCAAGTTAAAAGGTCAAGTGGTAGAGAAGGTCAAGCTGCCAGATCCAATTGGACCCAGTATGCTGGAGATATAGCTCAGTGGTAGAGCACTTGCCCAGCATGATTGAGACCCTGGGATCGATCCCCTGAATAGCAAAAGAGAGGAGAGAGAAAGAAAAGAAAGGGGAGGTGATAAATTAGATGATTACCAAAGCACCCAAGTCTAAATCCAGTGGATGAATACTAACTAGAAAGGAGGCAGATAGTTAAATTTTTTGAAACCAATGTCTTAGGAGATTTCACGCAAGATTCACTTTGCTTTTAAAATTGTCCTATACCTCTTCTAGTTTTCCTCACAAGCAATATTAGGAAAGGTCAGTCCTCCTCTTAAGGGATAAGGGAAGGGCATGGCTCAGGGACCAGAATGCCTGGGTTCTAATATGGGTTCTGACACTTATTTACTGTGTGACCTCAGGAAGCTACTTAACCTCTCTGTTCAACATTTTCTTCTCTGTGAAATGGGCAGGAATAGTAAAAGTACATGGTGTGTGGTGTTAGCTCTTATCATTATACCAATATTTCTATCACTGAATTAAATGAATGATGACTCATAGTAAGACACTGCCTGGGAATAAGAATAAAGTATTTCAGTTTGTTTATGTCTTGAGGTTTCTTAAACTAGAACTGCATTAAAACCTTGGGAATAGCAGAGTGCTATGGTGCACACCAGCAACCCAGGGACTCAGGAGACTGAGTCAGGAGGATCGCAAGTTTGAGGCCAACCTCAGCAACTAAGCAAGAGCCTGTCTCAAAATAAAAAATAAAAGGTGTTGGGGATGTACTCAGTAGTAGAGCACCCCTGGGTCCAATCCCCAGCACAACAAAAACAAAAAGAAACAAAACCCTGGGAAGATCTACCCTTCTCATTTGGAGCCTCTCAGGGGACTGACAACACTCCACTTCCTTTGTGCTTGGGTTGTAACCCCTGTGGGGAGACAGGTGGCTACTGAGCCCCTCACAGCAGCACTTCCATGGGCAGAAGGCTCACAAGTCAGGAAGCTGCAGGGCAGCCTCAGAGACAGCCTCAGTCACAGGCCAGCCTCCTCCATACAAAGTGGAGACCTCTCTCAGCCAGGAGAAATGAAGCAGTTCTGATAGAGCAAAGCAAGCAGACCAGGACCCTTTAAAGGCCTGAGAGCCGAAAGAACCCAACAAGAAAAAGGACAGCCTTGGAAGAATACTGAATATAACATAGTAATAGAAACTGCTGTTTGCCTACTATGAGGCTATTGTTACTTCCTCTTAACTCACAGAATCCCAATTTACCTAAATACATTATCACTCATAAAGATAACTTTTCCCAGCCGGGTGTGGTGGCACACGCCTGTAATCCCAGCACTTTGGGAGGCTGAGGCAGGAGGATTGCGAGTTCAAAGCCAGCCTCAGCAATGGCGAGGCACTTAGCAACTTAGTGAGACCCTGTCTCTAATAAAATACAAAAAAGGGCTGGGGATGTGGCCCAGTGGTCGAGTGCCCCTGAGTTCAATCCCTGGTACCACAAAAAAAAAAAAAAAAAAAAAAAGATAACTTTTTCCAGCTTCTCCTGAGGTTGAGTGTGACTATATATCTTAATTTTTACTAGTTGCATATAAGTAGAAGTAAGCTTACACTCCCTTTCTTCTTTCTCCTTGCCGCCTTGGAATGCAAACATCATGCCTGGAGCCCCTAAGAGCTATCTTGGGTCATGAGGTGACCTTAAACCTGGAAGTCTGTGCTATGTAAAGAGGCAAAGAGAAAGGAGTCTGACGATTTTGTGATATTGCCATCCAACCCTGAACTGCCTCTACTTCCAGACTTTTTTTCTATAACTGAGAAATAAACTTCCAACTTATTTAAGCTAGTGTTTTTTTTTTTTTCTGACACAAGCAGACAAATGTAGTCCCAAATGATATAGAAATTTGACAAAAGTTAATTATCTAATAAAGAGAGTGAAAAATCCCAAATGGCAAGTGAGAGATAAAGAGAAAATTTTGTACTGGTAAGAGAACAGTCTCAACAGAAAAATATTTTTAATGTTACATTTGTATGCGCTTAATACCACAGCTTCAAATTATGTAAAGCAAAACCTGATCAAAATGAAAGGAGAGAAAAATCCACAAAGTTGGAGATTTTAACAATATCTCTTGATAATTGTTATGAGTTGAATTCTGTCCCCCTTAATCCCCCCCCCAAAAAAAAAGTTCATATATGGAAGTCCCAAGCTCAACCCAGTACTGCAGAGTGTAACTGTATTTAGAGACAGGGACTTTAAAGAGGTGATTAAGTTCAATGAGGTCATTAGGATGGCTAACCCAACACACAAGCTTCATGTCCTCTGGCTATACCTAAAACCCAGCATCTTTGCAAGCATCAGTTCTGTGAAAACTCAGAGCCTCTCACTCTGTCTCTCTGCTAATGCTGGAGGATGGGCACCCATGGGAATCCACTGGACATTTGCACATGCAGCCCTGAAGTGCAGAGGACTGGAAACCTGGGAACAGCCATTTGGCCAAAGCCAAAGCCCAGCGTGCTTCCCCAGATTCAGTTCTGAGACAACATCCAATGGTCTCATTCAGTGATGATGTTATGGTTTGAATATGAGGTGTATCCCCCAAAACTCCTGTGTCAAGGCAGGAATGCTCAGAGGTGAAGTGATTGGATTATGAGAGCTGTAACTTAATCGATCCATCCTAGTTTGAATGGACTAACTGGGTGTTAACTGTAGGCAGGTGGGGCATGGCTGGAGAAGCTGGGTCACCAGAAGTGTGCCCTGGAAGGGTTTGTCTTCCCTGCAGCCCCTATTTCTCCCTCTCTCTCTGCCTCCTGGCCACCATGAACAGAGTAGCTGTTCATGCCCTCTGCCACGTCCTTCCACCATGATGTTCTTTCATCTCAGAGAATTCCACAGCAATTTTCATATAGCCTCCTGCTCAGCCACTCAGCATTTTGGCTTGATTGCTTAATGGGTAAAAAGTTCCCATTTTGCAAGATGAAAAGTTCTGGAGAGGTGTTGAACAACAATTTGAGTGTAATCAACACTATTAAGCTATACACTGAAAATGTTTAAGATGGTAAGTTCTATGTCACATGCATTGTTTCACTTTTTTTTTCCAAAACTAAAGATAGGAATGACAAGCTTATCTTTTCACAGTTTTCCCAGTGTATATTTTGATCTCAAGTTGAGAGGAACAGGTGGCTTCATGTGGAATCTGCCCCATCCCATGTGGGTCAATCTAAAGACACAGTGAATATCCTACCTCCAACCAGTCAGGGTAGGAAGAAATTTGTCTCCTAGCTTGAGGGTCAATAACTTTTCAAGACTTGAACCAAGAGTTCTTTCACTGGTATCAGCTTTTTCGCAACTGTGACTGAAAGACCTGACAAGAACAATTTTAGAGAAGGAAGACTTTATTTGGTGCCCACAGTATCAGAGGTCTTAGTCCATAGATGGCTGACTCAATTGCTCTGGGCCCATGATTAGGCAGAACATCATGACAGAAAATGTGGTGGAGAAAAGCAGCTCAGGACTTTGTTGCCGCCTGAAGTGATGGCCGCTTGGAGCAACGAAGCTGCAGGAAGAAGTTCAGAGGCGAACTGGAAACAAACAGCCTTTTTATTCTGATAACTTTTCTCTCTGGCTCTAACAACGACTTTAACACGCACCACACACACCTCCAAACAACCAACACACCAAATGGCGCAGACCCGATCAGCAATCTCGCTTAAGTCCCGCGAGATCTCGAGCCAAGTCCCGTGAGACTACGGAAGGCGGCAACAGCCAAACATCTCCTTGGCCCGTAGTCAACTGCAATCTTAGCCATCTCCCCAAACAGGGCTCCTGCAGGACTTGACAATCAGGAAGCAGAGAAAGCTTGCCTCACCAGGGACAAAGTACATACCCCAAAGGCACGTCCCCAGTGACCTACCTCCTCCGGTCATACCCTACCTACCTACAGTTACCACCCAGTTAATCCATTCAAGTGTATTAACACTGATTAGGTTAAGGCTCTCAAAACCCAATCATCTTACTGCTTTTTGGCATTATCTCACATGGGAGCTTTTGAGGGACACCTCATATCTAAACCATAATGACCAGGATGATAATTCTTCCTAGGTTTCCTTTTTCCTAAGTAGGATGGCCAAATTCTTTTAACTGTTCTCCTTGAATACATAATCCAAACCACATGTGTAAGACAGAACTTTTTTCTCTATTTTTTCTCAACATCTACCTACTTCTTCTAATCTGCTTATGACAATGTGCTTCCCACACACCATGAAAGAAGCAGAAATGTTAAATGAAGTGTTTTTAAGGCTCCAGGTTACTTAGCCTACTGTACAACTACAGCAGGTTGGTAGTCAGCAGAGGAGAATTTGGTTAGTGAGTCAATGCTTTTCTAGTTCATCTGAGGCCTAGCAGGCTCTTCTGATGATTCATGTTTTGTTCACTTCCATTCAACCGTGGCTGCTTCATATAGGGGGAAACCAATCAGACTATGTTCAGATTTTTCTACCCAGACCTTAAAAGCAAGAAGATCCTGGAATACATATTTCAAGCTCTGAAGGAAAAGGGATGTCAACCAAGAATCTTATATCCAGCAAAATTGAGCTTTAGATTTGAAGATGAAATAAAAACCTTCCACGACAAGCAAAAGTTTTAAAAGATTTTCTTTCCCTCCCAACCTAAAGGCTCATAGAAAAAGACATCAATAGACTGAAGGTAAAAGGCTGGGAAAAGTCTTATCACTCACATGGCCTGCGGAAGCAAGCAGGGGTCTCCATTCTCATTTCAAATAAGGTAGACTTCAAGCCAAAGTTAATCAAAAGGGACAAAGATGGATATTTCTTACTACTTAAGGGAACCATTCATCAAGAGGATTATAACAATCATAAATCTATATGCCCCAAATAATGGAGCACCTACATTCATCAAACAAAACACTTCTCAAGTTCAAGAGTAAAATTGACCACAACACAGTTATTCTAGGGGATTTCAACACACCTCTCTCACCAATGGATAGATCATCCAAACAAAAACTAAACAAAGAAAATCTTAGGCCTCCTTAAAACAATTAATAACTTAGATCTAACGGACATATATAGAATATTTCATCCCTCAGTAAATGAATACACTTTTTTCTCAGCAGCACATGGCTCCTTCTCCAAAATAGATCATATACTATGTCACAAGGCAAATCTCAGCAAATATAAAAAAAATAGAAATACTACCCTGCATGCTATCAGACCATAAAAGGGATGAAATTGGAAATCAACGACAAAACAAGGAATAAGAAAAACTACTCCAACAACTGGAAGCTAAGCAACATGCTACTGAATGAACAAGGGGTTGAAGAAGACATCAAAGAGGAGATTAAAAAATTCCTAGAGGTAAATGAGAACACAGATACATCATATAGAAATCTTCTGGGACACTATGAAGGCAGTAGTAAGAGGAAAATTCATTGCACTGAGTTCATTCTTTAAAAGGAAAAAAAACCAACAAATAAACGACTTAACATCACACCTCCAAGCACTAGAAAAAGAAGAACAGATCAACACCAAGAGCAGCAGAAGACAGGAAATAATTAAAATCAGAGCAGAAATTAATGAAATTGAGACTAAGGAAAACAATTCAAAGAATTGACAAAACTAAAAAGTTGGTTCTTTGAAAAAATAAACAAAATTGACAGACCCTTAGCAATGCTAACGAAAAGAAGAAGAGAAAAAAACTCAAATCACTAACATTTGTGATGAAAAAGGGAATATCACAACAAACACCTCAGATATACAGAAAATAATTAGAAATTACTTTGAAAACTTCTTGTACTCTAATATAAAACAGAAAATGCTGAATGCATTGACAGATTTCTAGAGTCATATGATTTGCCTAAACTGGATCTGGAGGCAATACACAATTTAAACAGATCGATTACAAGCAAAGAAATAGAAGATGTCATCAAAAAGCTACCAACAACGAAAAGTCCAAGGACCTGATGGTTTTACAGCAGAGTTCTACAAGACTTTCAAAGAAGAACTAATACCAATGCTCTTCAAACTATTTCAAGAAATAGAAAAAGAGGTGAGCTCTTCCAGACTCTTTCTATGAGGCCAATATTACATTAATTCCAAAGCCAGGCAAAGACTCATCCAAAAAAAGAAAACTTTAGGCCAATATCTTTAATGAACATAGATGCAAAAATCCTCAACAAAATTCTGGCAAATCGGATACAAAAAACATATCAAAAAGATAGTGCACCACGATCAAGTGGGGTTTATTCCAGGGATGCAAGGCTGGGTTCAACATTCGGAAATCAATAAACATAATACATCACATCAATAGACTTAAAGATAAAAATCATATGATTATCTCAATAGATGCAGAGAAAAGCATTTGACAAAATACAGCACCCCTTTATGTTCAAAAACAACTGGAAAAAACTAGGAATATCAGGGGACATATCTCAACATTATAAAAGCTATTTATGCAAGGCCCAGAGCTAACATTATCTTAAATGGAGAAAAATTGAAAGCATTCCCTCTAAAACTGGAACAAGACAGGGATGCCCCCTCTCGCAACCACTGCTATTATAACATAGTACTGGAAACTCTGGCCAGAGCAATTAGACAGACGAAAGAAATTAAAGGGATCAAGATAGGAAAAGAAGAGCTCAAATTAGCACTATTTGCTGATGACATGATAATCTACCTAGAAGACCCAAAAAACTCTACCAGAAAAACTTTTACAACTAGTAAATGAATTTGGCAAAGTAGCAGGATACAAAATCAATACCCATAAGTCAAAGGCATTTTTGTACATCAGTGACAAAGCCTCTGAAAGGGAAATGATGAAAACTACCCCATTTACAATAGCATCAAAAAAAATAAAATACCTGGGAATCAACTTAACGAAAGAGGTGAGAAGAGCTCTATAAGGAAAATTATAGAACACTAAAGAAAGAAATCATAGAAGAACTCAGAAGATGGAAAGACCTACCTTGCTCTTGGATAGGTAGAATCAATATTGTCAAAATGTCCATACTACCAAAAACATTATACAGATTTAATGCAATTCCAATCAAAATCCCAATGTCATTCTTCAAAGAAATAGAAAAAAGCAGTCATGAAATTCATCTGGAGAAAATAAGAGACCCAGAATAGCCAAAGCAATCCTGAGCAAGAAAAGTGAAGCAGGGGGCATCACCATACCGGACTTTAAATTATACTATAGAGCAATAGTAACAAAAACAGCATGGTATTGGCACCAAAAAACAGACTGGTGGACCAATGGTACAGAATTGAGGACATCATGCTAATGGGAGGTTCCCATGGGAAAACTGGAAATCCATATGCAACAAAATGAAATTAAAACCCTTGTGGGGGGGGGGGGTGGAAACTTCATATTAAGTTAGAACACAGTAAGTTTGCTTCAGATGTTGGGTGTTAATGTCAGACAATAAAAACTGTAGTTAAATCCAGAAATAAAATCAAGTATAAAATATAAGCAAATTTTCTGTGAAATTAAAATATGAAAAATGGTTGCTCCATCCAACACATGCTACCCCCACCCACGCTAAGGACTGAGTCACATTTAGATGACAATCATCCTGGTTTTTGTGAACTTGAGAAAGCTTTAAACTTTATTGTATTTTTCCTACCCATAAAGTTATTATTATTAAGATATGTTTCTGATTCAAGACACCCAAGACTGTTAAAGACAGAAGATGGACCGGGTGCTACCAGAAGCACCAAATCTGCTGTGTGACCAACTGATAGGCTGGGAGAAGACTTCTTACCTATGTCTATCATCATGGCAACCAGGAGCCTTCTCCTCTTAATCCCAAGGTTGGGGGGAGTCCTACTTCATCCATACAGGCTGTCTCCCTGCATATACTGTCCCCAGACACAGCTGGTCTCCAAATATCTTTTAAGCAGACATTTGATAGTTTGGCCACTTTAGAGGAAAATATTATCAAATACTTTTGTTTACATAGATTTCAGAAATTTGAAATGGAATAGTAAATGCCACTGATTTTTTTAGAGGTCATATTACATCTATAGTCTTTTCGATTTTTAAAATGTAATACACTTCAAAGATTTCATATAATTCATCTAAAAGTATTTTTCCCTTGCTATCATGTTGTTACTAATGGAATAGAGTAATATCTAATTTGGTAGCTAGGATAGGAATAGATTTAAAAATTAACTACCTTTTAAATTGTTATCAACTAAAATATGCCACCAGAAATTCCATAGTATTTTGCAGTTTACAAATGCTTTCAGCTTCATTTTAACCACACTGTGAAATAGATAAGGCAAGTATTCTATTGTTTAGAAGACGCTAAGCTCCAAAAATTTAAGTGCTATGTGCCCAAGGAAGAGAGAGTTTCTGATGCATTAATAATAACTCTGTTGAAATTTGGGATATAATACAAAAGAGCCAAGAAGCTCTACTGCTTTTTTACAAAACTGCTTTAGAGAATTTGTTTTTCATTGGTTTTGTTTTTTTTGTTTTGTTTTTTTGGTACTGGGGATTGAACTCAGGGGCACTCGACCACTGGGCCACATCCCCAGCCCTTTTTTGTATTTTATTTAGAGACAGGGTCTCACTGAGTTACTAAGTGCCTCACCATTGCTAAGGCTGGCTTTGAACTCGCGATCCTCCTGCCTCAGCCTCCCAAAGTGCTGGGATTACAGGCGTGCGCCACCGCGCCCGGCTTTCATTGGTTTTGTTTTTCATCTTATTTTGTAGAGGATGAGGCACTAATTGCTTTTAAACATACATCAAAAATGATCTTTGTGGCACCATAAACTTACATTGGAGAAAAGATAGCCTCTTCAACAAATGGTGCTGGGAAAACTGGAAATCTATATGTAGCATAATGAAATTTAACCCCTATCTCTCAACCTGCACAAAACTCAACTCAAAGTGGATCAAGGACCTAGGCATTAGACCAGAGATCCTGCACCTACTATAAGAAAATGCAGGCCCAATTCTCCATCATGTCAGCTTCGGAACCAATTTCCTCAGTAAGACTCCTAAAGTGCAAGAAGTAAAATCAAGAATCAATAAGTGGGATGGTATCAAACTTAAAAGCTTCTTCACAGCAAAGTAAGCAATCAAAAACATGAAAAGAGAGCTTACAGAATAAGGAAAATCTTTGCTACATGCACCTCAGATACAGCATTAATCTCCAGGATATAAAAAATAAAAAAAAAAAAAAAAAAAAAAAAAAACTCAAAAAACTTAACACCTAAGAACCAAATAACCCTGTCAATAAATGGACAAAGGAACTGAACAGGCACTTCAGAGAAGGAGAAATAAGAATGATCAACAAATATATAAAAAAAATGTTCAAGATCTCTAACAATTGGAGAAATGCAAATTAAAACTACACTGAGATTTCATCTCACTCCAGTCAGAATGGCAATTATCAAGAATACAAGTAACAATAAATGTTGGCAAGGATGTGGGGGGAAAGGTACATTGCTGGTGGGACTGCAAATTGGTGCAACCACTATGGAAAGCAATATGGAGACTCCTTGGAAAACTTGGAATGGAACCACCATTAGACCCAGTTATCCCACTCCTCAGTATATACTCAAAGGACTTAAAATCAGCATACTACATTCATGCAACCACATCAATGTTTATAACAGCTCGATTCACAATAGCTAAGCTATGGTGCCCTTCAACAGATGAATGGATAAAGAAAATGTGGTATATATACACAATGGAATATTACTCGGCCTTAAAAAATGACATTATGGCATTTGTTAGTAAATCATGGGGCCAGAAAATATCATGCTAAGTGAAATAAGCCAATTCCCAAAACCAAAGGCCAAATGTTCTTCTGGTATGCAGATGCTAACACACAATAAGGGGTGGAGGAGAACAGAAATTCATTGGATTAGACAAAGGGGAATAAAGGGAAGGGAGGAGAGATGGGAACAGGAAAGACAGTAGAATGAATTGGACATAACTTTCCTATGTTCATATATGAATACATGACCAATATAATTCCACATCATGTTCAATGACAAGAATGGGATCTTATATGTGGATGCTAATTCACAATGCGGGGCTGGGTGGAGGGAAGTAGGGAATTACTTTAGATTACGTAGAAGAGAGTGAAGAGCGGGGAGGGGACATGGGGGTAGAAAGGATAGTAAAATGAAACAGACATTATTACCTTATGTACATATATGACTGCATGACTGATGTGATTCTACAACATGAACAATTAGAAAAATGAGAAATTATACTCCATTTATGTATGATATATCAAAGTGCATAAATGTATTCTATCATGTACAAATAATTAGAACAAATTTAAGAATTTTTTTTATTCAACGTTGTATATATAACAATAGCATTAATTACATTTCATATTACATATAGAGAGCACCTTTTAACATAACACTGTTTGGATACAAAGAATATTCATACTATTCATGCTTCAATCATGCATTTAAGATACTGATATCCATCTCATTCTACCATCTTCTTTTTTTTCCCTTCATACCCCCTTGCTCCCTCCCTTCTCCTCCCTCCCCATTGACCTTTCTAGAGTTCCTCTAATCCTCCTATGTTCCCTAACCCAACCCCATTGTGAATCAGCCTACTTATATCAGAGAAAACATTCAGCATTTGGATTGTTTTGATTTACTAACTTCACTTAGAATTATGCTCTCCAACTTCATCCATTTACCTGTGAATGCCATGATTTTATTCTCTTTAATTGCTGAGCAATATTCCATTGTGTATAGATACCACATTTTCTTTTCTTTATCCACTCATCTACTGAGGGGCATCTAGGTTGGTTCCACAACCTAGCTATTGTGAATTGAGGTGCTATAAACATTGATGTGGCTGTGTCCCTGTAGTATGCTGCTTTTAAGTCCTTTGGGAATAGATCCAGGAGTGGGATGGCTAGGTCATAAGGTGGATCCATTCCCAGTTTTCCAAGAAATCTCAATACTGCTTTCCATAATGGCTGCACCATTTTGCAGTCCCACCAGCAATGTATGAGCGTGCCTTTTTCCCCACATCCTCTCCAACATTTATTATTTTTTGTATTCTTAATAGCTGTCATTCTGACTGGAGTGGAATGAAATCTTACAGTAGTTTTGATTTGCATTTCTCTAACTGCCAGAGATGTTGAACATTTTTTCATGTATTTGTTGATTGACTGTATATCTTCTTCTGAGAAGTGTCTTTCAGTTCCTTGGCCCATTTATTGATTGGGTTATTTGTTTTTTGTTTGTTTGTTTGTTTGTTTGTTTGTTTTGGGTGTTAAAATTTTTGAGTTCTTTATATATTCTAGAGATTAGTGCTCTATCTGAAGTGCATGTGGTAATAATTTGCTCCCAATTAGTTGGTTCTCTATTCACCTCATTGATTGTTTGTTTTGCTGAGAAAAAGCTTTTAAGCTTGAATCTATCCCATTTATTGATTCTTGATATTAATTATTGTGCTACAGGAGTCTTATTAAGGAACTTGGGGCCTAATCCAACATGTTGGAGATTGGAGATTATTTTTTCTTCTATTAGGCATATTGTCTCTGGTCTAATTCCTAGGTCCTTGATCCACTTTAAGTTAAATTTTGTGCATGGTGAGAGATAAAGGTTTAATTTTAATTTGCTACATATGGATTTCCAGTTTTCCCGGCACCATTTGTTGAAGAGGCTATCTTTTCTCCAATGTACATTTTTGGCACCTTTGTCTAAAATAAGATAACTGAAATTATATGTATTGGTCTCTGTGTCCTCGATTCTGTATCATTGGTCTACCATCCTATTTTGGTGCCAATACCATGCTGTTTTTGTTACTATTGCTCTGTAGTATGATTTAAGGTCTGGTATAGTAATGCCACCTGCTTCTTTTCTTGCTAAGGATTGCTTTAGCTATTCTGGGTCTTTTATTTTTCCAGATGAATTTCATGACTGCTTTTTCTATTTCTATGAGGAATGTCATTGAGATTTTTATTGGAATTGCATTAGATCTGTATAGCGATTTTGGTAGTATGGTCATTTTGACAATATTAATTCTGCCTATCCAAGAACAAGGTAGGTTTTTCCATCTTCTAAGGTCTTCTATAATTTCTTTCTTTAGGGTTCTGTAGTTTTCGTTACAGAGGACTTTCACCTCTTTCGTTAAGTAGATTCCCAGGTATTTTTTTTTTTTAATACTACTGTAAATGGGGTAGTTTTCATCATTTCCCTTTTAGAGGATTTGTCACTGATGTACCTAAATGCCTTTGACTTATGGGTATTGATTTTGTAACCTGCTATTTTGCCCAATTCATTTACTAGTTGTAAAAGTTTTTCTGGTGGAGTTTTTTGGTTCTTCTAGGTATATTATCATATCATCAGCAAATAGTGATAATTTGAGTTCTTCTTTTTCTTATCTGGATTCCTTTAATTTCTTTTGTCTGTCTAATTGCTCTGGCCAGGGTTTCAAGTACTATGTTAAATAACAGTGGTGAAAGGGGGCATCCCTGTCTTGTTCCTGTTTTTAGAGGGAATGCTTTCAATTTTTCTCCATTTAAGATGATGTTAGCCTGGGGCTTCACATAAATAGCTTTTATAATGTTGAGATATATTCCTGTTATCCCTAGTTTTTCTAGTGTTTTGAACATAAAGGGGTGTTGTATTTTGTCAAATGCTTTTTCTGCATCTATTGAGATGATCATATGGTTTTTTTTCTTTAAGTATATTGATGTGATGTATTATGTTTATTGATTTCCATAAGTTGAACCAACCTTGCATCCCTGGTATAAACCCTACTTGATCATGGTGCACTATCTTTTTGATATGTTTTTGTATTCAATTTGCCAGGATTTTTTTGAAAATTTTTGCATCTATGTTCATTAAAGATATTGGCCTGAAGTTTTCTTTTTCTTTTTGCTGTGTCTTTGCCTGGTTTTGGAATTAATGTAATATTTGCCTCATAGAAAGAGTCTGGAAGAGCTCTCTCTTTTTCTATTTCCTGAAATAAGTTGAAGAGTATTGGTATTAGTTCTTCTTTGAAGGTCTTGTAGAACTCGGCTGTGAATCCATCTGGTCCTGGGCTTTTTTTAGTAGGTAGCTTTTTGATGGCATCTTCTATTTTCTCACTTGAAATTGATCTGTTTAAATTATGTATAACTTCCAGATCTAGTTTGGGCAAATCATATGACTCTAGAAATCTGTCAATGCCTTCGATATTTTCTATTTTATTAGAGTATAAGTTTTCAAAGTAATTTCTAATTATCTTCTGTATTTCTGAGGTGTTTGTTGTGATATTTCCTTTTTCATCACGGATGCTAGTAATTTGAGTTTTTTCTCTCCTCTTTTTCATTAGCATCACTAAGGGTCTGTCAATTTTATTTATTTTTTCAAAAAACCAACTTCTGGTTTTGTCAATTTTTTGAATTGTTTCTTTAGTCTTAATTTCATTAATTTCAGTTCTGATTTTAATTATTTCCTGTCTTCTTGCTCTTAGCATTGGTCTAATCTTCTTTTTCTAGAGCTTTGAGGTGTGATATTAAGTCATTTATTTGTTGGGTTTTTTTCTTTTTAAGGAATGAGCTCAATGCAATGAATTTTTCTCTTAATACTGCTTTCATAGTATCCCAGAGATTTCTATATGATGTATTTGTGTTCTCATTCACCTCTAGGAATTTTTTAATCTCCTCCTTGATGTCTTCTGCAACCCCTTGTTCATTCAGTAGCATGTTGTTTAGTTTCCAGTTGTTGGAGTAGATTTTTTTATTTCTTGTTTTAACATTGATATTCAATTTCATTCCATTATGGTCTGATAGAATGCAGGGTAGTATCTCTACTTTTTTTTATATTTTCTGAGAGTTGCTTTGTGGCATAATATATGGTCTATTTTAGAGAAGGAGCCGTGTGCTGCTGAGAAGAAAGTGTATTTGTTTGCTGAGGGATGAAATATTCTATATATGTCCATTAGGTCTGTTATGAATTGTATTAATGAGGTCTAAGCTTTCTTTATTTAGCTTTTGTTTGGATGATCTATCCATTGGTGAAAGAGATGTGTTGAAGTCCCCTAGAATAATTGTGTTGAGGTCTATTTTACTCTTGAACTTGAGAAGGGTTTGTTTGATGAATGTAGGTGCTCCATTATTTGGGGCATATAGATTTATAATTGTTATATCTTGTTGATGAATGGTTCCCTTAAGCAGTAAGAAATATCCATCTTTGTCCCTTTTGATTAACTTTGGCTTGAAATCTATCTTATTTGATATGAGAATGGAAACCCCTGCTTGCTTCCACAGCCCATATGAGTGGTAAGATTTTTCCCAACCTTTCACCTTCAGTCTATTTATGTCTTTTTCTATGAGGTGGGTTTCTTGGAGACAGCATATTGTTGGGTCATTTCTTTTAATCCAGTCTGACAGTCTGTGTCTTTTGAATGGTGAGTTTAGGCCATTAAAATTCAGGGTTATTATTGAGACATGATTCGTAGTCCCATCCATTTTTATTTGTTTATGGTATTTAATTTGATTTGGTTTCTCCTCTGGTTGGTGTTTCCTTTAGTTTAATAATTCCCTTTGCTGATTTTCATTGTTATTTTTCTTTTCTTCTTCATGGAATATTTTGCCCAGGATGTTCTGAAGTGCAGGCTTTCGAGTTGTGAAATCTTTTAACTTTTGTTTGTCATGGAAAGTTTTTATTTCATCTTCAAATCTAAAGCTTAATTTTGCTGGATATAAGATTCTTGGTTGACATCCCTTTTCTTTCAGAGTTTGAAATATGTTGTTACAGGATCTTCTAGCTTTTAAGGTCGGGGCTGAAAGATCTGCACATAATCTAATTGGTTTCCCCCTATATGTAATCTGGTTTCTTTCTCTCATAGCTTTTAATATTCTCTCCTTCATTATATTAGGAATTTTCATTATAATGTGCCTTGGTGTGGATCTGTTGTGATTTTGTACATTTGGTGTTTGGTAAGCTTCTTGAACTTGGTTTTCCCATTCATTTCTCATGTCTGGAAAATTTTCTGCTATTATTTCATTGAATAAATTACTCATTCATTTGGTTTGGAACTCTGCACCTTCCTCTACCCCAATCACTCTTATATTTGGTCTTTTTATGCTATCCATCCCATATTTCTTGAATGTTCTGCTCATGGTTTCTTACCATTTCGCTGTGGAATCTACATTTTTCTCCAGAATATATATTTTGTCTTCATTATCTGAGGTCATTTCTTCCAAGTGGTCTAATCTGTTGGTGATGCTTTCAATTGAACATTTAGTTTGGTTTATTGCTTCTTTCACTTACAGAATTTCTGTTTGGTTTCTCTTTAAAACCTCTATCTCCCTACTGAAGTAATCTTTTGCTTTTTGTATTTGTTTATGAAGTTCTTTGTCAAAATGATCTTTTACTACCTGTATTTGCTCCCTCATTTCATTTTTGAGTTCATTCTTGAGTTCCATGAACATTTGGAATATGTAATTCCTGAATTCCTTTTCTGGCATTTCACCAACTGTGCTTGCCAGGGAATCTGCTAAGGAGGTATGTTGATTTGTTTGAGTCACTTTCTTCCCTTGTTTCTTCATATTACTTGTGTGACTTTTCTTCTAGAGCTGTGGAACCTTGACTATTTTGTTTTTATCTTAGAGCCTTATGATGCTCCTGTAGTACAATGCTATCAGATCCCCTTATAAATACCTTACACTTTAAAACCAGTCAATTTCTAGTCAGATAATCACAGTTTGATCACAATGTACAGCATTAGTTAATTCAAATATTTTCTCCAATATACTCCGTATGTTTGTGATGAGGTTTATAATTTCAAATATTGGACACAGAGGTGATACGTTTAGGAGGAAGGAAGTGAGGGTATTGAATTGTCTTATCTTAGGAAGCATGAAAAGAGAATTCTATGGAAGTAGTTTAATATCAGCAGGAGAGAGGGGAAAGAAATTGGAGTGAACAATTTAGTGGGAAGACTGATGTATATGTAAACCAAACTTATGCAAACATCGAGAGAAGAAAAAAAATGATAAAGTAGTAGAAATTAGTGAAAAAGAGAAGAGAAAATGAGTCCAAAAAGTAGAGAATAAACTATATATAACACCACTTTGATGTATTATTCCGTTGCCCCAGTTCTAGAAATCCCAATTCCTGCATAAAACTTGTTTTCACCTCTGTTGAGAATGCAATAGCAGGGTGTAAATAGAAAAGATGAGGGAAGAAGAAAAGAGACAAAAGAGAGAAAGAAGAAAAGAACAAAGAAAAGAGAAACAACAAACAAAAAAACAAAGTCGAACTCACAAACAGGTCTCAGTCAAGCAGCACCCAGGGAAGCCCTTCCTTTTCCCCCTACAGCTGTCAAGCCAGCTGTCCCGGATCATGCCCAAGCAGTCACAGAGAACCTGTGGGTGGAGTCAAGACTGCACACCTGGCTAGCTGAAGAATGGCACAAGGGGGATGAGGCAACAGGTGAATGGCACCGGAAGGCAGTCCATCCAGAAGGCGTCCACTCCCCAGGCTCATCCACAGTTGCAGAGTCTCGGGGCCTCCACGCTGGCCTCAGACATGCCCTCCCCCTCTGGCTGCCCGCGTCTCACCGAGGTGTGTGCTGGTCTCAGAGCACTGTCCGAATCCTTGGATGCCCCTGGGCCTCCAGCTCTGCTGCTTCTCCTTTCTTCCTTGTTTCTTCTTCCCGTCAGCTGCGGCCCTCCTCAAAAATGGCCGGGATCTCTCTCCTCGGGCCCAACAGCACTTACCCAGACCTGTATGTCACTCCTGAGCGTGCAGCCCCGCCTGGCAATTTGCGTGAAAGTACTCTGCATGAAGCTGCCCTCGCCTAGCTTTCTATCTTTCTGCACTGTTCTGCTTTGGTGCTGTTGCCCCTACCGCCTTTACCGCTGCACCGTTTCTGCTGTCTCCACAAAACGCCCCCGCGTGTCGGTGATCTGCAGTCTCACCCTCACTGTATTTCACTGTCTCCCCGACCTGGAGAAGCACGAATGTCCCAGCTCCCTCGCAGTTGCAGGACTACCACTAGCAACTTGTCCAAACTCCCCACTAAGCCTCCTTTAGTGACTGACTCGCAAGGGCACCTCCCTCCTGTCTGCCATCTTCCACCAGCTCTCTAAGAATTTTTTTAAAAAAGAATGGGATCCTAACTAGAATGAGTTATACTCCATGTATGCATAATATGTTGAAATACACTCTACTGTCATGTGTAACAAATGATCAAATAAATATGACAAAAATGATCTTTGCTTTATTATATTGTTCATGAATTAGTTCAGGCATAAAGACTGATATTTCTTTTGGGGGGGTTGTTTTGTTTTATTTTGGTTTGGTGATTGTGGTACTAGGGACTAAATCCAGGAGTGTTGTAACACTGAGCTATATCTCCATTTCTTTTTGTTTCTATTTTGAGACAGGATCTCACTAAATTGCAAAAGCTAGCTTCCAACTTGTGATTCTCCTGCCTCAGCCTCCAGAGTAGCTTAAACCTGCACCACTACACTCACAGCTGATATATATATTTTTGACTGGTACTAGGGATTGAGCCCAGGGGCACTCTATCACTGAGCTACATCCCATCCATTTTTTTGGTGGGGGGAACAGGGTCTCACTAAGTGGCTGAGTGATATTTATTTTGTAAAAAAGAAATGTCATTTTATGACACCAATAACACAAAGTCAAGGTGGGTTTTATATTATTTCAGTCAGCCCTGCTTACTGGTTCTCTAATTAATTGTCTTACCTATTCCTTCAGGGTTAAAATTCTCAAGTTTTTTTTTTTTGTTTGTTTTGTTTTTGTTTTTTTGTGGTACCGGGGATTGAACTCAGGGGCACTTGACCACTGGGTCACATCCCCAGCCCTTTTTTGTATTTTATTTAGAGACAGGGTCTCACTGAGTTGCTAAGTGCCTCGCCATTGCTGAGGCTGGCTTTGAACTCGCGATCCTCCTGCCTCAGCCTCCCAAAGTGCTGGGATTACAGGCGTGCACCACCGCGCCCGGCTAAAATTCTCAAGTTTTAATATGAAAAAGGACATCAGGATATCTTAAGACTCGACCATTGTCAATTTGGAACCAGCTCTTTTACTACCATTCATTAATGGTTTTCTTCACTTATTTAACAATAGAATCAATGGCATGTTGCTGGGCATATTGTTACATCACATTTAAATGCTTGAAACAAAACTTGAAGAATGACTTTCCAGGGATGAATGAAGCCAGACTGGAGTAGGGATCTTTCTCCATCACAACATCTGTGTGTCATGCTAGTTGGTTTAGCATCTGATGGAGCACTGAACCCACTCACAATGAGCTCTGTCTACTGTTTCTGTGAAACCCAGCACATCTGAAAGTGTTCTCAGCTCTCTGAAATTCCTAATGACTTGCACTGTGAATTTGTATTCTCTAAATTACCAGAATCAGAGTCTAAGGAATTAGACAATGAAGTATTAGGCTTCACCTGTAATTTAAGCTTTTCATCAAATTGTTGTAAACACCTGTGGAAGAGTTTGCACATCATCCCTCCTGGCTAGATGAAACCGTTATCATTTTTATGGTCAATTTTTAAAGATTCTGCTTAATTTTTATTATTTTAAATTTTGTGACAAATATACTTTTAAGTAACTGAAAGATTTTGATTCATGTATTTCCTTGAACTTGAGTATGAGCCTACAAAGGAAGACAATTGAGAAATATGATAGAGGTCTGAAAACTATGCTGACAAAAAACATTCCTTTTTACATGAGATGGATTAACATATTTTGCATTTAAATAATACAAGGACAATCCATACTTTGCCAGTTAACAGAATGAAAGTAAGTTTATGGACAAAATTTTCTCAAGACTATGTTTTCCTACCATACATTTCCTTAAATTTGTTGACAGTTTCCAAACTTGTCTGCAAATGAGCATTATCAGAAAATAGTTAAAACAATAAACAAAACAATGAATATTTACTTAATTTTTAGTAATGTATTTTTCCAATATATATATAGGGATAAAACATTTTTTCTCTGTTAAAATGTTTCCTAATTGCCATGACATAAATAATCATCAACATATTTCAGCATGTTTCTATAGAAAATGCCATTATTTCTAATTTTGCTTGAAAATCTTTGTTTTTGAAATGATGGTAGTTAAAAATCTTAAACTTCTCCAGGGCAAAAAGAAATGCCATAAATAAAGAAATAAAAGAAAAATTAGGGGAAATTATACACAAATATACAATGAGGTTTTTATAGTTGAATGAGGAAAGACGAAACTACCAATAAGAGAAATGGAGAAGATCTAAAATAGGCCTGATCCAGCTGCAACCCCACGTCTCCCATGATGGGAACGTGAACTGTACAAGGTAATGGTGATGTTCATTTAACTCCTCCTCAGCATATTATAAGTATCTGCTGTGTCCATTGAATTCTTTTTCACTCTAAATCCATGTTAACAAAAGAATTTTTTCTTTTCTTTGGTGGTGGGGGTACCAGGGATTAAACTCATGGGCACTCGACCACTGAGCCACATCCCCAGCCCTATTTTGTATTTTATTTAGAGACAGGGTCTCACTGAGTTGCTTAGCGTCTCCCTGTTGCTGAGGCTGGCTTTGAACTTTCGATCCTCCTGACTCACCCTCCCAAGCCACTGGGATTATAGGTGTGTACCACCATGCCCAGCAGGAATGTTTTTTCTTTTTGGAGTCAGGGTCTTGCTATGTTGCCCAGGCTGGTCTCAAACTCCTGGACTCAAGAGATCCTCCTCCCTCAGCCTCCTGAGTAGCTGAGTCTACAGGAATGCATCAATGTGCCTGCCACCAAGCAATGTTCTCATTGATAAGTTGTTTTCTTAAGTTCTGGAAACTTTTACAGGATTTGTTGGATTGTAAATCATGACTACACAAATTAGCTTGGCAGGGAAGAAAGGGTGTGTCTCAGTGGTAGAGCACTTGCCTAATATGTGCAAGGCCCGGAGTTCCTTCCCCAGCACCATCACCCCAAAAAAATAGCTCTGGGACTTCTCGTATATCATCTCATATTAAGAGAAACTAACATTTTTTCAACAAATATTTTCAGGCAACAAAATACTTTCACTTATCTTACCTATTGTCAATTTGGTTCTGAATCATTTCTTTAGGCTTGACCAATCCTAGATGGGCCCATAGAAATAAATCTTTGAACTTGCAAAAACCTAGGAATTATACCCTTTGTTATATTCCACAAAGACATAAAAATGCCAACCATAAAATAAATGATCAATAAGGCAATAAACTACTTCATTGCAAGACATAGGCAAGAATATTTATAGCAGCATTGTTTTCATTAAAACCCCAAACTGAAAGCATCTGAAATGTCTATAAAAATGAATAAATAAATTGTGGTATAATCATTCAGTGGGATACCACATGGCAATGAAAAATAAGCCATTGCAATGAACAATAAATAGAATAACTTTGACAGACACAATCTTGATTAAGAAAAGAAAAAAGTTCATTTTTGCATTCCACTGAAAAGTTCAAAAATTAATCTGATGTGGGTCAGAATAATGGCTATCTTTGAGAATTATTAACTTGGAGAGGGAGCATAAGAAAGCTAACTATAGTTCTAGAAATGCATTTTTATCTGAGTGGCAATTACAGAGATACAAGTATATATAAATATTTATTGAGCTTTACCCTTTAGATGTATGTTTCATTGAATATAACATAAAAGGATATCTTAACTTTAAAAGTTTGCAGTGCCTTGAATACAAAGTTTTATATGTCTGTGATCACTTGCCTAGTAACTAGTTACTAATGTTACATTTATCTGACACCCATGTATAACATGCCTACTATATTCTAGGCACCATTCCTAGATGCTGAGGAGCAAAACAGGAAAACAAAACAAAGCAGCCCTGGAAGAGTGTATTGAAAAGGTCATTATCTTAATGGATAACAACACAACCAAATAAAAAATGTCTTTCTTATAGCTGGGCACAGGTGTGCATACCTGTAATCCCAGGGACTCAGGAGGCTGAGGTAGGAGGATTACAAATTTGAGGCCAGCCTGGACAATTTGGCAAAACTCTGTCTCAAGTAAAATGGCTAGGGATGTAGCTTAGTGGTACAACACCCCGGATTCAATCCCTAGTACTGCAAAAAAAAAAAAAAAAAAAAAAAAAAAAAAAAAGATAAGATATATATATATATATATATATATATATATATATATATATATGGAGCCAACACAAGCAAAAAAAAAAATTTTTTTCTATATGGAAAAGAAACTCGAATTTTGAGCCACATCAGAGATCTGAGCTTTTGAAATGACAAATGTGTGGAATACCATGTAGGATAAGGCAATCAGTAAAATATTCTCCAGCCAAGGGCTGGTAAGGCCAAGGGCTTTTAGTAAAAATGGATGTTTAATATTTGATTTTGTGTTGTTTACATGGATGTCTCTGCAAGGGTCTTAGTTTGCTACCTCCAGAAAGACCTTCAAAGGTGAGTGTTTTTCTGGGAAATTGCAGAAGCACTGATTCCTTGTCTGGACAAGGCAGAGAAGAGTCCAGGGCCTGCACTCATGGAAAAAGAAGGAGCCAGATATCAGAAGATCTTGAGAAGATAAGCCCTGAGCAATCTATGTCAGGACTGAGCCATCTCAGAGAGCAGGAAGCCTCTGGCTTCTGCATTATACAATTTATCAACAAATTGCACAAACAAAGTGCATGCAGTACTGGTATAGCTTCCATGCTTTCTTCTTTACTTCTCCACATATTGAAGTGCATCAGTAACCCAGAGAATTGTGGCTGTTATTTTTCTATACTTAATAAAACCAATGGTCTTGGTGAGCATACTTGAAAATGTTCTATATTAGAGCACTGCACTTCCTCAGGCCTAAAGGGGAAAGGAAACTTCTCCACTGCAGTCATAGAATGGGTCTATGAAACTATCTATGAGCACCCCTCCCAATATCAGCATTGCAAAGACCCACCTCTCTGTGGTCCTTTCTCCACCACCTCCCCTGCTCCATGGAGGGAAGAGAGGGTTATATTTCCTTCTCACCTAACTAAGAAAGAGAGCCTTGAAGGAAAGCACACAGAGAGTTTGGCATAAGTCTCTGGGAAGATAGGGGCACAGAACTTAGCACCAAGAGAGAAAATTTGAGGATAAGAGACTTAAGCAGAGTTCAGAGACCAGGATGCCCTGTTGTGATTGCATCCACTTCCTGCTTTAAATATAAGCCTTGCTGCTCAACCATTATTTTCACAGACACTTTTTTCCTTCCTCTTCTCCCTCACCCCCTACCTGACCACAGGAGGGCAACACGACTAACATTCTTCCCATCCTGGGCTCAGTTATCTGTCCTTCAGCTCACTGACCACAGGAATGAAGAAATCCAGACTTGGGGTGGTACCAGCAGGTCTAAGAAATGGCTCTCTCAAGGATCCAATCTGGGTATGAATTATGACTTCTGATGGGCACACCTGAAGCTTAACCATTGTATTTCACTTTTTTTTTTTTTTTTTTTTTTTTGTGTGTGTGTGTGTGTGTGTGTGTGTGGTACCAGGGATTGAACTCAGGGGCACTCGTCCTCTGGGTCACATCCCCAGCCCTTTTTTGTATTTTATTTAGAGACAGGGTCTCACTGAGTTGCTAAGTGCCTCGCCATTGCTGAGGCTGGCTTTGAACTTGCGATCCTCCTGCCTCAGCCTCCCAAGTGCTGGGATTACAGGCGTGCGCCACCGCGCCCGGCAGTATTTCACTTTTTTAAAGTCCTCTGTTCCCTCTAAAAGCCTCTGAGGCTTGAGTCTGATGTGTTATTATATGCTAACAAATCAATAAAACTTAATTTTTCCTTTTCCTCAAAACCTTCTCCTCATTAATGGATCAGTAACAGGGACAAGAACTGAGCTTTCAGTACCACTGTGAATAGCATCTCTCAGAGCCTGGCAGAATGAGGATGCCCTAGAGCTGTCCATGGGCCAGACTTGGACCCCACAGAAGATTGTCATGTTAGAATACATTGGACCAATGGTTCATCCCTCCAGGAAAGTAATGCTGGAAACTGAAAAGTGAGTCACTGCAGTGATCAAAACCCACAAGCAGAGATAAAAGTGAAATTTCTATTCAGACAAGGGAATCCTGAAACTCTCCCTCCCTCATGCAGTCCCTGCAGATAACTTCCAACACGCCCAAAGGCTTCTGCCCCAGATGAAAGTCATAAACAGCCTGTTAAGACTTGGACCTTTATCTCACAAACCCCATTTCCCTCAAAGAAAATGTGAAGAGGGATAAAAAGAAAGGAATCCTGTCCTCCTTGCCCACTACAGACCCACAGGGACAAACCAGGCAAGAGCAGAGGGAGGTAAGAGGCTTTCAGCATGAAAGGAGACTGGGATTTGGCTCTTAGAAAAGATTAGATTTTTATTTCCTGAACGTGAAGGGAATGTTATAAGATACGCTTACTATTTCATTCGGAGGCAGGGAAACAAGTTGACAGAATTGTCTTGAGGGGGTATAGGGGAGAAATGAAAATGCTTTCTGCTTGTAACCATCCCTATCCCAGCTCATCCAATGAATTGGTTCCATTGGGGCAAGGTTTTGCTTGAAGTCAAGGCCAGTGCCTGCCAGTGAGATACCAAAGGGGGTTTTCCTTTTCTTTATCTTCCTTTCCCCCTCTTCCTATTTCATTTCCTCCTGGTTTTGTCTGGTTTTGGCTTTTTGAGACAGGACCTTACAATGTTTCCCAAGCTGGCTTCAAACTACTGATCCTCCTGCCTCAGCCTCCCAAATAGCAGGGATTACAGGCATACACCACCATGCCCAGCTTCCTTCCTTCCTTCCTTTTTTTTTTTTTTTTTTTTTTTTTTTAGTCATTCATTCAGCAGATATATTTTATTTGGATCACCTTCTATATGCCAGGCATGGCACTGGATGGCTCCTACAGTCATAGAGAAATGTGCAATGTAGAAAAAGACTTTTAACCAATTGGGGAAACAGAAAATTACAAACCCCATATTCTTTAACCCAACTTTGGTGAGAAAATGTATGATAGTTAGTTTTCCTGACTGGATTAGGGAGTGTTGAATAGCTGTTAAGGCATTATTTATGTGTCCCTGAGGGTATTTTTGGAAGAAATTGCATTTGAATCAGTGCACTTATAAGATCCATCCTACTCAATGTGGGTAAGCACCATCTAATTGGCTGAGGGCTGGTAGAACAAAAAAGCATTGGAAAGGTGAATTTGTGTGCACACTCTCTGTCCTTCTCTCCCTCTTCCCCTCCATCTCTTTCTCTCCTGGAGCTTAGGCACCCATCTTCTCCTAACCTTGGCTATCAGAACTCCAGGTTCTCTGGTCTTCAGACACCAGGACTTGCACTATGAGCCCCGCCCCCACATTCTCATGCCTTCAATATTGAATTTAGAGTTACACCATTGTCTCCTCTGGTTCTCAAGCATTCAGTAGCCATGCTGCTAGCTTCCCTGGTGTTCCAACTTGCAGATAGTATATTCAACCTCCAGGATCACATGAGTCAATTACCCTAATAAGTCCCCTCTTGTGTATGTATGTAAAACCTAAAATATATTTTATGACCAGTATATATTTTTCATACCTAAAAATATGGAAGTGGCTTTGGAACTGAGGAATGAACAGAGGCTCTAACAGTTGAAAAACACTAGAAAAAAGCCTACATTGCCAGAGTATTAAGGACAATTCTGGTGAAGGCTCAAAGGAAGAGAAGTGGTCATGGTTAGAATGTTGATAAAAATACAGACAGCAAAGGGCAATCTGATGAGGCCCTAGAATGAGGGTCATGCTACTAAACACTGAAGAAAAAAGAGCCATGCTTGTTATAAAACAGCAAAGAACTTAGTTGCATTGTGTCCACCACGCCCCAGTGCTTTGGGGAAAACAGAATTTAAGAGTGATAAGTGGCAGAAGAAATTTCTAAGGAACATGTTGAGGATGTGGAATGATTCCTCTTGACTATTTACAACAAAATTTGAGAACAGAGAAATGAATTAAAGACAGAATTTATAACCAAAATGGAAGAAGAACTTAAAGAGTTGGAGACGTCTAAGCCCATGAGAAATGAGAAAATATGTTCAGGAGAAAACACTAAGAATGTGGACAATGACCATTTGATAAAGAGATTAATATAGATAGAAGGAGGAAAGCGTTATTCCTGAAGACAACAGAAGAATGACACAGTCATTTCAGAGATTGTTGGGACTTCCACTTCCATCACAGACCCTGAGTACCAGGGCCTTGAGGGCAGGATGCTCACAGAATCTTGGGGTTCACTATACAATGCTGCGTTAAGTCTCTGCTTCCTGCTTTGAGGAACAACACTCCCTGACCACCTCAAACTTGACTCCAGTGGGCCCAGGTGAAGCTCCTCTGTCCCTCTGGAAGGCACAGGCAGACAACTGCCACAAGGTAAAGAGACTCCACTAGAGCAATGGAGCCATGGGGCTGGAGCCACAAAGAAAGCCCCAACTAGGACAATATCTAGCAGAGCCATCAAAGTGGGGTCAACCCCAAGACCTCAGAATTGTAGAGGCATTAACATGCAATGCCAGCCCAGGAGAACTGTGAGCATGTGACTCACATGAGAGCTGTTATGTGGGATGCACCCAGAAAATCCATGGGACAGGGTTTCCTGGAGCCTTGGAGGCCCAACCTCTATCCCAATATGTCCAGAAGGCAGGACATGAAGACAAAGAAGATTATGCTTAATCTTCAAGATTTAATGTCGTTGGCCTTGTTGGGTTTTGAGCTTATTTGAGATTTGTTAACTCTTTCTTCTTTTCTATGTCTCCCTTTTGGAATGAGAATGTCTACTCTCACCAGTGCATTTTGGAAGTACATAACCTATCTAATTTCATAGGCTCACAGCTGAAAAGAAATTTGCCTCAAGTCTCATCCACATGTGATTTAGATGAGACTCTAGACTTTAGACTTTTGAGTAGAAACTGAAATGAGTTGAGACTTTGGGGGTTACTGGATGGAGTGAATATATTTTGTATGTAAGAAGGACATAATGTGGGAGGGCTAGGGAAGAATGCTGTTTCAAATGTATGTGTCCCTCCAAAATTCATGTGTGGGAAATTAAAACCCAAGGTAATTATAGGAAAATATGGGGCCTTTGAAAGGTGATAAGGCCATGAAAGTTGTACCCTTGTGGGTTGGACTAGTGCCCTTTTGAAAGGGCACAAAGAAGTAAGTTCATCCTTTCTGCCCTTCTGCCACCGTTAGGATGCAGCAACACAATGCCATCTTGGAAGCTGAGGCCATCCTTCACCAGACACTGACTCTTCAGCTACCTTGACATTGGGCTTCCCAGCCTCTACAGCTGGGTGAAGTGAAGTTTTGTTGTTTATAAATTACCCGATTTAAGATATTTTGCTGTAGCTGTAGGAACAGACTAAAACAAAAGATAATTAGAACAGAAGCTAGAGGCTAAGGCAATTAACAAACGAGCCTTGAAACACCAGTTCTCAAAGTGAGGTCCACAGACTTCTCAGTCCCTTGGAAACTTTACAGCTCTCCAAGTCATAAAGATGTTTTTGGTGAGATCAAAGACAACATGAGAGCCAGGCACAGTGGTGCACACCTGTAATCCAAGCAGCTCGAGAGGCTGAGGCAGGAGAATCACGAGTTCAAAGCCAGCCTCAGCAATTTAGGGAGGCACTAAGCAGTTCAGTGAGACCCTGTCTCTAAATAAAGTACAAAATAGGGCTGGGGGGTGGTACCAGGGATTGAACTCAGTAGTTGAGATCCCCTGAGTTCAATCCCCGGTACTAACCCCCGCAAAAAAGCAACATTAGAAATGTAGTTTTTTTTTTTTTTTTTTTTTTTAGATTATTTATTTACTTATTCATAATGCACAAGTATATCATCTTTTTACATACAACTGCTTGTATACAAAGTATGTAAGTACCATTCAGATCTTTAATCATGCATTTAGGATAGTGATATCCATCTCATTCAACCACCATTTTTCCCCCCTTCTCCCCCCGCTGCTCCCTCCCTTGCCCTCCCTTTCCTTTGACCATTCTAGTGTTCCTCTAATCCTATGTACCCCCATCCAATCACACTGTGAACTAACCTCCTTATATCAGAGAAAACAATCGGTATTTGGATTTTTGAGATTGATTAATTTCACTTGGCATTATATTCTCCAACTTCATCCATTTACCTGCAAATGCCATTATTTTATTCTCTCTTATTGCTGAGTAAAATTACATTTTGTATATATACCACATTTTCTTTATCCACTCAGCTACTGAGGGACATCTAGGTTGGTTCCACAACCTAGCTATTATGAATTGTGCTGCTATAAACATTGAAGTGGCTGTGTCACTGTAATATGCTGTTTTTAAGTCTTTTGGGAACAGACCCAGGAGTGGGATGGCTGGGTCATAGGGTGGTTCCATTCCCATTTTCCCAAGAAATCTCCATACTGCTTTCCATAGCGGTTGCACCATTTTGCAGTCCCACCAGCAATGTATGAGTGTGCCTTTTTCCCCACATCCTCTCCAACATTTATTGTTGTTTGTGTTCTTGATAGCTGCCATTCTGACTGGAGTGAAATGAAATCTTAGAGTAGTTTTGATTTGCATTTCTCTAATTGCCAGAGAGGTTGAGCATTTTTTCATGTATTTGTTGATTGATTGTATATCTTCTTCTGAGAAGTGTCTTTTCAGCTCCTTAGCCCATTTATTGATTGGGTTATTTGCTTTTTTGGTGTAAAGTTTTTTGAGTTCTTTATATATTCTAGAAATTAGTGCTCTATCTGATGTGCATGTATTAAATATTTGTTCCCAATTAGTTGGCTCTCTATTCACCTCACTGATTGTTTCTTTTGCTGAGAAGAAGCTTTTTAGCTTAAATCTATCCCATTCATTAATTCTTGGTAATAGTTCTTGTGCTACAGGATTCTTATTAAGGAACTTGAGGCCTAATCCGACATGTTGGAAATTGGAGCTTACTTTTTCTATTAGGCGTATTGTCTCAGATCTAATTCCTAGGTCCTTGATCCACTTTGAATTGAGTTTTGTGCATGGTGAGAGATACAAGTTTAATTTCATTTTGTTGCATATGGATTTCCAGTTTTCCCAGCACCATTTGTTGAAGAGGCTATCCTTTCTCCACTGTACATTTTTGGCACCTTTGTCTAATATAACTGAAATTATATCTATTAGTCTCTGTGTCCTCAATTCTGTACCATTGGTCCACCAGTCTGTTTTGGTGCCAATACCATGCTGTTTTAGTTACTATTGCTCTATAGTATAATTTAAAGTCTGGTATGGTGATGCCCCCTGCTTCACTTTTCTTGCTCAGGATTGCTTTGGCTATTCTGGGTCTCTTATTTTTCCAGATGAATTTCATGATTGCTTTTTCTATTTCTTTGAAAAATGACATTGGAATTTTGATTGGAATTGCATTAAATCTGTATAATGCCTTTGGTAGTATGGACATTTTGACAATATTGACTCTACCTATCCAAGAGCAAGGTAGGTCTTTCCATCTTCTGAGTTCTTCTATGATTTCTTTCTTTAGTGTTCTATAATTTTCTTTATAGAGGTCTTTCACCTCTTTTGTTAAGTTGATTCCCAGGTTTTTTTTTTTTTTTTTTTGATGCTATTGTAAATGGGGTCGTTTTCATCATTTCCCTTTCAGAGGCTTTGTCACTGATGTATAAAAATGCCTTTGACTTATGGGTATTGATTTTGTATCCTGCTATTTTGCCGAATTCATTTACTAGTTGTAAAAGTTTTCTGGTAGAGTTTTTTGGGTCTAGAAATGTAGTTTTTATAATATAGTACAACAAAACTCATCAACATTTGGATGATTTACATCAATGAAACAATGTTTTATAGAAGACCAGTACATGATGTTAAAAAATTATTTTAGGAGTAAAAGATTCAAAATACAAGATAGGCCCCAAATTACAAACAGTTCATTCATATGGTTTCATATTCCAAATTGCAATTAACCTTTAGGAATCTGTCATTTATCAAGTTTTTATTTAATGTCAATACAAATATGGACAACTTTCTAAAAAGTTATTTAAAACACTTCCTTCTCCCATTTTCACCCCCACTTCCAACACATGTTCATGTGAGATCAGATTTTCTCCATCTACATCAAACAAAAGCAATGTATTGATTAAATGCAGAAGCAGGTGTGAGAGTCTATTAAGCCAATATCTGAAAAAGATTTGAAAATATTTAAAATAATGCCACTCATTCTAAGTCCAAGCAGTCAACAATCATATGAAAAAAATGTTCAACACCTTTAGCCTTCAGGGAAATGTAAATCAAAACTACACTGAGATTCCATCTCACTGCCAGCAGGTAATCATCAACACAAATGACAATGGACGCTGGCAATGATGACATGGGAGAAAAGGATCCCTTATGCACAGTCGGTGGGAGTGTAAATTAGTACAGCCACTAGGGAAATCAATATGGGGGTACCTCAAAAAAACTAAAAACAAAACTATCATATGATCTGCCTATATCACACCTTAGTATTTATTCAAAAGAGTTTAAAACAGCATACTCTAGTGATGATGTATGCATTCCCATATTTACAGCTGCACAATTCACAATAGCCAAGTTGTGGAACCAGTCTAGTGTCCATCAACAGATGAATGGATAAAGAAAATGTGGTATATATTTGGAGTTTTATTCAGCCATAAAGAAGGATAAAATTATGTCACTTGCAAGAAAATGGATATAACTAGGGACCACAATTTTAAGCAAAATAAGTCAGACTTAGAAAAGTATCAAATGTTTCCCCCACTTACATAGAAGCTAGAGAGGCAAAATGGGGTTGGGGGAGACGCCATGAAAATAAAAGTGTGACAATTATGGTAGAGGATGGAAGAGGGAAAGGTGGGAAGTAAAACTGGTTAAATTGTGGTTTTATGTATGTATAAATATGCCACAGTGAAGTCCACTGTTCTGTATAATTGAGTTATACCAATAAAATATACAAATTAATGCCTCTCTTCTATTAATATTTTTTACTTAGAAAATATAGATATTTTTCATAACATGTTAGAATATAATAAGTTTAGTATGGTTGTTTTTAAATAAAAGTAATAATTTTAAAATTTCTCAGCTTTAATTTATCTTTATTTTGTTTATTTATTTTTATGTGGTGCTGAGGTTGATCAAACCCAGTGCTTCACAAGTACGAGGCAAGTGCTCTGCCACTGAGTCACAACCCCAGCCCTCAGCTTTAATTTTTAATAAAATAATTGTATAAATGCCAGTAGACACAGTCCTTATAAACAGCCAGGTGTGGTGACACAGGCCTGTAATCCCAGCAATTCAAGAGGCTGAAGCAGGAGGATCACAAGTTCAAAGCCAGCCTCAGCAACTTGGCAAGACCTATCTAAAAACAAAAAATAAGAAGGACTGGGGATGTAGCTCAGTGGGGGAACACCCTCTGGGTTCAATTCCCAGTAGGGAAGGGAGGACTCTTTGGAGTCCTTGATCATTTTTAAGAGTGAAAATGAGTCCCCAAGACCAAAAACTTTTAGAAATACCATCTTAAAAGAATCAGAGACTATTGACAAAGACTAAGCTAAACAATATAATTGGCTAAACAAATAAGGAAAAGTTTATCAAATATTTGCATACCTCCTACAATAAAATTTAAAGTAAATTTTTACTTATTCTGTATCTGGTAACAAAAAGCTTAAGTTTCTCTATATGTCTGTTTGCTAAGAAAGAGAAAGAGAGAAAGAGTTTCCAGAACAATGAAAGCTTGTTTAATAATTCTAAGGATGCTTCACTTATATGTATGTAAACTTAAGACTAGAATAAGTTTATTTAAGGAAACTAAATTTGTTAGAAAGTTAGTTCTGGCAGGGCTGAGGCTGTAGCTCAGTGGCAGAGCACTTGCCTATCATGTGTGAGGCACTGGGTTCGATCCTTAGCACCACGTAAAAAAAATAAAATAAAATAAAGGCATTTTGTCCATCTACAACTACAAAAAAAAATTTTTTTTAAAAAGTTAGTTCTGGTAAACTCTGTTCATCCACATGAAGTTATAAAACCCTTTTTATAATTTTCTCTATTTAATTACACATGACAGTAGAATGCATTTTGACACATCATACATAAATGGAGTATAATTTCTCATTCTTCTGGTTGCATATAATGTAGAATCACACCAGTTGTGTAGCCATATATATATATATATATATATATATATATATATATATATATATGTACATAGGGTAATAATGTCTGATTCATTCTACTACCCTTCCTACCCACATACCTCTCTCCTTCCTTCACTCCCTCTACCTAATCCAAAGTAACTCTATTCTTCCCTAGCAGCCCCTCCACACCCTTATTGTGAATTAGCATCCTCATATCAGAGAAAACATTTGGCCTTTGGTTTTTTGGGATTGGCTTATTTCAATTAGTATGATATTCTCCAGCTCCATCCATTTACCACCAAATACCATAATTTCATTCTTCTTTAAGGCTGAGTCATATTCCACTGTGAATATATACCACGTTTTCTTTATCCATTCATCTGTTGAAGGACACCTAGTTTGGTTTCGTAGTTTAGCTATTGTGAGTTGATCTTCTATAAACATTGATGTGGCTGTGTCACTGTAGTATGCTGATATGGTTGCACCAATTTTCAGTCCCACCAACAATGTATGAGTGTAACGTTTTCCCCACATCCTCACCAACATTTATTATTACTTGTATTCTTGATAATTGCCATTCTGAGTGGAGTTAAATGAAATCTCAGTGTAGTTTTAATTTGTGCTTCTCTATTTTCTAGAGATCATGGACTTTTATATATATGTTTGTTGACCATTTGTATTTCTTCTTCTATGAAGGGCCTGCTCGGTTCATTTGTTGATTTATTGACTGGGTTATTTGTGTTTTTTAGGTGGTAAAGTTTTTTTAGTTCTTTATATACTCTGGAGATTAATGCTCTATCTGAGGTGCCTGTTGTAAAGATTTTCTCCCATTCTGTAGGCTCTCTCATTGCATTATTGTTTCCTTTTCAGAGAAGAAGTTTTTAGTTTGAATCCATCCCATTTGTTGATTCTTTGACTTCTTGCACTTAGGAGTCTTGTTGAGGAAGTTGGTTCCTAAGTTGACATGATGGAGAGTTGGGCCTACTTTTCCTTATATTAGGCACAGAGTCTCTATTCTAGTGCCTAAATCTTCAATCCACTATGTGTTGAGTTTCATGCAGGGTAAGAGATAAGGGTTTATTGCATATGGATTTCCAATTTTCCCAGCACCATTTGTTGAATAGGCTGTCTTTTCTCCAGTGAAAGTTTTTGGTGGCTTTGTCTAGTGTAGGATAACTGTATTTATGTGGGTTTGTCTCTGTTTTCTATTCTGTACCACTGGTCTGTGTGTCTGCTTTGGTGCCAATACCATGCTGTTTTTGTTACTATAGCTCTGTGGTATAGTTTAAGGTCTGGTGTTATGATACTTTCTGCTTCGCTCTTCTTGCTAAGGATTGCTTTGGCTATTCTGGGTCTCTTATTTTTCCAAATTAATTTCATGATTGCTTCTTCTAGTTCTATGAAGAATGGGATTTTAATAAGAATTGTATTTAATCTGTTAAACTCTTTTGGTAATATGGCCAATTTGACAATATTAATTTTGCTTACCCAGGAGCATGGGAGGTCTTTCCATCTTCTAAGGTCTTCTTCAAATTTCTTTCTTTGGTGTTCTGTAGTTTTCATTATAGAGGTCTCTCACCTCTTTGGTTAGATTGATTCCCAAGTAATTTATTTTACTTTTTTGAGGTTATTGTGAATGGGGTAGTTTTCCTAATTTCTCTTTCAGTAGATTCATCACTGATGTATAAGAACATGTTTGACTTATGGGAATTGATTTTATATCCTACTACTTTGCTGTATTCATTTATTAGTTCTAGCAGTTTTCTGGTGTAATTTTTTTGATCTTCTAAATATAGAATCATATCATTGGCAAATAGTGATAATTTGAGTTCTTCTTTGCCTGTTTGTATCCCTTTAATTTCTTTATCCTGTCTAATTGCTCTGGCTAGAGTTTCAAAGATGATTTTGAATAGAAGTGGTGAAAGAGGGCATCCTTGTCTTGTTCCACTTTTTAGAGGGAATGTTTTCAATTTTTCTCCATTTAAAATTATGTTGGCCTTGGTTTAGCACAGATAGTTTTTACAATGTTGAGGCATATTCCTACTATCCCTAGTTTTTCTAGTGTTTTGAACATGAAGGGTGCTGTATTTTGTTAAATGCTTTTTCTGCATTTATTGAGATGATCATGATTCTTGTCTTTGAGTCTATCAATGTGATGAATTACATTTATTGATTTCCATCTATTGAACCAACCTTGCATCCCTGGAATGAACCCACTTGATTGAAGGGCACTATCTTTTAAATATGTTTTTGTATGTGATTTGCAAGAATTTTATTGAGAATTTTTGCATCTATGTTCATCAGGGATATTAATCTGGAGTTTTCTTTCCTTTATGTGTCTTTGTTCTGGTTTTGGTATCAGGGTGATATTAGCCTCATTGAATGAATTTGGAATGGTTCCCTTCTTTTCTATTTCATAGAATAATTTGAGGAGTATTAGTGTTAATTCTTCTTTGAATGTCTTGTAGAACTTTGCTGAGAATCTGTCTAGTCCTGGGCTTTTTTTGATTGATAGGCTTTTGATTGCACCTTCTATTTCATTGCTTGAAACTGATCTATTTAAATTGTGTATGTCCTCCTGATTCAGTTTAGGTAGTTCATATGTCTCTAGAAATTTGTTGATGACTTTCACATTTTCTATTTTATTAGAGTATAAATTTTCAAAATAGTTTCTAATTATCTTCTGTATTTCAGTAGTGTCCATTGTGATATATCCTTTTTAAAAAAATGTTTTTAATATGTATATATTTTTAGTTGTAGATGGACACATACCTTTATTTTGTTTATTTATTTTTATGTGGATCAAACCCAGTGCCTCACACATGTGAGGCAAGTGCTCTACCACTGAGCCACAACCCCAGCCCCTGATATAACATTTTTTGTCACATACTTTAGTAATTTGAATTTTCTCTCTCTTTATCTTCATTAGTGTGGCTAGGTATTTATCAATTTTATTTATTTTTTCAAAAAAACAATTTTTGTTTCATCAATTTTTTAATTGTTTCTTTTGTTCCAATTTCATTGATTTCAGCTCTGATTTTAACTAATTCCTGTCTTCTACTGCTTTTGATATTGATTTGTTCCTCTTTCTCTAAGGCTTTGAGATGTAATGTTAGGTCATTTATTCATTGACCTTCTATTCTTTCAATGAATAAGCCCAATGCAATGAATTTTCCTTTTAGCACTGTTTTCATAGTGTCCCATAGATTTTGATATGTTGTATCAGTATTCTCATTTATCTCTCCGTACTTTTTAATTTCATCCCTGATTTCTTCTGCTATCCATTTGTCATTCAATAGTGTATAATTTAGTCTTCAGGTGTTAGTAGCTTCTTGAAGGAGCCCTAATTAGGAAGGGCTGTTGTAGCTAGCTGGAAGCCATAAGTTCCACCTGATATGTATGTGACGCACCTGTAGGCACCCGCAAAGCTGAAGGTATATAACCGGGTGAAAGCAGTCCGAGTTAGGAGAACGGAGAATTCAGTCAGCCGGGCAGTCACTCGGTCGGTCAGAAGAATCAGAGCGGCCAGAACGTAGGCAGAGTGGTTACAGAAGAGAAACCAGATAGAAGACAGAAGAGAAACCAGATAGAAGAAGTAATGACTGGTCAGAATTAGGCCGAGACTCCTGAGGAAGACAGAAGACAGAAGAAAGAAGAAGGAAGAAAGAAGAGAGAAGAAAGAAGAGAGAAAAAGAAGCTCTAATCTTTCTCTAAGCTAAGCTCTAAGAAGACAAGAAGAAAAGCTCGCTTTAATCTTTCTCTCTAAAAATCTTTCTTTCCCTCTCTAAGCTCTAAGAAAGTAGAAATAAAAGTAGTAAAAGCTTAACTCTGCCTCCGAGAGTTTTTCCTCTCGGTTTTCGGTACCAGGTAGCTTACAGCTTCTATTTTTTATTTTATCATTGATTTCTAGTTTCATTCCATTATGATATGATAGAATGCAGGATATTATCTCCTTTTTTTTTTTTTGTATTTACTAAAAGTTGCTTTGTGGCATAAGATATGGTCTATTTTAGAGAATGATTCATGTGCTGCCAAGAAGATAGTGTTTTCACTCATTGATGGATGAAATATTCTATATCTGTCCATTAAGTCTAAATTATTGATTATATTATTTAGTTCTATAGTTTCTTTGTTTTGTTTTGTTTTGTTTTGGAAGATCTGTCCAGTAGTGAGAGAGGTGTGTTAAAGTCACCCAGTATTATTGTGTTGTCTATTTGATTCTTGAAATTGAGAAAAGTTTGTTTGATGAACATAGATGCTCCCTTGTTTGGGGCATAAATATTTATGATTGTTTTGTCCTGCTGAGGTATAGTTCCCTGAAGCAGTAAGAAATGTCCTTCTTTGTCCCTTCTGATTAACTTTGGCTTGAAGTCCGCTTTATCTGATATGAGGATGACAGTATTAATTCTGCCTATTCTATTGTTTATGTGATCCATGTGAGTGATATATATTTTTTCCCATCCTTTCACCTTCAGTCTGTGGATGTATTTGCCTGTGAGATGAGTCTCTTGGAGACAGCATATTGTTGGGTCTTATTTTTTAATCCAATCTGCAGTCTATGCCTTTTGATTGATGAGATTACACCATTAACTTTCAGGGTTATTATTGAAATGTGACCTGTATTCCCAGTAAGTTTGTTTTATTTCTAGTTTTTAGTTTGACTTAGTTTCTCCTTTGATTGACTATTCCTTTAGTATAGTTCCTCCCTTTGCTGGTTTTCACTTTTTTTTTTTTTTTTCATTTCCTCTTCATGGACTATTTTGTTGAGAATGTTCTGTAGTGCAGGCTTTCTAATTGTGAATTCTTTTAACTTTTGTTTATCATGAAAGGTTCTTATTTCATTTTCAAATCTGAAGCTTAATTTTGATATAAAATTCTTGATTGGTATCCACTTTCTTTCAGAACTTGAAATATATTATTCCAGGACCTCCTAGTTTTAAGATCTGGGTTGAAAAATCAACTGAGATAGGAGTTGGTTTTCCCCATATGTAACTTGATTTTTTTTTTCTCATGCAGTCTTTAAGATTCTATCCTTATCTGTATATTAGTTGTTCTAAACATAATTTGCCTTGATGTGGGTCTGCTATAATTTTGTACATTGGGTCCTGTAAGTCTCTTGTGATTGATTTTTCATTTCATTCTTTGTGTTTGAGAAATTTTCTGATATTATGTCATTGAAAGGATTGTGCATTCATTTGGTTTGCATCTCTGCTTCTTCATCTATCCTTATAAATCTTAAATTTGATCTTTTCATATTATCTCATAATTCCTGGAATTTTGGTTCATGGTTTCTTACCATCGTCTCTGAATAGTCAACTTCATTTTCAAGATTATATATTTTATCTTCATTGCCTGAGGTTCTATCTTCCAAGATCTTCCAAGTGCTCTAGTCTGTTTGTAATGTTTTTTATTGAATTTTAAATTGGTTTATTGTTTCCTTAATTTCTGATATTTCTGCTTGTTTATTTTGTCCAGAATATGTGCCTCTTTATTGAAGTGATCTTTCACTTCCTATAATTTCTCTCTGATTTTACTCCTTATACCATCATTTACTTCATAGATAATTTAACTATGTGCATTCTAAACTCCTTTTCTGACATTTCTTCTACTGTGTTGTCAGTAGATTCTATTATTGGTGCATCTTGGCTTGTTTGGGGTGCTTTGTTCCCTTGTTTTTTCATTTTGTTTGTGTGTTTTCCCAACTAGTAGTATGGGTCTCAGGCAGTATAATTTCCATCCTCTAGATTTATAGTGTCCCTGAAAGTTTCTACTACCTTGCCTTTAAGGGGGAACCAATATTAACAATACCCAATGTAAACAATATACAGCCTTAAGCCTAATAGCTCCTATTAAGATGTCTACTGTTTTGTCACAATAAACAGAAAAGATGTGTTCAATTATTGTCTACAATATAAACAGTAAATTTGCTAAAAAGAGTTTACAATTTTAAATGATAAAGAGAAGGAACAGAAGTGATGTAGGATGTGATATTTTATGAGGGAGGAGGAGAGAAGAGAGAAGTAAAAACTTATAGGAAGAGTGAAAGAGGAATTGATAGCGATTGGCTGTTAGCAGAAGAAAGGAGATAAAGAGAACCCAGGGAAACAGATAAGTGAGAAGAAAAATATATACAAAGTAAAAAAAATTAAAAGGAAAAAATAAAAATATAAGAATACACAACAAAACTGTAAAATACTATTGGCATACCCCAGTTCTCAATAAACTGATGCATGAAAAATATTTGGTTTCAAGTATGATAGAGATGTTAAAGAGGAAAAAATGAACTCCATTGAAAATTAAACGAATATTTCCATCAGCATTCAAAAGTTTCTCATCTTCCCTTCTCCACTGGTAAATAGGGTTGTCTGGAGCTTGATGGTAGCTTCTGTCAGGTGGGAGCTAGACCAGCTGGCTGGGCAAGCTGATAACAAGATGCCCTCACACCCTCTTCCAACCTTCTGACCCAAAGCAGTCAGCTCCATTCATCCCCAAACACATCAGGACTCACGGAGCAGAAATAGCCCACCTCTCCAGCCTCTCCAACCTGTGCTCTCCCCACCCAGGGCAAAATGCCCCCAGTTTCCAACTTTTAGTGGGATTGCTAGGCCCAGACCAGTCCACGCATACCCAGTCACTATCTGACTAGTCTGGGCTTCAGATACCCTGGGTTTGGCCATGTTGCATTCCCAAGATCTCAATGCCACTTCAACTGCCCAGAGACCACCAGGGATACCCTCACAGAGAGGAACAACCCCATAAGCAGGAAGATGGCAGCCACTAGCACTCCCAGCAGGAAGGCCCCAGGCACAGCCAAACCCATGGGCACCCCAACACTGGACCTCCAGGCCCTGGATGGTGTCCCCTGACAGAGGTGGTTACACTCCAAGATAGTGGTGGAGGCAAACCCACAGGCACCCTGACCCCTCCAGAGCCTGTCCAGTGTCCCAAGATGGAGATGGCCTTGTGCAATCAAACCTGCAGTCACTCTGGCAATGGATCTCCAGGCAGTGGCAGCAGGGGCAGTGGCAGCGGTGGCAAGGCAGTGGCGGTGGTCCCAAAGAATGGGCCTCCAGGCTGTGGTGGCAGCAGTAGCAGCAGCAGTGGGGGCCATAAACCCCTTTTATAAGAAGAGATGATTTCAGCCACATTCCACTATGTTGATTCAGTTTGAAGTTATTATTTTGATGTAAAAATTCAACATAAATGAAAGAAGTGTCATAAAGACATACTTTCTTAAAGTTCAGAACCTAATAAGAGGCCTATTTCCTTGTTGCAAGTAAAATAGAGTTATTAACAGGTTTACTTTCAAATATTATATAGGTTTTAATTTGTTATAACAGAAAAAAAAGATGAGTTTAACAGTAAACAGAACACAGAAGGCAATAAGAAGGCCCTTACTAGGTGAGGCCCTCAACCCTGGACCTCCTAGACTCCAGAACTGAAAGAATTAATTTCTCCTCCTTATAATTACTCAGTCTCAGGTATTCTGTTATAGCAGCAAAAATGGACCAAGACACAACCTGATTTCTTTTTCTGCCTGAGTCTCCAATGGGTGTGTGTATACATATATATATAATATATATATATATATATATATAATATATATATATATATATATATATAATATATTAAATATATACATTAAATATATGTATTAAATATATATTAAATATATATATATATTTAATTTGTTCTAATTAGTTATATATGACAGTAGAATGCATTTTGACACATAGTACACAAATGAAGCACAACTTCTCATTCCTCTGGCTGAACATGGTGTAAAATCACACTGATAATATGACCATATATGTATATAGGGTAATAATGTCTGTCCCATCCCACCGTTCTTCTCACCCCTACAATCCCTCCCCCCTCACTCTCCTCTGCACAATCCAAATTTTCTTTATTCTGTACGCCCCCCATTATGGATTAGCATCTGCTTATCAGAGAAAACATTTGGCTTTTGTTTTGGGGGAGGTTTGGCTTATTTCACTTAGCATGATATTTTCCAGCTCCATCCATTTACCTGCAAATGCCATAATTTCATTCTTCTTTAAAGTTGAGTAATATTCCATTGTGTATATGTACCATATTTTCTTTATCCATTCGTCTGTTGAAGGGCATCTAGGTTGGTTCCATAGTTTAGCTATTGTGATTGAGCTATTATAAACACTGATGTAGCTGCATCACTGTAGTATGCTGATTTTAAGTCCTTTAGGTATAAACCAAGAAGTGGGATAACTGGGTCAAATGGTGGTTTCATTAGAAGTTTTCTGATGAATCTCCATACTGCTTTCCATAGTGGTTGCACCAATTTTCAGTCCCACCAGCAATATATAAGTGTACCTTTTTTCAAATTCTCAATGATGGACCCATTCTGACTCTACTGAATGCCTTAAATTTGTGTCAGGGAAGAGCCTGGTGTAGTGGAAAAAGCTCCAGACATGGCATCAGGAGACCTTAACTTCAGTTACTTCACCCAGCTGAGAGTCAGTTTCCTTATTCAAACATGAGGTTTGAGGGTGAACTATTTTACAAAGCCCCTCTAAGCATGAATGTTTGTGATTCTACTTTTCTATAACAATTTGATAACCTGGCCATGGAATGAAACGAATATATGATACAAAATTCAGAATTAGCTAGCTGTCAATCCTCATACATTGTGATCAAAATGCAATTAAAAGTATGGAGTTGAAGATAAATGGGAACTACACAGAAAAGGAAAAATAAAGATCATTCTAGTAACACAAATGAATGGCCTGAATCCTGGGGTCCCAGGGTACACAATGTTAACCTGTACCTTTTTGTAGAGGGATAGAAAGAAAAGGCATATTCCCAGCCCTCACTTGTTAGCTTAGCCCACACTGAGACAAATTTCTGTTGACTATAGTCCTGCTTTTTTTTTCTGGTGCTGAGGATCAAACTCAGGGACTTGCACAGGCGAGGCAAGTGCTCTACCATGAGCTAAGCCCCCAGCCCCTAACTTCTTAACTGAATTTCAGATCCTGGCCAACAGCAGGAAAAGTTATTGCTGAGACCCTCCTCCCCAGAAAATTACTAGCATGAGCAAGAGTTTGTGGTCATTCTATGTGCACAATATATTGGAGTACAGTACTGTGCAAACAATGAAATGGCTGAAATGACACAGTGTGGGAAAAAGCCTTTGCTGTTGCTCAGCCTAGTCACCACCTCTATAACTTTGGTTCTTTGTGTTAAATGTAAAATCTTTGTAAACATTATAATCTTGAACTTTTAAAAATTTTTCCTTCCATTGCTTTCAATCATATTTAAAAAAAACTAATAAGGAGATACTGTGACAACAAATGAGCTTAGAATGTTCCACCTCAAATTTTCAATTGGACACTATTAAAACCAAGGTCCTACTATAAGATCATGTGATGTTATGGTTAAAACTGAAAGAATTTGGGGTTTTAGAACAAGGTAAACATTTTTTCCTAAGTCCCTACTCACCATTTATTAATAGTTATTTAACCTCCTTGTGCCTCATTTCTCACATGGTAAATCCCAATCTCACAAAGTCATTGTGAAAAATACCCTGTGTATTTTTCAGACTGAAGTGCTGTGTCCTGCACAGGACCTTCTGAAGACTCTCCTTCACCCACTCTCATTCCCCAGGTAGGATTTCAGGGATCAGGCCAATGACTAGAGTCAAGGCCAGGTCTCCCAGGGGCTCAACTACCATATCACACAAGTGTTATGTAGGTTCAAATCAAGGAGGGGCCTTATGAGTCATCTACTTCATCAACACTTCTCCACCTCAGCTTAACAGATTAAAAAATTGATACAAAGAGAACCAATTCCATATTTTATTTTATTTAATCATTAAGTTGATTTATTCAAATACTTACTGATTGTCTCCAGTGAAAGACACTGTGTTAGATTATTACCATTGGAGTATCCATTTTTAACTCAGCCGGTGCCAGATGCTCTGAATATGAGCCCCATAATAGGTAAGATACCCTTACAGATTCACCAACCTTCTCAAGATCCCAGTCCTCCAGGAGGAGTGGGAACATGTGCAGGGCTCAGATGAAGGCTGTGGAAAGATTATTAGTGACCCTTAAAAGAAGAAGAAATAAACTAATTGTCAATGCAGTGTGTTGATGAAACCACTTGTGTGGAATCCATCATAATCTATCATGGTCTATCCATAGCTAATCAGTAAACACCATCTTTCACAGAGCATCACCAAAGAGAGACTACCCTAGGGCAATTAGCAGATGTTCCTGAAGAATTTTCAAGAGGGAAAAAGGAAGAAGACTCCAACAAAGATATGGGTTTTTTAGAGTTTAGCAGGGCCAGGTCATAGGAAAATTTTGGTGGTGGGCTCATTTAGGGTAGGGAAGGAGGGTGGGTAGAAGTTCCCTGGGGCCTATTGTCTATATCCTCATTCCAGACTCTGAAAGTGGTACAATGAGTTGGGGCGATATCATATCTGGCTACTTCCTGCTGAGAAGGGGCAGAATAGGGGATCCCCTGTCAAAGATCTGGAAGAGGATAAGGAGATGGAAGGTATTTTAGGCTCCTATACAGTCCTGGTGGTTGTGGCTTGAGGTAGGTGTATAGGGAAGAACTGCAACATCATCATGGGTGATTCCTTCCTTATGGGCCTCAGGAGAGTCACAGTGTAAGTGAAAGAGGAGAATGGCTTTTGCATGCTCTTGGGAGGTGGTCTGGGCTAGATGGTTCATCTTGTCAAGAAGTTGCTTCTGGATAAAGTTAAAAAAGCAGAGGGGAAAAAAGGTTATTACAATAAAAATGAGTATTACAAGGGTTAAAAGAGGGAGAAACCAGAAAGTCCACAATTTTAGGAATTGGCTAATTCTTGTCTCTGCTGTTCCAATCAGTCCTGTAGTTTTTTAATCTTATTCCTTACCAGTCCTGATTGATTGACATAGAAGCAACATTTTTTTCCCCAAGGAAGAGGCAGAAGCCACCTCACTTGGCAGTAAGGAGATCTAGGCCCTGATGATTTTGTAGAACAACAGATGTAAAGGAATCCAATTGATTTTGTAAAGTCAGTACTGAATCAGCGACCTGTTGGAGATCTTCAATAACCTGTACTTGACAATTTTTAGAGTAGTGAATAGAGGTTCCTAGTCCTGCTGCTCCTATACGAATCCCAACAGATATCTCTAGCCCTTGTTCCTATCTATTCTTAAGAGTCAGCTGAGTTCCCTCAGGGGGTCACTCTTAAAAACTTGTGAGAAGCCTCTTAGCTCTTTTAATGCCATCTTCTAGGATGGGCCAGGGTCTCCTTGACCATGTGGTTTCCTTTGGAAGAATCAGGGACATCTCTCTTCTCCAATGAGCCTCCTTTTTTGTAGCATGTGCACTGGTCAGCTTCCTGTTCTCCAGGGTGTGAAATATCCCCCTGATTGGAAGGTCATGTGGGCCAGAGTTGCAAAGCCCTTAAAAAGTCCCCTTGTTCACTGGGTTTAAGTGGACTCAGATGGCAAGAGCCAAATATTGGCTGTTGTTGTTGTTGTTGTTGTTGTTCTTGGCATTTTTACTTCTTTAACATTAGTCTCTAAGCTTTGGTCTTTAACATCTAGAAAGACAGTTTCACCAGTCTTAAAATAAGAGTACTGAGTTTTAACCTTAATGTCTATAACTTCTATTTAATTGGAGTTAGTATTAGTACTGGAAGTTAGACTTACATCCTGTCTGTCCTCTGTAAATGATGGCCTATAATCTCAAATTAACTTATGTTATTATAGTAGAAGTTGTACTTCTGTAAGGCACTAATGAATAACAGTTAAATTTTATAAGGAAAATACAAAATGAAATTAACAGGAGTAAAAACATATTGATTTTGTATAATAGGTATGAACGAAGAAACATAATTTTAAAATCCCAAATCTTTACTTTAAACTTTAGTTTGAAGAACACCAGCTTGGCAAAATGTTCTTCTAAATCTAATACTTTAAATATTTGTATACTTGGAAGATGTGAATACATTTAGTATACAAAGAGGCCAGTAATAGCACCACAATTACACCATTTTTTTATATTGACCAAGTTTAGCTTTTAAAGAAAAATTCAGAATCTCTAATAAAATGTAATACTCTAAAATAACAGTTGTTTTTTAACCAGAGTTATACAAACTCTAATTCCTTTAAGAACAGTTGCTCTAAAGAATAAAACTTGGCGCTGAGGTTATAGCTCAGCAATAGAGTGCTTGCCTCACACATGTGAGGCACTGAGTTTGATCTTCAGCACCACATAAAAATAAATAAAATAAATAAAGTAAAGATATTGTGTCCATCTTTAAAAATATCTTTAAAAAAAGAATAAAACTTAACAAACACAAGAAATTGTCTTGATAGATAAGAGCAGATTAATGTTTTAAGAAATCTTTGTTACTTTAACCCATAGATGATCAAAGTTTTGTTTATATCAGTAGAGTAATATTTGACCTTAGGAAAAAGCCTTGAGTAACTTTAACTTATTTTGGTACTTATATACAACCAACTTAGTTACACACACACTTTTTGACATTTGCCCTCTACAATCCTTCTGCAACTTACTTAGACATTTTACAACACTTTACCACACAGGACTTTCTAATTCCAGAATTATTTCTTTTTCATTCTTCTTTCCATATTAAAATATATTTCCATATCTAGAACCTTATTGTATGTCTTTCCTAGCTGTTGACCCCTTTTTTAAACTTACATGCTGAAATAAACTAATAAAATTTCTAAATTTAGACAAATTACTCCACTTTAATAAGATGGAATACTTTATGTTTTTATAGTACTTTAACTGAAACCCAACATAAATCTTTTATACTCTGTATATATAAATTATACCTAATAGAATCTTAACTCTTAGTAACCTTTTTTAGTGAGGACACAAACCAATCTTAAACCTTTTCCATTTACCAATTTATGAATACACACATAATGTTTAAATATATTACCTTATGGAATTTAAGAAATTAAGAATACTTGATTTTATATTTAGCAGTTGATGTTTTAGCACTTTAACTTTGTAAATAAATCAGAAGTCTCTAACAAACACATTTATGATTAATCCCATTTAGTTAAATCTAATTTACTCATTTTTAACTGTAAAAACCAAGATATCAGACAAATATAGGCTGATAGTATTAGCCATCTCTTCCTTGTTGAAGAAAAATCCTAGAAACAATGGATATTACATTCTAGATAGTTTATAGGAACAACATTCTATTAGTTATCTGATCACCTAGAATATCTTGTGAGTAATTTTAAAGACATCTTTACTCTCATCTGTTTTTAAATTGAACATACCTTTTTAAGTCATGTGAACTAAAGACTTTTGGATCTGTTCTTATTTAATTTTAATTTGAGTGCTCATTTATCTATATGCCAATTTTGATATCCCTGTACATGATATATGAACACAAACACCTATGTAGACACAATAATACAGTACACAGGTGTGTACTCTTACACAAAACAGAAAGGAGACAGGGATCTTGTAGCTGCTTGTCATAAAAGGAAACTTTCCCAATGTATTTGAGCACTAACTCTTGAAAATTGGCCTCTGAACAAAGACAGTATAAAAACCTCTATAGTTAGATAAAATAATACTGATTAGGAAAATATATTAATTTAGACATGGAGGATCAAATGTCAATTCACCATAAAGCCATGAGTTCAAAAAGGTAGAATTAAAGATATAAAGAGCTCTAGAAAAAAAAATAAATAATGGTATGGCTGTAATTAGCAAAGGAGCATGCAGACCATCTTTATCAGATCAGAATTTATTTTTGGCTAGGATTAGAATGAGTTCAGATATTCAAAGAATGAGAGAGAGCCCTGAAATCCTTAGGTACAGGTTCTCAAGGTAAAGAAGACTTGTATATATGAGATCATTAGATTGTAAGAGGGAAATAAACCAGCCATTTAGGTCTCACAAGTGGCCTAGATTTAAAAGTGACACTTTTTTATTCCTTCAATCTTATATTATTTCTCTCTCAGCCCTTGCAAACCCTGCAGGCCTCTGCAATTTACATTTCAATGCAAGCCTCCATGAGGTAGAGATCTGGCAGAAGCTATGGGAAGCTGCTGTTTTGAACCTAGAGCATTTTAACCATTTTTTAAATTATTATTTCCACAGTTGGTAATTAGTTCAGGTGGGATGCAGAAAATTATTAGGCATCTCCTTTATCTCAACTGTGAATAGGTCATTCCCTATTACTTTTGAGGACAAAGCTCCCCTCTGAACAAAAACTTAAAAACTAAATAAAAAGAGACATGGGCACCTGTGCCAAGAAAACTGTCTTTTTGGCTAGGGGACAGCTCCCTGATCACAGAGACTCTAGGGGTCAGCACTTTTTCCACTTCCTTCTATGACCTCTGGATGGGGCCTCACTAAGAACAGAGGATACTTACTAATTTCTTGGTAACTATTTTAATTTAAAGGAGGACATTTGCCAGATAGTTGTGCCCTTAAAATTTCTTACATGTTCCCTTTGTCCTTTTGGGTCCTCATACCCACAGAACCATGATTTCACATATGATGCTCTTCAATTTGAAGTGGGAGGCAGGCCTGTTGGTGTTCTAGGTGATATCTCCACTAGAGAAAATAAATCATTTGGAATCCTGAACTAGCACACATGAGAGGTAGTTTTACCCTAAATAACTGAGACAGATTTTCTGTTCTTTTTCCTGCCAGATGGGGGGGATTATGAGAGAAAATGTGTCTCATGACAGCCTAGAGAAGGTAGTCTAATTTTAAAGCTAGGGGGCTCTAGCTTGAGAATCTCCCAGAGTTTTAGGATCTGGTCACAAAAGTCTCCTCCTTCAGGGCAACTTGTTTCCTCTTATCAACATTATTTTGGGCCTGCATTTCTCCTGCAGTGAACAGATAATGTATTTGCTAAGGAATATGACATATCCTGACCTCAGAGTCCAGGCAGGACTACAGGTAAATTGCTCCTGGAAATGAAATCATGTGGGGGTCAGCACAGTGGGCCCATTTGATAGAATAATTATAGACAACATTTAGCATGCTCTCTCCTCCCCCCAATCCTGCCTCTATCTTCCCAGTATCCTGCCTTTGAGATTAGTGACAAAAGGCAGGCCAGAGGTGAAGTGATCCAAGGGCAGGAACAAAGCCACCCAGGGGTACTGACAGGAAGAAAGCAGCCTAGGGGGCATTCATTCATTAACAACTCCTTATAGGGAGGAACAATTCTCTTGAGGCAGGTCACCTTGGCAACAGCTGGAGGAGGGGGAAGTGTCCTGAAGGTGTTAACATTTTATTTCCTCCTGAATCAGCCCCCATCTTTTTGACCCAATCATTTATTACTTACACTGATTTTGTTCCCCAGTCTTAATCCCCCTTCTGAAAATGGAAATCTTACTGCTGTAAGGGAAAGTGGATGATGATCACTCTGGCTGCTTCAAGCTGAGGGGGCAACATGGGGCAAGCAGTTGGTTTTCTCTTTTAGGAATGTTTTGAGTCAGTTGAGGGGTCCATGGCAAAAGTCTGGTTTGGAAAGAACAGGTTATAAAGTCATCTCGGGGGTTGGTGCTTCTATGAGAGAAACAAAAAGACATGAGAAATGTTGCAGCATCTGGAACATGTCAATTTATATATGATGATGATGATGATAGAAACCAGTAATCTCACACCAGGAGGTGCAAGAGCTAAGAAGTTGTTCCCATAACAAGGCCAGTGAGGACAAGGCCTTTATTTGGGAATGTAAATCTTTAACATTGCCAGAGTTATCACAACACTTAGTTTTATAATGTCACAGATACCCCCATAAGATGTAGTTAAGTTATTGAATGTCATCAGATTTTTACAAAATACCTTTTTATTGGCATAACCTTTATTCTTAGTAGAGATCCCTTTATTTCTGTTACTTAGGAATTTCTTAGTAAAGTTAGGACTTTCATGTGCCACATTGCATCTTTTACTAGTAGACACAAAAACAGATCAAGCTTGCCTACCTAGGAGGTTAGAAAACTTTGTCAGTCTCAAATTGACTCAGGAAAAAAAAAAAATGCTTGTGACTCTGACAGTCTCTTTTGATAGTTATCAGGCATTCCAGTCTATGAAACTTTCCTCCAGCTTTATTTACTTGCAGTGGGGTTTCATTTACTATTTTGGAAGCAGTAAATGACGAAGAGAACTGGGGGTCAGGATCTGTTCTAGGGGGCTTATGGAGCAGGGAGTCAGCAAGAATTAATTGTAGAGCAGAGCACAGTTGACATAATGAGGGCTTTGAGTGAAAGTAAAAGAAAAGATGGAGATAAGGAATCTCAGGCCATTTGCCATTTTGTTGGAAGAAATTATCTACGTTTTGGAGGATTTGTGTGTCAAAGTTCCCAAATTCTGAATTTGGGCCATTGACTTAGGTTAAGACTAGATGGTAGAGGATCCACAGGGTCTGGATGAGCAATGAGACAACCTAAGGGAGAGTTCTGTGGGAGCCCCCATGTTGGAGAAGTTTAACTGGGTTGGCAGTCAAGATCAAGGCATCCTTTTATGTCTCCTGTCCCCTGACAGAGTTCCATTGGAGAATGAGAGGTCCTCCCATTGGTGGAGGACCCCCAGGGTTCAAATGAGCCAAAAGGTGAGTGTCTCAGCAGGGCACCTCTGTAGGAGACCACAGGGGACCTTACCTCTATGAAGAATGAGAAGGCCAGTGTTGCATGTGGGAACAAAATGGCAGAAAGCAGCCTGAGGTCTGAATACATAACAGAAGGAAGGAAGGAATTGGAGCCAATAGGATTAGCAAGAGGTTATCTCTAATATCAATTAAAGTTTCTTGTCCCATCCATGTGGCAGTAAGGCAGAAAAACTCTAGCCCCAGGACTCATGAAGGGCCTCCTTCTTTGAGTATAAGGCAGAAAGAGTGGGGAGGGGCAGGGGGGATAGTTAGTATGGGAATTCAGCCATGCTAGTTGTGGCTGGGGGCTTCCCCTGCCTCAGAGAGTCACAAAAGTGCTGGACAATCAACAGTCACTTTCCAGGTCTCGTTGGCTGTTTAATATTGGCTGTTTAACATTGGTGTTTAACATGGCTCCCTTTGAATATAAGGCATAAAGAGATGGGGGCGGGGGGGGGGAGAGATAGAAAGAGAGCAATGGGAGGGAAATATGAAAAAGCAGTAGAGGTTAGTTAGGATGTGGAGAGGTAAAGAGCCCCAAATCTCTGTCCCAGGTTTCAGCACCAAATGAAGGGAAATACAAAAGAAAAATAAATAGAGATAGATCCTCAACAGATCAGTGATGCTTTATTAAGCAACAGAGGGGCGCATTTTTGAGAGGGAAAATGGCAGAGGGCCCCAACAAGAGCCAGGGTTTTAAAGTTTAGCAGGGTCAGGTAATGGGAGGAGTTTTGGTGTGGGCTCATTTAGGGCAGGGCAGGAGTGGGGGCAGAAGTTCCCTGGGGCCTATTGTCCATATACTTAAAGAAGCACAAGAGGACTAACAGAAAACTGTGATGCTAGGCCGAGGCTCAAAACTGGTACTCTGTTATTTCCACCCACACTCCATCAACCAGAGCAAATCAGATGGCCAAGGCCAAATTCATGGAGCAGAGAGCTACATACAGAAAGCTGCAGAGTCACATGGCAAGGGCAGCAGTGTGGGCATAGTACTGTGTGAAAAATGAGGCCAATAGGCAGTACACATCAGATAGATAGAAAGAATAAGTGTCTAAACCAAAAGAGAGCACAAAAATACTGTAATACCATCCACTAGTATGCAATAAATATGAAATGCAGTTAAAAGAAATAATTTTGCAAAATAAAAAATTCTGGAAATATGTTTTATAAACAATTTGAATGTATTTACAACTGAACTGTGTGTTTAAAACTGGTTATGATGGCAATTTCATTCCGTTTTTTTTTTTTTTTTTTCTACCACAATTAAATTATTTTTGAAAAAGAAAAAAAAGAAGTTACTCCATTATGGATTCTATGTGTGGTAACCACCCTCCAAAATGATTCCCAACATTTCCTACCTTGTGATATTCACACCCCACATGTAGTCTTCTCTCATATTGTTCCTCAAATAATAATGAGTCACTTCCAAGATTAGGCTATAAAAATCCCCCCAACACACACTGTCTTTCTCAAAACTCTCTCTGAAGGAAGCCATCTACCATTTGTGAAGCCACTCAGGCAGCCTGTGGAGAGACAGGTGTAACAAGGAATGGAAGTCTCCAGCCAACTGCAGGCAAGGAACTGAGGCTGCCAACAACCATATGAGTGAGATTGGAAATGTATCTTCCCCAAGTTGAGCTTCTAGATGAGACTGCAGCCCTGCTGTCATCTTGGCTACTAGTCTCAGTTTCCTGGCCCTCAGAAACTGTAAGATAATAAATGTTTGTTGTTGTTCCCTGCCACATTTTGTTGTCATTTGTAATGCAGCAATAGGTACCTAGTACCCCATGCAATGATCATTGATATTCATAATGATCCAGGGTACTGAAATACCCTGACATGTTTTTTTCTAAGACTTCTACAAGATGCAACTGCAGACTGCCTCCTGATACCATTGAGGACTTAGGGTACTCAAATTCCCTAGTTTTGACTGTCAGTCAACAAAGAAGAGAAATGCGCCAGATAACCAGCAAATCAGCCATTTTCTTTTAGTTAGGAGAATTAACAGAGAAAATTTAGAAAATATATACCATATGAACAAAAGCTGTGAAAGGCTAGCCAGATAACTTTTCTTTAAGAAAATAAAGAATGGAAAATCTATTTTTAATTTAAAATAATTATTTAATGTGGATTTCTCAGAGTTCTTTATTTTCATTATTGATTCTTTTTACTTATGCATGACGATAGAATTCATTTTGACATAACTATAAAAGCATGAAATATAATTTGTTCTAATTCTGTTGCCAGTACTTCCCCTTCCACTCCTCTCCTCCCTTCCCCTGTTCCTTTCCCTCTACTCTACTGATCTTTCTGCTATTTATATACAGTTTTTTTTAAAGTGTCTTGTGGATATACACAATAGTGAGATTCACCGTGGTATATTCATGGATGTACATAGGAAGGTTATGTTGGATTCATTCCACTGTCTTTCCCTATCCCATCATTCCTCCCTTCCTTTCATTTCCCTTTGTTTATTCCACTGATCTTTCTTTTATTATTTTATCTTTCTTTTATTAACTCTCCCCTTATTTTGGATTAGCTGGAAGAAGCAATTTTTTTTTTTTTAATATTTATTTATTTACTATAGTTGTACACAATGCAATGCATTTATGTTTACGTGGTGCTGAGGATCGAACCCGGGCCGCACACGTGCGAGGCGAGCGCTCTGCCTCTGAGCCACAACCCCAGCCCAAGGAAGAAGCAATTTTGATAAGAGTATTGAAGTATAACTGTGTCTTCCACTAAAATAAAAAAAAAAAAAAAAATTAAGAAGAAGCTTAGTTACTTGGAGAATTTGTATTTGTAAAAACTATCAATCGTAGTGCACTTGCCTAGCATGTGAGAGGCCCTGGGATCAATCTCCAGCTCTAGGGGGGGAAAAAAAAAACTATCACTACTGTATCAATCAAAAGATAAGGGAAAATGTACCTGGAGTGCATTTTGTGTGTGTGTGTGTGTGTGTGTGTGTGTGGTGCTGGAGATTGAACCCAGGGCCTTATGCATGTGAGGCAAGCACTCTACCAAGTGAGCTGTATCCCCAGCCCCTGGAGTGCATATTTTAAAAACATACTAACTAATCAGGTAAGTGTGGCCTGAATTAACTGGCTGCTAATAGAGGAAATAGAGACATACCTTGTTAAAGACAGGCAAAAGAGTATTTTCATTTTATTTTGTTTTAAAGTGGATTTAGCTTTTTTCAAAATAAAATATAGCCGGGCGCGGTGGCGCACGCCTGTAATCCCAGCACTTTGGGAGGCTGAGGCAGGAGGATCGCGAGTTCAAAGCCAGCCTCAGCAATGGCGAGGCACTTAGCAACTCAGTGAGACCCTGTCTCTAAATAAAATACAAAAAAGGGCTGGGGATGTGACCCAGTGGTCGAGTGCCCCTGAGTTCAATCCCCGGTACCACAAAAAAAAAAAATAAAATAAAATATAATTCTTATTTAATGGCAAGTACAAACAAACCAACCAGTGAAGAACTATTGTGCAGTGTCACAAGCATTTTCCAGAGACAATCGCCTTTAAGCACAATGTCAGCAGAAATACTAGCAGCAGTGAAAGAGTAAACAAGCTGGAAGAGGTGAAGGTCAAGATGAATTTAGCTTCCCAGCAAATCACTCATTCCTGCTTTGCCCACAGGAAGGAATTTCCCAAGTCTCTCTTCACTGCTAGGACTTATACATTAGGTAGAAAAGCACCCAACTCTGTGTGTGTGTGTGTGTGTGTGTGTGTGTGTGTGTGTGTGTATGATATATTATATACAATGAATCATATAAAATATGCAGTTTAAAGTAAAATAATAAAATGAACACCAATATCTTGGTTAAGAAATAGAAAATTACCACTTCATTAGAAGATGACCTGTGCCTCTTCAAACATTCCTCATTTTGAATTTTAGGTTAATCATTCTTTTGTTTTTCTGTATGGTTTCACACATACACACACACATACATACATATATATGCATATCCTTGGACTAACAATGTATTGCTTAACTATCTTGTTTATAAATTTTCTGTAAATGAGGATCATACAGTTATCATTCTTCCAATTGGCATCACAGATTTGTTTGTTTGTTTGTTGTGGCAGGATCTCGCTAAGTTGCTGAAGACTGGCCTCGAACTTGAGATCCTGTTACTCAGCCTCCCAAGTCAGGCATGCACCACTCCACCTGGCTAACATCATAGTTTTGATAAGCTTTTGTAGCTGTAATTCGTTCACTTTATTTTCAGTATAGTATTCTATTGTTTGAATATGCCATGATTTATCAAAACATTTTGCTTCTGATGGACATTCAGGTTGTTTCCAGTTTGGGACTATTATGAAAAAGACTGCTTATAGATGCCTAAAGCACAAGAAATAAAATCAAGAATCAATAAATGGGATGGATTCAAACTAAAAAGCTTCTTCTCAGCAAAAGAAATAATCAATGAGGTGAAAAGAGAGCCTACATTTTGGGAGCAAATTTTTGTCATGCGCACATCAGATAGAGCACTAATCTCCAGGATATATAAAGAACTCAAAAAAACTTAACACCAAAAAAACAAACAACCCAATCAATAAATGGACTAAGGAGCTGAACGGACACTTCTCAGAAGAATAAATACAATCAGTCAACAAATATATGAAAAAATGTTCAACAACTCTGGTAATTAGAGAAATGCAAGTCAAAACTCTGGTAATTAGAGAAATGCAAGTCAAAACTATTCTACGGGGCTAGGGCTGTAGTTCAGTGGCAGAGCACTTGCCTAGCATGTGTAAAGCACTGGGTTTGATCCTTAGCATCACATAAAAATAAACAAATAAAATAAAGACATTCTGTCCATCTACAATTACAATTTTTTTTTTAAAGAAAACTAAGATTTCGAGCCGGGCGCGGTGGCGCACGCCTGTAATCCCAGCACTTTGGGAGGCTGAGGCAGGAGGATCGCGAGTTCAAAGCCAGCCTCAGCAATGGCGAGGCACTTAGCAACTCAGTGAGACCCTGTCTCTAAATAAAATACAAAAAGGGCCAGGGATGTGGCCCAGTGGTCGAGTGCCCCTGAGTTCAATCCCTGGTACCACCAAAAAAAAAAAAAAAAAAAAGAAAACTAAGATTTCATCTCACTCCAGTCAGAATGGCAGATATCAAGAATATAAGCAACAGTAAGTGTTAGTGAGGATGTGGGGGAAAGGCACGCTCATACATTGCTGGTGGGACTGCAAATTGGTGCGACCAATCTGGAAAGCAGTTTGGAGATTCCTTAGAAAACTTGAAATGGAACCACCATTTGACCCAGCTATCCCATTCCTTGGTCTACACCCTAAAGACTTAAAAACAGCATACTACAGTAACTCAGCCACTTCAATGTTTATCACAGCACAATTCACAATTGCTAAACTGTGGAAGCAACCTAGATGACCTTCAGTAGATGAATAGATAAAGAAACTGTGGCATATATTCACAATGGAATATTACTCAGCATTAAGAGAGAATAAAATTATGGCATTTTCAGGTAAATGCATGGAGTTGGAGAACATCATGCTAAGCGAAATAAGCCAATCTCAAAAAAACAGGGACCAAATGTTTTCTCCGATAAGTGGATGCTAATCCATATGGGTGTGGGGGGCATGGGATAAGTGGAGGAACTTTGGATTGGGCAGATAGGACAGGGGAGAGGACAAAAGGGTAAGAAAGAGGGTGGAATGAGATGGACATCATTACCCTAGGTACATGTATGATATCACGAATGGTGTAACTCTACTTCATGTACAACCAGAAAAGCAAAAAGTTCTGCTCCATTTGTGTACAATGAATCACAGACCATTCTACTGTCATGTATACGTGATTAGAACTGATAAATAAATAAGACTGCTTGTACATTTGTGTACATGTGTCCTGTAAACCTGGTAATGAAATTGCAGGATTCCATGATTTGCTTCCCAGAGAAGTAACAGTGTACATTAATAGAGGATATTCCCACTGGACCTCATTTAACCCCTGTGGAATGAGCAGCTGCATACAAGAGCATTGCCATAGTCATTATTACTGGGCAAGACTTACAGTGTAGGTTGTTGACCATAGTCTGGAGGTGACTGAGATTTGGGTTGCTGTGGTAACGCATGTAAGAAGCTGTGCCTCACAGAGACTCTTGGGGTTTCGAGGGCATCTTGTGCCTCAGTTCAGCAGTTTTTGCAGTGGACAGACAGGACCTAATATTAGACCAAAGTTCAGCCTCAGGGGTGCCCATTAGTTTATAGGTAGGAGGCCCTGAGACAACCAGGGCCAGCAGATGGCACTCTTTGGAAACCAACAGCTCTGGAATTCAGCTCTTAGGGCACCCCTTGAGTTCTGCTGGCCTAGAAGTAAGCATAGAAGGCTTTCACAACTCTAATTAGCACAAGTGTGGGATATTTTTCATTTGTCCCTCCAGATACACTCTCTACCTTCTCTTCTATGTTCTGTGCATAGGAGATGACAGCAAGGACACTTTCAACAGCTCCCTAGCTCTCTGCTGCAACTGGGGTCTGTTATGGTTTAAATGTGATGTCCCCCAAAAGCTCACATGTGAGACAATGCAAGAAGGTTCAGAGGCAAAATGATTGGGTTGTGTCACGATGGGCAAAGGTGCAACATACACAGTCGAGGGGAGAAATAAAGAATGTCCACGTGCTATGCCCTTTTCAATGTTTTATTCACTCAAATCACTCAATACTATTCACTCAATAGGTTTTTACTCAAGAAATGACAACTCTTAATGCTGGGCACTGCAATAGACATAATCAATTCAAAGCAAACAATTCTAAGTTAACTCTAAGCACTGCGAGCACACTTAATCATGACAGACTTATTACAGACATTCCCTCTGCATGCTAAGCTCAAGTGCCAGATCTAAAGTCTTAAGCCTTAGGCCTTAAGTCCAGCAGATGCATACTCACTCAGACCACAGCAATCAGGTCAGCAATCGGTGGAGGCTTCTCCTGGAGGGAAGTTGATGGCTGGTTGAGGACAGGAGAAGTTGCCATTCTCACCAGGGTCAAGAAGCTGCTATAGAGCTTGAGAGCAGTGAGGATGATGCAGAGGATCAGGCAGATGATGAGAAGAGTTGGGATGTCAGTCCAGGTCCTCATCAGGCTCTCTGGCAAGTGTGCATCAGTATCAGCTGACTGGCTGAATGTCTGTCCTTTTGCTCTATTATTTATACTAGTTTTTGGAGCTTCTGCTTGCACTTTGGGTCCCTATCAGCTGTTACCAGGTTTCTTAGTGACATTTTGCATTTCAGAGCAAAGACATGGTATGGTGGCTTCCACTCTGATTTCACACTCTAAATCTTATCAGGGTTGTGGAAAGTGACTTGTTTATGACTTGTTTGTGACTTGTTTACCAGGCTATGCCTGATGACGTTAATTGACCATAACCAGACTATCTGCTAATCATTTATGATTTGAACATTGAGAGAAATATGAAATTATTTTTATTTGCACTGAGCTGGTAAAACAACACATATGACTGTATTTATTTTACACATCTTTTTAAAAATATTTATTTATTTGTTTGTTTTAGGTGTACACAATGCCTTTCATTTCTTTTTTTTTAATTTATAATAGTAGTATGTATTACAATTCATAGTGCACATATATAGCATCTTTTTACATACAACTGTTTGTATACAAAGTATATTCGTACCATTCAGGTCTTCAATAATGCATTTAGGATAATGATATCCATCTCATTCAACCACCTTTCCTTTTTTTTTTCTCTTTTCCCCCTCCCTCCCCTTGCTCCCTCCCTTGCCCTCCCTTCCCTTTGACCATTCTAGTGTTCCTCTAATCCTCCTATGTACCCCCATCCAACAACACTGTGAACTAACCTCCTTATATCAGAGAAAACATTCGGTATTTGGATTTTTGAGATTGACTAATTTCACTTGGCATTATATTCTCCAACTTCATCCATTTACCTGCAAATGCCATTATTTTATTGTCTTTTATTGCTGAGTAAAATTCCATTTTGTATATATACCACATTTTCTTTATCCACTCATCTACTGAGGGACATCTAGGTTGGTTCCACAACCTAGCTATTATGAATTGTGCTGCTATAAACATTGAAGTGGCTGTGTCACTGTAATATGCTGTTTTTAAGTCCTTTGGGAATAGACCCAGGAGTGGGATGGCTGGGTCATAGGGTGGTTCCATTCCCAGTTTTCCAAGAAATCTCCATACTGCTTTCCATAGCGGTTACACCATTTTGCAGTCCCACAAGCAATGTATGAGTGTGCCTTTTCCCCCACATCCTTTCCAACATTTATTGTTGTTTGTGTTCTTGATAGCTGTCATTCTGACTGGAGTGAAATAAAATCTTAGAGTAGTTTTGATTTGCATTCTCTAATTGCCAGCGATGTTGAGCATTTTTTCATGTATTTGTTGATTAATTGTGTATCTTCTTCTGAGAAATGTCTTTTCAATTCCTTAGCCCATATATTGATTGGGTTATTTGTGGTTTTGGTGTTATGTTTTTTGAGTTCTTTATATATTCTAGAAATTAGTGCTGTATCTGATGTGCATGTATTAAATATTTGTTCCCAATTAGTTGGCTCTCTATCACCTCACTGATTGTTTCTTTTGCTGAGAAGAAGCTTTTTAGTTTAAATCTATCCCATTCATTGATTCTTGGTATTAATTCTTGCGCTACAGGATTCTTATTAAGGAACTTGGGGCCTAATGTTGGAAATTGGAGCTTACTTTTTCTTCTATTAGGCATATTGTCTCTGGTCTAATTCCTAGGTCCTTGATCCACTTTGAATTGAGTTTTGTACATGGTGAGAGATAAGGGTTTAATTTCATTGTTTTGCATATGGATTTCCAGTTTTCCCAGCACCATTTGTTGAAGAGGCTATCCTTTCTCCACTGTACATTTTTGGTGCCTTTGTCTAATATAAGATAGCTGAAATTATATGTATTAGTCTCTGTGTCCTCAATTCTGTACCATTGGTCCACCCGTCTGTTTTGGTGCCAGTACCATGCTGTTTTTGTTACTATTGCTCTATAGTATAATTTTAAAGTCTGGTATGGTGATGCCACCTGCTTCACTTTTCTTGCTTAGGATTGCTTTGGCTATTGTGGGTCTCTTATTTTTCCAGATGAATTTCATGACTGCCTTTTCTATTTCTTTGAAGAATGACATTGGAATTTTGATTGGAATTGCATTAATTCTGTACAATGCTTTTGGTAGTATGGACATTTTGACAATATTAATTCTACCTATCCAAGAGCAAGGTAGGTCTTTCCATCTTCTGAGTTCTTCTATAATTTCTTTCTTTAGTGTTCTGTAGTTTTCATTATAGAGGTCTTTCACCTCTTTCCTTAAGTTGATTCCCAGGTTTTTGTTTTGTTTTTTGTTTTTTTGTTTTTGATGCTATTGTAAATGGGGTAGTTTTCATCATTTCCCTTTCAGAGGCTTTGTTGCTGATGTACAAAAATGCCTTTGACTTATGGGTATTGATTTTGTATCCTGCAACTTTGCCAAATTCATTTACTAGTTTGTTTTAGGTGTACACAATGCCTTTCATTTCTACTTGGTGCTGAGGACCTAACCGCCTGTGCACATGCTAGGCAGCGTTCTACCACTGAGCCACAACCCCAGCCCCCACACATTTATTTCTTTTACCAGCCTAGGAGTGTCTAGAGGGTAATATTCAGTTCTTAATGAATATTAATATTATATCAAATCTGCAGATTGTAAATGTTAAAAAAAAAAAGTTAATTGACCATAACTGAACTGTAAAGACCCGTCTCTTTGTCTTTGTAACTCCCTACCAGATTGAAATCTCATCCACTCAGGCTAAGTATAAAAAATAAAGTCAGGCAGGGATAATTGAAATAGTCATTAGTAATTGTTTTTATGTCTTCTTGTTTCCTAAGTCATAGAGTAACAGCAACTTGATAAACAAAGGAGGTCGTGCAAAATGTCATTATAAGTGCTTTTAATCAAATATCATATTTGATGCATAATTGAGACAAGTTTTAAGACCAACGGGGCACTTACTTAAAAGGGGGTGTTCCTTCTTCTTAAGTAATTTCCCTGACAAGAGCTAGATTAAATAGTGTAGCCATACAACCATTACATATGCTAATATGGCCAACTCTACGTGATACCGGAAATTGTCTTCCACATATTTACGGAAACAAAGGCCAGGTCACAAAACAGTGTACAGCCCGATCCCAACTTCATAAATTACTCATTTCCATCTACACAGGAGGAAGGACCGTTTGGTAAACAGTTGTTTTATTGCCTCTTGGTATGTGAAAAGCGTGGATTTATTTTGTTTATTCTTTTTACAAGCATATTTTCATAAATGAATGGGTGGTTGCTGTTTCCACGGGTGGAGAAAGAGCAGTAGGTGCCGCTGCAAGAGGACAGCAGGAGGAGGCGGTCCAGTTGCTCCCTGCGGCCGGAGGCGGACTAGGGAGCCGAGCCCCGCACGCGCCCCACCTCTCGGAGGAGGCAGAGGGGCTGCGGGACGCACCCAGGGTGCGGCGAGCCCCACGCACAGAGAGGGAGGAGGAGGAGGAGGAGGAGGCCGCGCGGCCCGGGATGGGGGCGGGTCCATGCTCTGGCGCCGGCCGGAGGGGCCGGGAAGGCGACTGGAAGGAGCCGGGTGGGGCCATGGCGGCGCCCGGCGCGCTGCTCGTGATGGGCGTGAGCGGCTCCGGAAAGTAGGTCCAGGAGGCCGGGTGCGGGGAAGCCTGGGGGGCAGGCGGCCGCGCCGCCGGTCGGCCGGGGGTGGCGGGGGGGACCGGAAGGCCCTGAGGAGCCCGCGGCACCTGCTCACGTCCACCTTCCAGCCTGCTCGCCTAAGCGTCCGGCCCGGGACCGCGGGTCTCTGCTCTAGCCACGCCAGCCAGGGTCAGGAAAGCCCCTTGTAAAGAGGCCGCTGGGGCACAAAGTGAGTGACAGGTTTTACCAACGTGAGGGACGGCGGTTCCGCTCCGCATCTCAAGAGGTTGTGAATGCCCCGGGTTGGGACATTTTGTCAGACAGGGCTGGAGGTTGCAGAGCCCATGTCCCAGGCTCTTACAGACATTTGTGGAACCGGGCAGACGGCTGCCCCCTTGTGTGAAGTTTTGGACTTTTCTGATTTGGTTTTGTTCAGTGAATAGAAATATCTGGTGTCGTTTTCCCCTTTCTTTGATCAGTGTTTATCAAATTAAAATGAAAAGAGACCCTGCTAATGTGGAGATCGGCTCCTGGGAGTTTGGAAGGAACTCTGGAAAATATGCAGATTCTACCCAGCCAAGCTGCTGGCCCATTTGGGGATTAGGGAGTTAACTTTTGGCTTCCTGAGAAGATTAAAATATGTGTCTTTTATTAAAAAAAAAAACAAAAAAAAAAAAAAAAAAAAAAAAAAAAAAAACTGGCTACTGCAGTATCCAACGACAAGAAACAAAGAAAGAACTTAAGAAAATAGATTTCTAAGGCCTAATAGTACCCTTCTAGAATTTTCTGAATCCACAAACTACCTGTTTGGTCAGGAGTGTTTTAAAGGCTTTTATTCCAAGAAGCAAGTTATAGCTTCCCAAGATTATCTTGATGTTTTTAGCCTCAAAGACAGGAAATCGTATACTGAAATTGAAATGAAACAGAGCCCAGGGCCCTCAGTAGTAAAGTACATGCCAAGGCTTTGATCCCCAGCCCCTCCCTCCATCCCCCAAAATAAAACAATTTGGAAATCCCTAGCTGTCCCTATGATTTGAAGAAACTGGAAAGTGTAAAACTATTGCCATACTGTGATATTGTGAGATCTGAGTCCTAGGTCTTGTATCTAATGCTGCCTGACTGTATGAACTTGAGCAATGTATCTGCCCCTATAAGCCTTGGGCCAGATAAGGGGTATCTAAATCATTTTATTTACAGCTTATGCTATTAATGTACTCAGTAACTATGTATTGAGCTCAATCTTTATGTCAGTGTCACATAGTGAACAGGGCAGATGAAATTCCTGTCCTCAAAAAGTTTAGATTCTAGTATGGTAGAGGATAAATTAGGGACACCTATACAGTGTGCTGGCTGGTGACAGATGATCTAGGGAAAATAAAAGAAACAGGATGGTCAGGGGAGGCTCCTGTGAAGAAGTGGCATTTGAATATCCAAGTGAAGGAATAATCAGGGAGGATAGCACTGTAGTCAAAGGGGATAGCACATACAAATACCTTGAGGCTTGGCTTCTTCCAGGAGCAGAAAGGCTCAGTGAGGGGAGGAATGGTGGGAGATGAGATCCAAGAAGCAATGCATGTGAGGAGAAGTAGTCATGTACTGAGAAATATTTTGAAGGGTAAAGTCCAAAGGGTGTTTTTGTGGACTGGATGCAGGGTAGAAAGGAGTCAAAATTGGTCAAGATTTTAGGCCTGGGTAATGGGAAGAAGAGGGTTACTACAGAGTGAGGTGGGGAAATTCAGAGTAGGTTTGGAACAAACTGTCTTGGGGGGGGGGTGTTCAGTGGTAGAGCATTTGCTTAGCATGTGTAAGACCCTGGGTTCAGTCCCAGTAAAACACACGAAACTCTGTAGGATATGGTGAGTTGGATGGGCCTCTCATTCCAATGGATGTATCAAGGGATGATTGCATATCCAAGTCTGGAGTTGAGAAGAAAGGACTTTTGATGTAAATGTGGGAATCACTGAGATGTGGATGTATTTAAAGACATGAGATACTGAGATCACCATGAGAGTGTTGAAGTAGAAACTAGCAAAAGGCTGAGCCCTGGAACTCTCTGATAGTTAAAGATCAGAGAGATGTGTCAGATGTTGCTAAGTAATAAAATGAGAATTGATTATATTGATTATAGGATGTAGCAACAGTGATTTTGGTGGTTTCTGTGAATCCCTCTTAGGGCCCTGCAAGATTTTTAATTATACTTCATAACATTTGGAAAAATAATTGCCATAGCCTAATGGCTTAAGAAAACAATAGTCTCAAAACAGAAAGACTCCATTTAAAATGCTGTTAAAATGTCAAAAGTTTATGTAGTTAATGTTTTCACTGTGTCCACACCACCACCACCACCACCACCAATATAAGAAATCTTTTTCATTTACTGATATATGTGTCCCAAGCAGTGCCTGGCAGATAGTAAATGCTCAGTAAATATTTGCTGACTTGAAGAATAAATGAATAAACTATTTTAATAGTAGTACTGTTATCCCCGCCCCCTTTTGGGTTCTGGGAATTGAACCCAGGGCATTGTGCATGCTATGCAAGCACTCTACCAACTGAGCTACATCCCCAGCCCACCTTTCTTTATATTTTGACAGTCAGTGAAGCCACCCTCATCTTTGGTGAATCAAGTGGTCCTTTCAAATCTGTTTATTCTGCATCCCTTCATTTCCTGCTAGATTGATGTCTTTTTAAGTTCCTTGTTTCTGATTTAGACCAACCCACTGGGAGACATTCGGGCCCTGACGTTTTGTTTGTAATGCTTAAATCTGACCAGTTTCCACCAAAGCAGGCACTGGTGTCTCATTTCTACCAGGGTCCCTGGTGTGTGTCCAAGAGTCCCCTTTTACTGGTTGAGGAGGTTTGGACAGAGCAGCAGACACTGGCTTTTCTTCTCCCTTCTATCTCCTTCCTGCCAGTCTATACCCAAATCTGCATAGCTTTCATTTTAGAATATGAGTGATGGCTGACATGTATATTCACAGTTAATCTAAATCAGTCTTAAATATGATTTCTGTTGTGCATAGCTCTGGCTTCATCAAGCATGGAGTTCACCTGGGTGTGGCCTTCAGTAGAGCAAACATAATGGGAAAGGGTTTGGTTCTCCTTCAGTCCTTTGGTTACATCAAGGAGCCAGTCTTGGTTTGATACCAATGTACCTTTGACACTCTATGATACTATTTTAACAAAAGAATGACAAGACCCTTGTTAGGCAAAAGTGTCAAACTAGAACTTAGTCACACTGTTTTATTTTCATTGTAATCTTTTTCATTACCTTCTATTTAAGGTAAGCAATGCCCGTAAAAGGGAAGGAAAAGGTGTTTCTTTAAAGTACTTAATTTTTAAAAGTGAAGTAATTAAATAAAAATAACCAAGTAAGTAATTATAGGGGTTGTGCATAACTTGAGAGATCACAGAATGAAATGGTGTAAGGATACAATAAAAATGGTCTTTGGGCAACACTTTAGAAGTTGAGAGTAAGGAATGACTTGCTGTATCACTGTCTGCCAGGCTCTATCCCTCCTCATGGCACTAGACTATGAGCCTCAAGAGGGCTGAGACCACATCTCAGAGGTCTCACCATTAGACTGTGGGAACTAGTAGGTGCTCAGTAAAGATTCCCTGATTAAAATACAGATGAACAGATAATTATGTACATCAGGTCCCTTGAGAACACTGAGGATTAGAGGAACAGGCAACTCTCCCAGGATCTCAGAGTCACTTAGTGGCAGAATGGTGACTATGGACCACACCTCTTTTTTGAGTTCCTTCTGCATTCCAAGCCCTGAGCCCTGTTCTCTAGCTACCACTGCCTTTTAGGGTACAACAGTTGTTATCAGATGCTGTGCACAGAAAGCATTAACTCCCAGTCTTTTTTTTTTTTTTTTTTTTTTTTTCAGTTGTAGATGGACACAATACCTTTATTTTATTTATTTTTATGTGGTGCAGGGGATCGAACCCAATGCCTCCCACTTGCTAGGCAAGTGCTCTACCACTGAGCTACAACCCCAGCCCTTAATTCCCAGTCTTAACAAGTGGTGATTGTTCTTGAGTCATTGACCCATGTCCTGTATTTTAAGAGTGTCTTTTTTTTGGGGGGGGAGTGGCAGGGGGGTGGGTATAGGTGATTGAACTTAGGGGCACTCAACTACTTAGCCACTTCCAGGCCTATTTTTTTTTTTTTAATTGTAGATGGACACAATACCTTTGTTTTATTTATTTATCATTATGTGGTGCTGAGGATTGAACCCAGGGTCTCACCGCATGCAAGGCAAGTGCTCTACCACTGAGCCACAATCCCAGTCCTCCAGCCCTATTTTGTATTTTATTTAAAGACAGAGTCTTACTGAGTTGCTTAGCACCTCGCTTTTGCTGAGGCTGGCTTTGAAATTGTGATTCTACTGCCCCAGCCTCCTGAGCCACTGAGATTACAGGTGTGTGCCACCATGCCTGCCCCTTAAGATTGTCTCTTTTAAGCCCAAATGCTTCTGTATGCCCACTGAACTTTGCATGGATGCAGCTAGAGCTTAAATCCCCCATCAGACTGCTCCCTCTGATTTCCTCAGCAGAATTTTGTCATTTTATTAATTCAGTATTTTCTTTTACAATACAGACCAGAGCACTGATTACTGAAGGGGGGAAAAAAAAAAAAAAAAAACCTTCAGAGGTTTAATGAGATCTGATACATTGCCTTTTGAAAAACAAAAAGTGACAACTGGTTAGTTATTTCTTCAAAGGCATTCCTAAAGACCAGGACATCACTACTTTAGCATCACACAGGGATGGCCACTTTAATGTGGCTGCCCAGCCACCTGTTTCCAAGGCATCCTTGTGAGGAAGGAAGTTCTGCGCACATTGAGCGAGGGCAGTAACTGGAACATCTGTGTCCTCTCCACAGATCGACTGTGGGCTCCCTGCTAGCATCTGAGGTAACCTGTTCTAACGTCTCCTAACTGTATGTCCCATTGTGTCCTTGTCTCTTTGCTTCTCCCCCTTTCTTCTGGCCTGTGGTGGTTTTGTACCAGACACCTCTGCATGGTTTTGGAACCATTGGAGCAATTCAGTTTTTCTCCTTGGTAATTACAAATAGTGGTGAATGAAGGGTGGGTGGCTTTTCCCTGCTGTGTCTATGGGGAATGTCATGGCACCTACAATGGGGAGGAGGGTAAAAGTGCCCATTAGTAACGTAGCCCTACTGCCTGCCACATACACTCTTTTCCTTTGTTCTTAAAGCTGGGATGGAAATTCTATGATGCAGATGACTATCATCCAAAGGAAAATCGAGTGAAGATGGAGAAAGGGATGCCATTGAATGACCAGGTAACTTCAGCTGTCTGTGTCCAACACACATACTCCGCTTGGTGTTGAGGTCTCTGTAGTGCTTGGTGTAGTGGAGTTCCTCAGTCAGGAGATAACCAGAGGACGGGCGCTCCAGAGAGCCAGTTGCATGGTGGGTCCTGCACCCGTTAGCTCTGCCCTGACCCTCCCTGTAAGCTTAACACTAGGAGCCGTGTCAGCCTCTGCCTCAGCTTGGGAAGGGTCTGCCACAACACCTTGTTGTGAGGTTTTAGTCTGAGAATATGAAGCCTCCCTGAGAAGGCAGAGGCTCCCCTGTGTTACAAACAAGGGGAAGTTCCTCATTTTCTCCCAGGTCCTATCAGCCAACCACCATCACCAGACTCTGGCAGCCACCCCAAGGCCAGAGTGATCTTGCAGATTCAAATGTGGCCATGTCACCCCTGCCTAAGATCCTTTAACAGCTTCCCACTGCTCTCAAAGTCCAGGCCAAATGCCTGGATTCCTAAATGTGCAGTCTGGCCTCCATGCCCACCTGCCTCCAGCTTATTTTAGATGCTGTGAGCCACCCCTCCCCCTTCTCCCCGTGAGCCAGCCTCAGAGTCCCTCTTGCTACCATGCCCCTCCCTGAAGGACCTTTGTATCCACTTCTGCCAGGAATGTGCTTCCTTTCCTCTTCCCATAGTGAATCTGCTCATCCTTCAGATCTCAGCTTCCATACCACTGCCTCTGTGAAGCCCTCCCTGACCACCTTTCTGAAGCCTCCACGATGAACTCTCAGAGCACCATTATACCTATTGTCCTTGTCCCAGTTGCAACTCAGCAAATATTAGTGTGAGGCTGTGATTAATCATTGTCTCTGCAACTAGACTTTACCCCCCCAAAAGGGCAGGGACTGTAGATTTATCTGCATTGTATTCCCCAGGCCCTGACACAGAGTAAATGTCAGAAAATATTTATGGTATGTTTTGGAGTGCATGAATGCATGAATGAATAGCACTGTCCTTTATGCACAGTCATGAGGCCACATCCCAAAGAGTCTTTCTCAAAATGGAATTACAAACTCTGGAATTCACCAGCTTAAGGAACAGTGATTCAAGAGGGCAAGAGGGCCAGGTCAAGAGCTGGTCCACACAGCAGCAAGGTACTTCTTATTCCCTGTGCTGAATGTGTCCAAAGGGCAGGAACAAATGGAACTGGCCAAAGACCAACACTTGTTTTACTTTTCATTGGCCTCAGCTCACCTTCCAGTTGTGTTCTCCCAATTTCATCATTTTGCTCTGCCTTGAAAGGTGAGAGTCACTAAACCATTATTCAGAACTCTTTGAGTGACACTTCTTCCTGTTTTGGGAAGTGTCACTTGAGTTTGCAAGCCTTTGAGCCAGCAAAATGACGTTTGTGACATTTGATATTAGAAGATGTAGGAAATAGGACAAGGGAACTATGAAAGAGACACAGGGTAATAATTTAAATAATATTGATATTATGTTAGAGATAATAAAAAATATAGGCAACCTGGACCCAACACCAGGCTCATGTGACCTTCAGTAAATGGCTTAGCATCTTGGTGTCTTATTTTCTTCCTATAGATTTGGAATGGTAACAGGACCTATTTTGGGGTTCTGGGAAGAATTAAATGAAAAAGAAAAATGTGTGCAGAATAGTGCCCAAGGCATTTAATAAATATCGTTTTTTTATTACTATTTCTAGTGGCACACACAGACACCATAAACCACATATCCACACACATAAAGTAAATCATTATTACAGAGTGTATAAAATTTAACTGTGCTGGTATTATTTTGTGTTTCTCTATAGTGAGTGCAGTAAAAGGTAACAAAGTAGAGCAACCCAATGGATGTTGTTTTGTTTTTGTTTTGTACCAGGAATTTGAACCCAGGGGACTCAACCACTGAATCACATCCTCAGCCTTATTTATTTATTTATATATTTAGAGACAGGGTCTCGCTAAATTGCTTAGAGCCTTGCTGGGTTTCTGAGGCTGGCTTTGAACTTGTGATCCTCCTTCCACAGCCTCCAGAACCTCTGAGATTACAGGCATGTACCACCACTCCTGGCCCAAACAGATGGGTTTTAAAAATCGTTGAACAGGCATCACTGTTGTTCACCAGTGATGCTCATTATGTAGGCTCTCTGAATGGGGTGGGTAGAATCCAGAAAAGGAATTTATGTACAGGAGAAAAGCTTATTGGTCACTGGAAGAAACACAGGTTACAGTAGTGCCCCCTTATCCATGGGGAGTACATTCCCAGACCTCAGTAGATGTCTGAAACCATGGGTAGTACCACACCCTATATGACAATGTTTTCCTGTGCATACATATCTATGATAAAGTTAATTTATAAATTGGGCAAGATAGGAGATTAATAATAACTAATAACAAAATAGAACAGTTATAACAACATGCTATAATAAAAGTTACTTAAAACTTGTGAATTGTTTATTTGTGATGCTCCATTTAAAATTTTTGGATTTTTTTTTTTTTTTTTTTTTTTTTTTTTGGTACAGGGGATTGAACTCGGGGGCATTCAACCACTGGGCCACATTCCCAGCCCGTTTTTGTGTTTTATTAGAGACAGAGTCTCACTGAGTTGCTGCCTCGCCATTGCTGAGGCTGGCTTTGAACTCACGATCCTCCTGCCTCAGCCTCCCAAGTGCTGGGATTACAGGGTAATTGAAACCTTGGAAAGTGAAGCCATGGATAAGGGGGGGCTGTGCACTTACTGAATGTATCCGGGAGCAACTGCAAGTCAGCCAATCTTAGAGAGAGGCGCACCAACCTCAGATACAAGGAGGAAGAACAGCAGGTGTTTTACATACTTGACAAGAGCTGAGGGAGTCTAGGGGTGAAAGTATGGATCACAGCTGTGCTGGCCCTGTGCCCTCCTGTTGCCCTGGTAACTAGTCCCATGATGCCGTGCTGAGGAGCTGTACCAAGTGGATCAAACTACAGTGTCAGAGGCAGAGGTGCAGGTTTGACTTGATGAAGTCTAGGGGGATTTGGGGATGTTTTGTGCTCAGAGAGCTCAGGGATAAGATCTGAGTTGAACTATCAAGGGCCCCTTGAGGCCATTTAATTGTTAGTTAATTAAAATGAAATAAAATGTAAAATCCAGTTCTGGGTTGAACTGGTCGCATTTTATGACCTCAAGAGCCACATGTGGCTACCCTATTGAACAATACAGATCTAGAACATTTTCATCATTGTGGAAAGCTCTGTGGACAGTGCCAGCATGGAAGGATATTCCCTCCAGGCTGTGAAAATTATTAGAATGATGATGATGGTATCAACGAAGAATTTCAAAAGCTCCCAGTCGGGGCATCTCCTCTGTGCATCAGGCCCAGGCTGTCCCCCAGTGATACCTAAGTAGACTTCAAGGTCTGTTTGAAAAGAGAGCTTTTACAGTGACTTTGGAGGCTGAGGCAGGGGGAGCACAAGTTCAAAACCAGCTGCAGCAACTTAGTGAGGCCCTAAGGACCTCAATGAGACCCTGTCTCAATGTGGCTCAGTGGTTAAGGACCCCTGGGTTCAATCCCTGGAAGAAAGAAAAAGCGAGAGAGAGGGAGGGGGAGGAAAAAGAAAAGAAAAAGAGAGCTTTAAAAAATAATAATTCTCCTTACTGTAAATGTAATATTTACCCCAGTATTAAAAGAAATCTGGGGGGAAAATCTGCAAAGTACCACAAATTTTTTTCACAGATATATCACCCTTGGTTTCCTCTTCAAAAAATATTTACTAATTGAATTTTGTAGTTTTCTTGTCCTTTCCTTTTTTTTTTTTTTTTTTTTTTTTTTTTTTTTTTTTTTTTTGGTGGGAGGGTGTGTTCTTTGTACATGCATCCTTTCCTTTGTGTACTTAATTTCTGTACTGGGTAAAACCAACCCCTCTCCCCTCCTCCTCTCATACCCTCTCCACCCTTCCTTCCCCACTCTCTGCCTCCTCCAACAGAGCTGATTCCCTCTACCATCTCTTCCTCTTCTCCAAAGACCCATCACTCCCTTCCAGAGGCACTTTGTTTTTCTATTTGTGTCCATCAGAGAACTGAAACCATAGACCAAGGAAACCTGTGGCTTCCTGATGTTCCGACTTAACTCTTGGTAGAAGGTTTACTGTGCTCCCTCTGAGCCCTGGGCTGGGAACAGGGGTCTCCCGTGCCTTCCCCATCCTTGCATGTGGGGACTCTGGAGAGTGACATGACCTTGAACATCAGAATCAGCAGACAGGAATGCAAATCTGAGTTGTTTCCTCCTCTCTTTCCTCTAAGACATTTTTTGTGGATTTGACACTTGTCATTTATCATACTGTCCATGGTACCTATTTGGAGGGCACATTGCTCTGGGAATTTGCTCCTCCTTCTGGTCCCAGTTTCTTCAACTGTAACAAGATATAGATCTCTCCCTTTCTTCACAGAAATCAAGAACATACAATGTGGGGCTCACACATCCAAGTCCTTCCTCCTGCCCCTTAAATAAGGTCACTCAGATCTTGGCCAGTGAGTCCTGACAGCATCTCCTGACACCCCCACAGACCCCGCTCCCCAGAGCTAAGTAGCGCCTCTTCCATTTCCCCAGGTTTCAGGACACATCTTTATGCTCCTAGTCTCAGGTCACCCCTCCCCTCTGCTTGGCAGGCCCTTCTCCAGTTGAAATCTTCCTTATCCTTCAAGATTTGCTCTTCCAGAGGCCTTATCAAAATCCACCACTCCCCATGCTGTGTAGCCGTGGCCCTTAGCATCTCTCTTATCACCCTCATCACTGCCCTTGCCCTACAGCTGACTTAACTGCTCATCTGTCTCTCCCATCAAGCGGTGATTCCTATGAGGACAGGAACCACATCACTCCTGTTTGTATCCCCAGTGCTCAATTTGGTGCTTTGCTCATTATTAACAATCTGCGTTTGTGGAATTAAATCCCAGTGTCTATAAATTCATAAATTAAAACTCTTGAAAATTCAAAGTTGGAAATAAAGTTAATTTCAACCCTTAAATCATCCCAAAATTATGTTTAAAGTGAAATTGTATTCCTTTTATTATTTAAATCACAAAGCAGCTTACTAAATTATATGATACCCATTTTACAGGTGAACAAAGAAAGCCACAGAGAAGTTTAGTAACTGGAGCAAAGCCACACAGTGAAGGGAGTCTCTCTAACCTTAAAGGTCATACTTTTCCTGTTAGGTTAATGACCTTGATAATTCACAAATATGTGATTCCCAAGAAGTGAATCAGGGTTGGTTAAATGGAAAGAAAAGGTTAAGAGTGAGAGTGGGGGATGAGAACAGGAAAGAGATTGAATCCCAGGGTAAGAAATAAAACTTGTGCTGCTCATGCATGAGGCTTCAAGTTCCTGTCTTCGTATTTTATTACAGCCTTCTGTTAAAGGAGCTGCTTTAGAAAAATATAGCCGAGAAGTTAAAAAAAAAAAAAAAAACAGCTTATAAAAACATGGTTATCTTTTTCATCTCCACTAGTCCATAAATGTGGTAGGAAATATTTGCCGATCACAAGGGGAATGCAAGAAAGGCAGGAATTTAAAACTGTGGGACCTAATGGCGTCTTAGAAGTTAACTAAAGGGCTGGGGGATGTACCTCAGTAGTACAGCACTTGCTCATCATGCACAGCCCTGGGCTAGATTCCTAGTGCGCGCATGCACACACACACACAAAAGTAACTCAAATTCAGAGTGATCACCCAGAGCAGTGTCTAGGGCCCCCTAAACATGTAGTCCTTACTTGTAAATAGATGAAGGAAGGTGGAAATCCAAATCTGTGCTTCAACTGGCAGCCTCTGCCCAGGAGCAATTTTTCATCCCCAAATACTACACATTTCAGTCAGTTCAGCTAATTATCCCTGTTGCCTATAATCCTTGACACCCTCCTTCCTGCTTCCCACCAAGCCCAAGAAAACACTATTTTGCAATTATAATTTTAAGTTGCATAAATGTAGCCCTTTCAACTTTTTTCTCCAGCAGATTCTCTAGAACTCTAGTTTCTGAGAATGATGTCCTGTAGAACCTTGATAATAATAAACATTAAATATATATGCTTGGGCTGGGGTTGTGGCTCAGCGGCAGAGCGCTTGCCTCGCACGTGCGCGGTCCGGGTTCGATCCTCAGCACCACGTAAACATAAATGTATTGCATTGTGTACAACTAAAGCAAATAAATAAATATATTAAAAAAATATATATATATATATATATATATGCTCTTCTCCAAGAGTTTATGATAGCGTCTCCAAGAGTCTCTCCATATTTCTAACTTCATCAGCAGAGTTCTTGTGGTCTGCAAGTTGGGAGCTGGTAGTCCTCATTATCTTGTTATTGCATTTACAAATAACCACACTTGTTCACTAAAGGCACTTAGACAAGTGCTGAGGTAAACTGATGTTTCATTTGTTGAATCCATTTAAGCTACAATGTGTATACATAACTATTGTAATTTAAGTAATGGTTTTTGTGAATTTTGTAGCTGTTGTCCCTTAGGATATAATTGGTATAAATGGCAGAGCTGTTACCATTTGATTTCTACCCTGTATGAATTTTGTAGCTATTGCATTTGAACTCCCAAGATCACTGGGTGAAGTGTGTGCATGAAGGTAAAGTCTTAGAGGTCTGTGATTAGCAAATCTTTCAGGATCCTCAACCCAACTTTAGCACACAATGCTTAGAAAAATTAATTTTTTATGTTTATTTATTTGCTTTAGTTGTACACATGTGTTTATATTTACATGGTGCTGAGGATCGAACCCGGGCTGCGCATGTGCTAGGAGAGCGCTCTATCGCTGAGCCACAGCCCCAGCCCAGAAAAATTAATTTATTTGATATGAAGAAAAATATTTATACTACTCAGTTTTCTAAGGAGGGTCTGTGGTTTGCTGAGAACAAAGTGATGGCCTTGGTGGAATAAACTTGCAGTCACTGAACACTGAATTACTCTGAATAAGAAATGGGAAAAGCCTGAGCCAAGGGCAGAATCTGGGAGCTCACTTAGAGCTGGGGAGCTGAAAAGGCTTCTTGTGGAAAAGATCAAGAGAAAATTAAAATGACCTAAGGCTTGACCAAAGTCAGAAGCAAAATGAGAAAATCTCAGGTGTTAGAATCAAAATAGCAAGACTGAACTAAGCTGGAATAACTCCTTCTCCAGATTTTGGAGCTGCCTAAGGCCAGGAAGGCAGGGCTATTATTTCGATGTCCCTGAAAAGATGGGAGAGGAGGCAATAAGCCAATATAAAAGACACAGCTCAGGTATCTTACATAAAGTAAGATACCCTTACTTTCATTTGATGACTGTCTTTGAATGAAGATTACAAATATTTGCCTCCAGAAAAAAAATATGGAAAAGAAAACATATTCCTACCCACTGGACTCAAAAGCACCAAAGAATCTGGTGTCTCCTCTGGGCCACAGTTGGGAAAAGGCATCTTTGAGAAACCAGAGCCCCTAGTAACTCCCAAATGCACATTATAGTGGCAGAGAGACACCCAGCTAAAAAAACTGATTTTTTAAAAAAAAGTTTTTCATCTTTTTTTTTTTTTTCAATGCACTATAGCCAATAATCAGGATGTACCCTGGGAGGGAGGAAAGAACCATGTCTTAAAGGATTTCTTTGTGAGACACCATAGGGTGTGCTGTGTAAACCTTCTCTGTTTTCTCTTTAGCAAAATGTATTTTTCATTCATCTGAAGAGAGGTTTTTTTGGAAGGTTCAGGATGGCATATAGGGTGTGTGTGAATACCCCTTTGCATTTGAGATCTGAAGCACCTAAAGAATGTAAGGAAAGCAGCAAGAGAGGGGTTCAACGTATCAGAAGAATGGAAAACATACACCATGGGGATATTCAGGGAGGGATAATGTAGTGGTACTTTAAGGCAATTTTTATTGTTATAATAAAAAGAGTCACTGACACCCAAACCAAGAAAATGTTTCTGTAGTTAACGGCCCACTGACTCAGCCCCTCTCCCTGGTATATGACCTACTTCTTGAAACAACCGGATCTTAACATCTGTGAACATGACATAGCTGTTTCTGTCCAAACTATACCTGGAAGTCACTTTCTGTCTGTTTTAATTTCAGGATAGGATTCCATGGCTTTGCAACTTGCATGACATTTTACTAAGGTAAGGGATCACAGGTCTTTGGCATCAGCCAAAGTAAAAACTACCATGAGAAAAGACAGTGGTCACAAGTCACAACCAGATAATGACAAAGGATCCAAGAAATAGAGTCTACTTCTTTCTTTTTTTTTTTTTTTTTAAGTCAAGTAATTTTATTTCATATTACTCTTTTATTTTCTTTAATTAATCTGGGATAGCTCAAATTAACTTGTATTATTTATTTATTTTATTTATTTTTAAATTATTTTTTATTCTAATTTGTTATACGTGTTTGCAGAGTACATTTCATTTCATATTACATATAAAAAGCACAATTTCTCAAGTTGCTGGTTTTATATAAAGTATTTTTACAACAATTTTGTCTTCATACATGTATTTAAGGTAATCATGGATAACTCAGTCTGCCATTATTTCTATCCCCTTGCCTCCTCCCCCCTCCCCCCTCTTTGTTCTATTTAAAGTTCTTTCATTTCTCTCATCCCTACTCCCTTGCCTTTATAAGTTAGTATCTTCATATCAAAGAGATCATTCAACCTATGGTTTTTTGGGATTGGCTAACTTCACTTAGCATTATTTTCTCCAACTCCATCCATTTACCTGCAAATGCCATGATTTTATTCTCTTTTAGTGCTGAGTAGTGTTCCATTGTGTATATACACCAAAGTTTCCCTATCCATTCATCAGCTGATGGGCATCGGGGTTGGTTCCACAATCTAGCTATTGTGAATTGTGCTGCTATAAACATTGATGTGGCTGTATCCCTGTAGTAAGCTGTTTTTAAGTCCTTTGGGAATAGACCAAGGAGTGGGATAGCTGGGTCAAATGGTGGTTCCATTCCAAGTTTTCCTAGGAATCTCCATACTGCTTTCCAGATTGGCTTCACCAATTTGCAGTTCTACCGGCAATATAAGAGTATGCCTTTTTCTCCACATCCTCACCAGCATTTATTGCTGTTTGATTTTTTGATAGCTGCCATTCTGACTGGAGTAAGATGAAATTACTTAGAGTAGTTTTGATTTGCATTTCTCTAATTGCTAGAGATGTTGAACATTTTTTCATATATTTGTTGATGAGTCCACTTCTTTCAAGTGACCAACATGAATATCAACTAGCCATGGACAACACATACGTTAGCTGGGCTCTGAGGACAAATCTCCCACCAGCTCCACAATTACTAGGTGGCAGTTTTGACCAGCCATTCAGTTTTCACACCTGTTTCTTAATCTGTAGAATGGGAATAAATATAATTCCTACTCACAGATTATTGTGAGAAATAAAATGACACATGGATTATGTTCTAAAATGACTAATATACAGTAAGTCCTCACAAAATTTTAACTGATGCCACCCCTATTCTATGTGAATTTGTAATTACATACATTTCCAAGAGTAGGCTAAATCACACATTAAGTTATGTAATAATTCAAGGACTTGGAAGAGAGAAGAAGATGCTATAGCCTATCTTAGCCATTACTTTTTCTCCCCTCTACTTCAAGTTGTGACAACCAGGAAAGACTGGGGTCATTTGTAAGTCAACATGTAATTGTCCACCAGGATTGGAGAGACCTGCATTATCCAGCTCTGTAACATGCCTTTAACAAGATCCCTCCACCTGGGGCCTGACCCCACTGGAAATTCTGGTTGGGACTGGAAAAGGATAAAAGGCAGGGAATGGGTTATAACTTTCTAAGATGAAGTCATATTTTATCAAATTAATACCATCTGGACCATTTGAAGTTAGAGTATACTTATGATTGGAAATTCAGTTTGCTGTTTTCACACCTTATTGATATGGCTGGCAGTCCTGTCTTAGGGTTTTGATGTAGAGAACTCCTGCCCATCTATTGATGTGAGAGTTTCTTTACTGTAATACTGACCAGTAATCAAAACAGAAGTGACAGTCCTCAGGAGGGCCTAGACCAAGACCTACAGATTGAGAACAAACAAATTCACACCATGGCTGTGGGGCAGAGCTATGGCTGAGCTTGTAGGTTTGATTCTCAGCACATTCCATCCAGTGGGTCCCAGTTCAACTTGGCCATAATATCAAACAAAGGGAGGCCCCTTAACTTTCTGATACTCACACCAGCACTTACCCTCCATCTCTTAATTCTAGTCACAGCACAGCCCCAAGATGAATGCCAGCCACACACTGCAGCCCGTAGCGCCATGACTCACTCTCTTGTGTGGTATGTGGCCACACGTGTCTCCCCTTACTGGTGCTGGATCACAGTGCCTCTATTTCTGGCTCCAGTTTTCTGCACAGTACATCCCTGGAAACTTCTCCCATCCTGTTCACTTTGCCCACACGGGGACTGATGCTCTCCTTGCCCCTTTCTCTAGCTCTGCACTGGCAACTACTCCCGCCATTCACACCATGCCGGAGCATGAACGGGGAGAAGCCAGTTGTAGAGTGCAAATCACTGAATGTCCTGCAGAGGACCTGATCCAACCATTTGCACTTGCATGCCAGTGGCCCCCGGTCTGAGCCACATCCTACATCCGTAGGAGCAGTCAACAACACTGAACTCTTCTGTATACCAGGCACCTCAAGCAATTATTTTCCCTTGGGACAGCTCTATATCAGTTAACGTGGGTAGTCCTAATAACAGATGATGAACTGACCCCCTAGAAAGTAAATACTTTTGTCTGAGATTGTTCTGTTGACTAGTGGAAGATCTTTAACCCAAAGCCAGGTATGCCTGATGCTTCACCTGCATTTTCTGACACTTTTCACTGACAGAGGAGTAAAACTGGAGTCTTCCACCTATAATTAAGACTGATTATTTTAGCTGGACATGGTGGCAGACACCTGTAATCCCAGAAGCTCAGGAGGAAGAAAGATCACAAGTTCAGAGTCAGCCTCAGCAACTTAGCAAAGCCCTAAGCAACTCAGCAAAAACCCTGTCTCTAAATAAAATATTAAAAAGGGCTGGGGATGTGGCTCAGTGATTAAGCACCCCTGGGTTCAATCCCTAGTACCAAAAATAAAAATTAAAAAGTGATTATTTTAAATGTCGTCATTATTTAGCCCCCTCCCCTCCCTTCCTTCTTTCCTTTCTTAAACAGAGATGTAGCCTCAGGACAGCATGTGGTTCTAGCCTGTTCAGCCTTGAAGAAAACATACAGAGACATCTTAATTCGAGGAAAAGATGGTGCACCTCTGAAATGTGGGGAGTCGAGAAAGGAAGAAAAGCCAGCTGAGGTGCAGCTCCTGGTGGTCCATCTGAGCGGGTCATTTGAGGTCATCTCTGGACGCTTACTCCAAAGAAAACAACATTTTATGCCCCCTGCATTATTACAGTCCCAGTTTGATACTCTGGAGCCCCCATCACCTCCAGAAAACTTCATCCAAATCAGTGTAGACAAAAGTCTTTCAGAGATCATTGCCATAATTATGGAAACTCTAAAAATGAAATGACACACATCAGTGGTCCAGAACAGAATCAGTCATTGATCTCTGTCCCATTCCAAACCTTGTTCCAGTCTCCTCATCCATACTGTATTCTAAATTCTTCTTAAGGTTGAACCAACCATGGTGTGTCAAAATATACGTGTTTGTAGGAATTTGTGATGTGCTTGGCATCATGGGCTGTCACATAGGGAGAAAAAGAAAGGAACTTTAAAAATCAAGCTTAAATTGAAGTCTAAATCCATCAGTGATGCTATCAAATGATCAGAGGAAATTCTGTAACTGATGATAGAAATCATTACTTTGTTTAGAACATTTTCACTAATGCCTATATTTTATAATAAATGAAACTTGGCTATCCTTGGCATCCCCTGGAAATTGGTCTCTGGAACAGAAATGTGTGCAAAATCGGCCACCTAATAACAAGTAATCTCACACCACACACTGCCTGATCTGTTCACTGTCCTTGAGCTATAGTTCTAGCAGCAGCTCCTAAGGTAAGGTCTCAAAAGGCAATATGGGCAGAACAAGCAAACATTGCCCAGCTCTTCAAACAATCTAATGCAAATATATCTGCAATACCAAGTTTCTTGCCTTTTAGCTAAAATTGTCATCTCATGATATTGTCTATGCTGATCAGCAGCTCTCTGCTGAGCAAGTTGTGTGTTATATATATGTGTGTAATTTAAACATAGAACACTAAATGCTACTTAAAAAGGTATGGTGGTCAACAAAATCTTTCATGATAATAAAAAGGATCATTTTGGTAGAATGAAGATTGAAAATAATTACATTAGAGGAAAAAAGCCTTTTTCCAAGTAGGGGAGCTGCCAAAACCATTCATTTGTGAAGTTCCTACTCCATAATGTGTGCACTTGCAGAGTATTAGAGCTGGGTACAGACTTCAGTAATCAGCCCAAAGTGTGCAGCAGTATAAGAATATATAAGGTATGCGATTCCAGGTTTTAATGTTTGGGAGCACAACATTAAATGATTTCATGCATGTGATTCTCCCTTAAATTTCTATTACTCCATCTCTCTGAGGCATTGGGGATGCCTATTTTATGCAAGTGTCTTTTGTGCAAATGTCCCTCCCAGCCTGTGATACAAAATGGAGCCCTACTTGCCAGAACTCACCCTGGGGTTCCCAGTCCTGGGTGCTCATGACTCAGCTGTGGAGCACTCAGATCAGGCTTCAGACTCCTGTGGGCTCAGGGTCTCCCCACAATTTAATCACTTTATGTTGTTCTTGTATTTATTGTTATTTTGCTTGTATTTAAGGAAATTGTCCATCTTTTCATTCAAGGTAATAACATTTCTTTTAAAATAAAAAATCCATATCTACATCCCTTTATGCAAGGGTTTAGTTTCAAGACCAATTGGCCATGCTCATATCTCATATAAAATGACCTAGTATTTGCTTAGAACCTCTAAGCATCCCTTTGTAACATTTTAAATCATCTTTAGATTACTTAATACCTAATACTGAGTAAATGCTAAGTAAATAATTGTCATAATGTATTGTTCATGGAACAATAATAAGAAAGCCTATGTACATTCAGTACATGTTGCCGCCTGAAGCGCTTGGAGCAACGGAGCCGCGGGAAGAAGTTTAGAGGCAAACTGGAGACGAACAGCTTTTTATTCTGATAACTTTTCTCTCTGGTTCTAACAATGACTAACACACGCCACACACACACACACCACCAAAATGGCGCTGACCCGATCAGCAATTTCGGCCAAGTCACTCGAGATCCTGGGACAAGTCCCGTGAGTGAGACTACGGAAGGCGACAATGCCCAAATCTCCACGGCTCATAGTCAACCGCATTTCAAGCCATCTCCCCAAACAGGGCTCCTACAAGTACAGATGCAATTTTTTTTCCCCAGTGTTTCTATCTAAAGCTGTTTGAATCCATGATAAATGTGGAACCTGTAGATGTGGAGTGCCGGCTGCATATTTAAAGAAAGTAGGTCATTTCAAGATAAATAGTTAGGTGTAGTGGAGTATGCCTGCAATCCCAGCAGCTTGGGAGGCTGAGGAAGGAGGATTGTGAGTTCAAAGCCAGCCTCAGCAATGGAGCAAGGCACTTAGCAACTCAGCGAGATCCTATCTCTAAATAAAATATTTATAAAGGGGTGGGGATGTGGCACAGTGGTTAAGTGTCCCTGGGTTCAATCCCTTAAAAAAATTGAATTCAAGATAAATAAAAAGTACACATGGTTCATGGATATACAAAAATGCAATGGTGAATTTGAGTAAATGAAGCATGGGACTTGTTGAGCCAAGTCTTCCCTGGTTTTAGAGGAGGCACTGGGGGTCCGGAGAAAGCTCTAAGACCAGTGGTGTTTTCCCGTCCACCCTGCTGTGTAAAACCCATCAGTGATGAATACTAGGTAGGCAGAGAAGTAGCACAAGAGCTGCTGTGGCTGTCATGAAACGACCTTCCCATGGGCAGCCAGGTCCAGCTGGCATGTAGCAGCTGGGCTGAGCAACTTACCAGGTGGGAGGTGTGTGCCCCTGGCATACAGCATACAAAAGGACCCAGATGTGGAGGCTGCAATCTGGCCAAGGTGGGCCTGATTTCATGCCTTCTTCCACCCAGGCTCCCAAGATTGATTATCCCTCTGTCCCAACCACCGCCATAGAATCCAGCCATGGCCTGCAGACCCCTGGTTAGCTCTGGCCAGAGTGAGTTTTAGAACGAATTACTTCTTTCACAAGGGCTTGCAGTCTCAGACTCAATAGCTTATTGGGGAACTTTTTAAAGGGCACTTTTTGAATGGATGGGTTTTTTGGTTTTTTTTAGTGGATGGCTCTTGCCTAAAAATGAAGCCTTGGATTTTTCTCCCTGCCAAGCTATTTGGAGCACTTCTTATCTGGCTTCATAAATTGACCCTCATATTCAGAATCTAGGCACTTAAAGTTGTCCAATTAACATACTCCAAATAGATGAAACTCTGCTCCCCCACAAGATGGCATAAATGAACCCATTGTACTTAGTTCTCTGTGTGCTGTGATGGGCATTCTGGAGGGTTTGAGGATTGCAACACAATAACAGCTCTCAGGTGGCTTAAGTTGGGGTGGAGAGATAAGGCATCTTGTATTCTCAGGCTATAGTCCTCATGAGAAAGGATGGATGTGGCAGGACCCATGAGAAAAGGGATTTAGACCTGCAAAAAGACATGTTCCAGGTAGACTATGCCCTACCCCTAGCTCCTTTCCCATAACAGAAGCCAAGCACATTCCTAGACAAAGATTTGGACCAGACCTCCACAGCTGCTCCACAGTTGGACTATCATTCTGGGCCCTGGGCCCTCTGTCATGGTAACAAGAAAAGGACAAATAGAAGAAGGCAGTGGTTCTCAACCTCAGCTGCATGTTAGAATCAATCACTTTAAGAAGTAAAACATACGGATGCTTTCCCACCTGTTATAAGCCTACTGCACCAGCATCTCTCACGAAGGAGCCTGGCTCCCTGATCTGAGATCCATAGCTGGCTCTGATAAGCAGCCAAGGCTGGGAACCCAGGGTAAGTTCAGGTAATCAGGACCCTGTTTTGATAGTTTGTGCTGAGTGTCACCAGAGAGCAGTTCAGGGAGACTTTTAACAAAAGTGAGGTTCGGGGCTGGCTTGGTTCTGACCAATAATTCCTACAATTTGCTACCAACAATTTGCAACCTCTGAAGTTCTGAAGTGAAGTTTTGGGCTACTGACAGGGTGCGGGGGGGGGGGTGTTGTTTGGCTGGGATCACAGATAGAAGGGATCAAAGAAAGGGGTGGGATGAATTTCCTTTCTGGCCAAGGACACTGATTTATATGGCCTTGGGTATAGTAGACCATAGGGTAAGCTGGACTTGCTAAGACAGTCTTCCTAGAGAAGGACAGCCTCTCCCCTCTTAAATGTTTCTCTTGGTTTTGAGGTTGAGGAGACCTTTGAGTGAAGTGAATACACAAAGACAAGGGAAGGTGGAAAGAGGCATTTCTAAGACTCAAGTCTATCAGATGGTGAATATTCTTACAATTACTCAATCATCAAAAGAAGTACTGATATGTACAACCACACAGATGAACCTTGAAAATATTGCACTAAGTGAAAGAAGCCAAAAAATGCCACATATTATTTGCCATTTATTTTAATGATTTTTTTAAAAAAATTAAAATCCTTTACATTTTTCTAGCTTTTCAAAAATTTGTGCGTTATGACTATACATAGTAGTGGAATTCCTTGTTATATATTCATACATGCATGTAAGAATTTTACATGAAGCCATTTAGCTGAAAGATCCAGAGCAGGTGAATCTATAGAAATAGGAAGCATATTAGTGGGTTACTATGGATGAATAAGGTGGGAATTGGGACTAACTGCTAATAGGTTCAAGGTTTCTTGTTGGGGTGATGGAAATGTTCTGAAACTGGATAGCAATAGTGTTTGCACATTGTGGTGGAACATACTAAAAACCACTGAAGTGTATTTTACAGTGGTGAATTTGATGGTATGCAAATTATCTCAATTTAAAAAAAAAAAATCAGTCCAGAAAATGCATCACAATGCGTGAAGAGAGGCACAACTTCAGGTCAAGCACCAGTGCCATCCCACTTGGAGAGAAACAGAGGGAAGGAGGCAGCAGGCCTGAATAGTTTCTACCCACCTCACATGGAGGATAAATATTTTTTAACACAGTCCCTAAAAGCAAGCCAGCTACTTCATCTTCACCCCAAATGAAGCACTCATCTATTCCCATGCTGGAGGGCAGAAGATCATGTAGGACTTACAGAGAAGTAGGCTGTGTTCTTCAGCCATTCTGGACTTGAGGACACCTTTGACTGTAATTTATGCTTTGTGAGCTGCCTTTCTATCTTCTAGATAGCCTCTTAGAGGCTGTAATGGTGAACTGGAGGCAGAACCTCAAGGACTAGCTGGCAGAAATGAAGCTTCATGTCTTGGTTTATTCAGCAGCCTCCACTCTTGGGAAGGTTACTAGGGAAAAAGAAATTAAGTTGGAACCTGTCCTCAAGAAGCAGGGGTCTGAGCTGGGCGCGGTGGCCCACGCCTGTAATCCCAGCACTTGGGAGGCTGAGGCAGGAGGATCGTGAATTCAAAGCCAGCCTCAGCAATGGCGAGGCACTTAGCAACTCAGTGAGACCCTGTCTCTAATAAAATACAAAAAAGGGCTTGGGGATGTGGCCCAGTGGTCGAGTGCCCCTGAGTTCAATCCTTGGTACAAAAAATAATAATAATAAATAAATGATTGACCAGGGATTTTAATTTTTTGAAATGGTGATTTGCAAATATATTCTCCCTTCACTGAACAGCAAATCTATAATATATATTCAAAATAATTGAGGTCAGGGTATTAACTGCATTATGGGCAGTATGAATTCCCAGCAATCACCAAAGAAGTAGAATTAGATTGGACACCCAGCATATAAGCAGTGCTAAAGCACTGATGAAGGGAGTTGTTTGGACAAGCTTCACAGAAAGTCAGATGTGGAATGCTGGCTGGTGCAGATTTTCTAATGATCTTCAATTCTTCCAGCAGTGTTCCCCCAGCAACCTATCTTGGATTCTGTGGAAACTAAACTCCACCTTTTTGAGAGTTCAGAGTTAATGTGTAGTATCTAACACATACCTAAACTAAGGACCCAATCAGATAGATGGTGATGGTGTTGGGAGAAATGTCTCCAAACCATGATAGTCCATGGAAGAACATGCAAAAACTTGAATGCCCAAAAGACATGGGGGCAGAGGGGAATGCAGGGAACCAAACCACAACACTGGTAGTTTGTGGGAGACTGTAAAGGCTGACAAAATGAGAAGCGCAATCCTTAATCCAAATAGGGAAGGCACTACCCAGCTACACAGAATGCAGGAACTCACCTGCATTCAATAAGCTGGATATTTACTTGTTGTATAAAGAACATATACTTCAAGAACTGTGGAGGGATCTCAGTAAAATGTTAGAAAGAACTAAAGATGATATGAATGTATGACAGGTGATTTGGGGGAGAGTTCAAAGAAGCAGGCTCACTAAAAGGAGGCCACCAGGAACTGGGAGATGACTAGGTGTCATAGTATGAGAGGAATGAAGTGAGGCTAAGTGTACAATTGATTAGGTCACTTTAATGATAGGGGCAGCATTCATTTTTTTCTCTTGTGTTCAGACATTAGACTACAGAATGGTCTTTGTCTCAATTCATCATGGCTGCAGAGCAGTCTTGTGATGTAGGTGTCCTGTATACATGTTTTATGTTCAGGAGGACACGGAGGCTTAGATTTAAAACCAGATTAGCTCCTGGATGACAGGATTTTTCTCTTTTTCTCACTGGGAGAGATCATTGTCACGAAGGTATTTTAGGCCTTGATTTGAATTGTCTGGGGACAGAAATCTTTAGAAGGTGAAGCAAAGAGTTCAGATGGGAGGGTTTAACTTGAACATCCCTTCACAAAAGATAAGAATTTGGTAGGATTTCCAGAGTGATGTTGCAGTACACATTATGGCAAGACTAGGTTCTAAAATGCATTGAAGCAAAAAATAAAAATAAAAACTTGAAAAATCCCACAAAGTGAAATCTGAGCCAAACTTTTTTGTAGGGTTACAAAGAATTGCTTCATTAGATTCATATTCCCCACTGTACATGCTCGCACTTAAGAAAGAAAGCCCAGCATAAGGACCAAATCCTGTAACAAGAAGTTGAGGGAGGAGGATTCCAAGTTCAAGGCCAGTCTAAGTAACTCAGTGAGAGCCCGTCTCAAAATAAAATCAAAAGGACTAGGGATGTAGCGCAGTGGTAGAGTGCTTAGCTTGCATTTGTCAGGTTCTGTGTTCAATTCCCAGTATGGGGGGCAGACTTTGCGCCTGGGGAGGATAACACATGCAAGGCTACTGTCCCATTTTCACTGCATTGGTTATACTCTGAGATCACAGACTTCAGTGACATGGAGTAGTGGGTTAACGTCTCAGGACACACACCACTTTCTCTTCTGTAGCTAGGATTCTTGTGGATAAGCATGTGGAAATGAAAAGACCTTGAGAAGTTGTCTTTCACACCCAACACATATGTTCAGGGAGCACCCAAGGCCTGAATTTAAAAAAGAAAAAAAAAAAAAAAGGAAAGAAAGGAAAGTGTGGCCCTGTATCCATACTTCATTCCTTTCTGTTGCTGAATATTTCTTTGTATGGATGAACTATGTTTTAAAAATCCATGCATGGTTCATAGATATTTGGATTGTTCCTCCTTTTGGCTGTTAAGAATAATGCTGCCAAGAATATTCATTCATGTACAAGTTTTTGTAGAACCATGTTCTTGTTTTTCTTGAATACATACAAACCAAACAGTGGAACTGCTGGGTCAAACACTAACTCCACAGTTAAGTCTTTTGAGAAACTGTTCAACTATTTTCCAAGTGGCCACAGCACTTTACATTCTCACCAGCATGGTAAGAGGGTTCCAATATCTTCACATCCTCACACTTATTGGTTGGTCTTTGAGATTAAAGCCATCCTAGTAAGTGCAAAGTGGTACCACCTTAAGGTTCTGTAAGCTGCCTGGTACCGAAAACCGGGAGGATAAACTCTCGGAGGCAGAGTGAAGCTTTTACTACTTTTACTTCTACTTTCTTAGAGCTTAGAAAGTGAAAGAAAGATTTTTAGAGAGAAAGATTAGAGCGAGCTTTTCTTCTTGTCTTCTTAGCTTAGAGTAAAGAAAGATAGAGCTTAGCTTAGAGAAAGATTAGAGCTTCTTTCTTCTCTCTTCTTTCTTCTCTCTTCCTTCTTCTGTCTTCTGTCTTCCTCAGGAGCCTCGGCCTAACTCTGACCAGTCATTACTTCTTCTATCTGGTTTCTCTTCTGTAACCGCTCTGCCTACGTTCTGGCCGCTCTGATTCTTCTGACCGACCGAGTGACTGCCCGGCTGACTGAATTCTCCGTTCTCCTAACTCGGACCGCTTTCACCCGGTTATATACCTTCAGGTTTGCGGGTGCCTACAGGTGCGTCACATACATATCAGAACCCATGGCTTCCAGCTAGCTACAACAGCCCTTCCTAATTAGGGCTCCTTCAAGGTTCCAATTGGCATTTCCCTAATGACGTGGAGCATCTTCTCATGTGCTTATTGCCCACTTGTTTATATTTTAAGAAATATAATTTTTTCTTCAGCTGTATTTTAAGGGATTGTTTTGTTGTTGTTGACTTATCTTTATTGAATCAGTTCTTTATCATATTGCAAATATGCAATTTCTCCATCTAATTCCCATACATGACCACCCAACATGACTTTTTTCTCCTCTTGAAGATATGATTTGTGTCATATCCTCAGACAGTAGGCCTACTTTGCATCCATATCCACGACTTGAAAATCTCTCTCATTCTCTGAATTTTTTCGCTTTCATGATTATCTCCTCTGAAGCACAAAAGTTTTTAAGTACAATTAAGTACTATTTACTATTTTTCACTGGGTGCTTGAGTTTTTGGTGTCATATCTAAGAAATCACTGAAAAAACCCAAGGACACAAAGATTTACATCTTCTTCTAAGAGTCGTATGGCTTCAGTTTATCACATTTATATCTTGAATAAGTTTTTGGTTAGTTTCTGAATCAGAACATGCATTTTAACAAGATCCCAGGTGATTCATGCACAATTAACTTGAGAAGCAATGCTTTAAATTACTAATAAATTCCCATTTCCTTTAAATCAATGGTTCTCAATGCCACCAGGATATAGTAATCATTCTGGGAGCTTTTAAAAAAATCATGCCCAAGCTTCACCCAGACAGAATCTTTTAATCTCTAGTTGATTCAAATGTGAAGCAAGGCGTGAGAACTACCAAGCCTTTGCTGATTAAAATTCTCTGTAACTCTCAACTAATGTTTCAATTTCTTAAGGATGTCACCATGTACTTGCCTAATCAATGTTTTGTCTTTCTCATGAGAACAGAAATCATCAACACGATCATATATCCTCCCCATGAACATTTCATCCACATACCTTTACTAGGCTTGTTTGCACCCACTGCCTATGCATATGGGATGCTGGGACTTCCAATAGTGCCACTTTAAAATTGGGATCAGTGTTCACAGGGCACACAGTATACGGATGCAAAGTAGGCCTAGCATCTGAGGATGACACAAATCATACCTTCAAGAGGAGAATAAAGTCATGTTGGGTGATCATGTATGGGAGTTAGATGGAGAAAGCAATGAGAAAAGAACATAGAACTTCCAAGATTGTTCTGTGAAAACCAGAGTTCAGGTTGGTCAAAGTACTGTCTACAACCAGCAACTTTTTAAAATTGATTTTTAAATTGACATAAGTACTTGTACTTGTATATGGGGTATAGCATTATAATTTGATACAAATTATATTTGATACAAATTATAATGATGAAATCAGGGTAATTGGCATTTCCATCTTCTTAAATACTATTTTTGTGTTGGGAAAATTCAAACTCTTCTCTAGTTATTTGGAAATGTACAACTGTTGTAGACTACAGTTACTTTCCTGTGCAACAGAACATTAGAACTAGTTTTCCTCTGTAATTTTAGTACCCATGATCCACCCTTTTGCTGTCACTTGTCCCTCTAACCTTCTTATCCTTTAGTGACCCCTGTCTATTCTACTTCTATGTGATTAACTTTTCCTATGGGATCAACGTTTTTAGTTTCTGAGAACATGGAATCTTTGTACCTGGTTCCACTTAACATTATATCCTCCAATTCTATCCATGTTTTGCAAAATAAGAGGATTTCATCATTTTAAATGTCTGAATAGTATTCATGCATTTATGCCACATTTTCTTTATCCATTGATCCACCAATGGACTTCTCAGTAGATTTTTATATTTTTGGCTGTGTAGGGTTGCAGGAGCCCTATTTGGGGAGATGGCTTAAATTGCGGTTGACTATGAGCCATGGAGATTTGGGCATTGTTGTCTTCCGTAGTCTCACGGGACTTGGCCCGGGATCTCGCGGGACTTGGCCCGGGATCTCGAGTGACTTGAGCCGAGGTTGCTGATTGGGTCAGCGCCATTTTGGTGGTGTGTGTGGCGCGTGTTAGTCATTGTTAGAACCAGAGAGAAAAGTAATCAGAATAAAAAGCTGTTTGTTTCCAGTTCGCCTCTGAACTTCTTCCCGTGGCTTCGTTGCTCCAAGCGGCCATCGCTTCAGGCGGCAACAGGTGGTGGCCTGTATGGGGACTTTGGAGTAGACAGGTAAGAACTGAAAGGTCTCTAAAGATGGGTTCGAATATAACTGAATCCCAAGTGATAGAGGCTATGCAAAGACTCCTTAATATACCTGTCTCTGTTCTCAGTGAGGAGGATATAGAAAAAAGTGAAAGTGATCAAAAAAGCGTAGCTTCCACTGGGCCAACTAAGCCAGTAAAGAGAGTATTAGAAGAGTCCCAAAAATGACAAAAATCCAAGATATTAGAGCTTTTTGGGAGTTATTGGAGATAGCTGAAGGATACTTGCTCTTAATGGAACCTGGGCCTCAGGATATTGCTGTCAGTGAAATTAGCAGTGGCGAGGAATCTAGTAAAAGTGATCCTGAGAAAATGAGGAAAAAGAAACTAAAAAAGACCAAGAAAAAGGACCGTCAAGTAGAGGAACCACTTGTGTCCTCTACTCCCCCATGGGTGGAATCCATTACAGAAAATATGAAGGGTATTACTAGGCATTTGCATACCCTAGAAACAGAAATAAAAAGTCTTTCTGATCGCTTATGCGCTCTCGAGGGTAACTCACAGGTACATTGGGAACCGCCAGCATTTGAAAAGAAAAATGGACAGAGGGTCCATCAGTCAGTAGATTTCAAAACAATAAAAAATCTCAAAGAGGCAGTAATGACTTATGGGCCACAAGCTCCTTTCACATTGAGTATGCTGGAGTCCCTTAACACCTTTAGCTTAACCCCCTCAGACTGGAAAAGTCTATGTAAAGCAGCATTAAGCAGGGGGCAGTTCTTGGTTTGGCGATCGCAATTCGAAGAACTTTGTATAGAAACGGCTAAAAGAAACGCGGATGCAGGGTTTGGAAACTATAATATAGACATGCTCAGAGGAGAAGGGCAATTCGCAGACTTACAGGCTCAAAAAGATTATGACCCAGATGTATATGCTTGGATAAACGCAGCTGCCTTAGAGGCATGGAAAACTGTACAAGGACCTGGGGATCTACAAGGTAGTTTGTCAAAAGTGATTCAAGAACCTAATGAGCCATATGCTGACTTTGCTGATTGACTTTTGAGAACTGCAGGTAGAGTGTTTGCAGATGTTGATCAAGCTATGCCATTAGTTGTTCAATTAGCATACGAAAATGCTAATAAATGCTGCCAAGCAGCCATCAGGCCATGGAGAACTAAAAAGGATCTTTCCGTATATATACAACTATGTAAAGATATAAATGACGCCTTTGTCACAGGAAATGTGATTGCAGCCTCAATGAGAGGTGCTTCCCCTCAAAATTTCACAAAGGCTAAACCTAGACATTATAATCAATCAGGATATTCCAGGCAAAATTATCATAATCAATCAGGCTATTCTAGGCAAAATCCCAAAAGAGAAATAAAACCAAGCTCATACCATGCCCCAGGCCGCTGCCCCAGGTGTAAAAAGGGAAATCATTGGGCCAATAAATGCTATTCAAAATTTGACATTCATGGAAATCCTTTGTTCAGGAATTCAAAAAACGGGGCACGGGGCCCAATGCCCCGGGGCCCACAAATGTACGGGGCATTGGAGGAAGAGTATCCTCAAGCATCCACTCAGATGCTTCCCCGACACAATCCCTACTACCCATCCACTCCCTCGCCAGAGGAACAGGAGGAAATGCAGGATTAGACCTCTGTTCCACCACCCGAATAGTGTTAACACCTGAAATGGGGGTTCAACTGATTCCCACAGGAGTCAGGGGACCTCTTCCCTCAGGGACTGTAGGACTTATTATCGGGCGAAGTCCTAAAAGCTTATTAGGTTTGCAAGTGACCCCAGATGTAATAAACTCAAGACTACAAAGGGGAAATAAAAATAATGCTTAGCTCACCCCAAAGTATAAGTTCTGTTAATCAAGGAGATAGAATTGCTCAGTTGCTTCTCCTTCCCAATTTACATAATTCATTTAAAATGAGTATGCCTCAAAAAGGGAACAATAGAGGATTTTGTTCCACTGACTCAAGACCCATGGCTTGCTGGGTTCGAGACTGTTCAAGGAGGCCTATGTGTAAAATAAAAATCCAAGGAATAGAAATGGAGGGATTAATAGATACTGGAGCTGACTCTTCCATTATTAATTTACGCCAATGGCCCAAGCACTGGCCTCTGCAGAAAGCTTCAACCAGTTTATGAGGCTTGGGATATAATAACCTTGCAGAAAAAAAGTGTGGTAATTTTAAAATGGGAGGATGATGAAGGCCATAAAGGAACATTTCAGCCTTATGCTTTACCTAACCTACTGGTTACTTTATGGGGAAGAGATATTTTGCAACAAATGGGAGTACACCTTGCAACCAAGCCTGCAGGTGTTAAATGTGAAAATCTACAGGGTAATCTTAACCATAAAAGAAATCATTATCAAAAAGTACAGAGTAATCTTAACCCTAAAAGTAATCATTATCATAACAGGAAAAAGATATTTTTTTTTTTCAGGGCCACTGAGAAAATAATTTTGAAAATACCATGGCTTTCTGATAAGCCAGTGTGGGTCCCTCAGTGGCCCCTATCTAAAGATAAATTACAAGCGGCCCACCTACTAGTTCAGGAACAATTAGAAGCAGGACATATAGAACCTTCCACCTCTCCCTGGAATTCCCCCATATTTGTAATCAAGAAAAAGTCAGGAAAATGGCGATTGTTACATGATCTTAGACAAATTAATAAAACCATGCAAGTTATGGGCCCTACTCAACCTGGACTTCCTAGTCCTGTAGCTATTCCAAAAAATTTCCATCTTATTACTCTTGATATAAAGGATTGCTTCTTTTCTATTCCCCTACATCCTCTGGATGCCGCCAGGTTTGCTTTTTCAGTTCCTTCTATTAACAATAATGGCCCTGATCAGAGATATCAATGGAAGATTTTTACCACAGGGAATGGCTAACAGCCCCACCATATGCCAAATATATGTGGACAAGGCTATCCAACCCACTAAAAATAAATATCCAAGCTGGGCGCGGTGGCGCACGCCTGTAATCCCAGCACTTTGGGAGGCTGAGACAGGAGAATCGCGAGTTCAAAGCCAGCCTCAGCAATGGCGAGGCACTTAGCAACTCAGTGAGACCCTGTCTCTAAATAAAATACAAAAAAGGGCTGGGGATGTGGCCCAGTGGTCGAGTGCCCCTGAGTTCAATCTCCGGTACCCACAAAAATAAATAAATAAATAAATAAATAAATAAATATCCATACCTCATGTGTCTACATTACATGGATGATATTTTATTGGCCCACCCTAATCAAAAAATCTTATTTAATATATTCAGTGATGTGGTAGAAAATTTAAAAAAAAATGGATTATATATTGCAGAAGAAAAAGTTCAAACCAGATCTCCCATATTATATTTAGGATTTAAAATCATGGATACTTTTGTTAGACCCCCCAAAATTTTAATAAATAAAGAACATTTGACCACCCTCAATGATTTCCAAAAACTACTGGGAGACATTAATTGGCTTCGCCCTACACTAAATCTCACTACTGGCCAACTAAAACCTTTATTTGACATCCGTTCGCGGTGACCCTGATCCATCTTCACCGCGAACATTGACTCCTGATGCTAGGAAAGCTTTAAAGTTAGTAGAAAAAGCCATCGAAGGAGCTCATTGTGATAGATTTGATTTAACTCAACCGCTAATGTTGATTATTATTTCTTCACAATATACACCCACAGGAGTATTTTGGCAATAAGGGCCTTTATTATGGATACATTTGCCCGTCTCTCCTAAAAGTATAATTGAGTCTTATACCTCCATGGTGGCTAAACTTATTCTTCAAGGACTTAAGACTTCTACTAAAATATTTGGCATTCACCCTGCTACTATTATTACTCCCTATTCATCATCACAGATTGAATATTTATGCTTCAATGATAATGATTGGGCTATAGATAAATGCTCTACTTCTGCAAATTTTGATAATCATCTTCCTAAGTCTCCTATATTATCTTTTTGTATTAATCATCCTATTATATTTCCACAGGTAATAAAAAATCAACCTATTCCTAAGGCATTTAATGTATTTACAGATGGGTCCTCAAATGGTACTGCTACAGTAGTCACTAAAAAAGAAAATATGATTTACATAACTGCACACGAATCAGCTCAACTTGTGGAATTGGAAGCTGTGGTAAGAGCTCTGGAAAATTTTTAGGGACCAGCCCGTAAACATTTTTTCAGATAGCCACTATATTGTACAAGCCGTCCCAAAATTAGAGTTAGCAGGACCAATAGCACCTCATACTCCAGCCTTTAAATTGTTTTATCAAATACAAAAACTTTTGTGGGCAAGAAAAGAACCTCTATTCGTAGGCCATATTAGAGCACATACTAATTTGCCTGGTCCCCTCCATGAAGGTAATCAAAAGGCTGATGAACTTACAAAAACAATATTTATACTTTCAGCCCTCCAGCAAGCTACTTTTTTTCACTCCCAGTTTCACGTCAACAGCACCACCTTGCAACATAGGTTTAAAATCACAAAAGAGCAAGCCAGAACAATTGTAAAAGATTGTAAATCTTGTACGACACATTTGCCCAATCCTCATTTCGGCATTAACCCTAGAGGATTAATGCCCAATCATTTGTGGCAGATGGATGTTACTCATGAGCCAAGTTTTGGAAAATTGCGATTTATTCAGGTGACCATAGATACATGCTCAGGCATGATTTTTGCTTCCTTACATTCTGGAGAAAAAGTTAAAGATGTTACATCTCATTGTTTGCAAGCTTTTGCTGCATTGGGCATCCCCAAAATGCTTAAAACAGATAAGGGCCCTGCATATATGTCCTCATCTTTCAAACATTTTTGCGCAAAATTCAATATATCCCATAAAGCAGGCATCCCATACAATCGTCAGGGTCAGGGCATTATTGAAAGAGCAAACCGCACACTGAAAATTATGTTTTTAAAACAAAAAGAAGCAAATTGGAAAAATCCTAAGGACAGATTGGCAGTTGCCCTGTTTACCTTAAATTTTTTAACTTTAGACTCTAATGGTTATTCTGCTGGAGACAGACATTGGAATCCACACCAACAACATAAACCTTTGGTTTACTGGAAGGATGTTCTTTCAGGTACATGGAAGGGTCCAGATCCAGTATTAATTTGGGGGAGAGGATCTGTTTGTGTTTTTCCAAAACACGAATCCTCTCCAATATGGATACCATCTAGATTAATAAAACAGGTACCACATCAAAATGATCAAGATGAAGTTGTTGAAGAATCAAGATTAATAAAAAAGGTACAAAATCAAGAGGACCAAGATGAAGGTATAGAATGATTCCCTCAAAAGAGTCCTTCAAAATATTTCACAACTTAAGTGTCATTCCTCCAGGCCGGGACGAGGAGATCTCTCTTTAGTGTGCACACAATTGTATATTTTTTTCTTTTTATACATGTCTTTATGTCTGTACATTTGTCTACATTTCATGTTAATGTGACGTCACAAATATATGTTTGTATGTTTGTGCGTCTGTCCAGTGTGACGTCACAAAAAACAAAGCGCTTATGAAAAAATATATATATATGGATCCAAATAACTTTAATTCATTTTAGGTTAAGAGTATTCAATTAAGAGTAAATAATTTTATAAATGAAGGTACTTTCAATTTTGATTTATAGGTGTCCCTGGGACTTCTCTTTAGCAAACAATATGACTAGTGCTATATAACCTGATATTTTGGTGTTTTGACATAAGATTGTTTATTTGTTATTAACTTCATTTGTTTAATAGCTCATTAATTTCAATTATCTCAACAGGTAAAAGATTGCTCTGTATACAGAGACTCAAGGGTTCCAGCTAACAAATTATTTCTCCAAAGTGCCTTTACTTTTTCTTTGATCTATCTTTAATGCAGTAATTACCCTCAGTCTTTCTTTGTTTTGTTCTAAATATGATATTTTTTCCAACTTATGTTTGTAGAAGCTCAACCAGCGATGTGTGTGAACAAAAATCAACTTTAATTTTCTAATCTAATTATTCTATTTTGTAGTTTGACAACTCGCCTCTTGACTCAGTGCTGCAATAGCACTGCCTTTCCTTTAATAATTGATGCTTGAGTTTCTAGGTAGCGGGCCCTGAGGATTTGCCGGTGGCATTGTCTAGACATAAAAAAGACGTCTACTGCTACAGCTGCAGGGATCGTGGTCGCCGCAAGCATCCCTGCTGCTCAAGCATCAAACAACATCACCAACAGTGTGGCCTCTGCTCTACATGCACGGGGCCTCCTACATCAACGTGTTATAACAAATGGACATTTTGATCTTTCATTGTTTGGGACATTACGGGACAATGCCTTGCAGGTATTTGTCTAGAGAATTCAGTGTGTTTTTTTTTTTTTTTTTTTTTTTTTTTTTGGTACCAGGGATTGAACTCAGTGGCACTAGACCGCTGGGCCACATCCCCAGCCCTTTTTTGTATTTTATTAGAGACAGGGTCTCACTGAGTTGTTAAGTGCCTCACCATTGCTGAGGCTAGCTTTGAACTCGCGATCCTCCTGCCTCAGCCTCCCAAAGTGCTGGGATTACAGGCGTGCGCCACCGCGCCCGGCTCAGTGTGTTATTTGATGGAACTTAGGGCAGCTGATTTGTTTAAACAATTTGATATGCTATGCAATTTGGCTTGTCACCAAAAGGCTTGTCGCCTTAAAGCCGCACCATCTTCTCACAACTGGACGGCTGTTAGTCATCATACACAGTGGATCCTAAAGGGCTCCATTGGATGGCTGGTTAGCCAATAACTGGTAAGATCCCCAGAGGGGGACAACCTAAGACAGGCACAGTCGCACGGGACAGTCTCATGTGGCCGACATATCAACCTAAGACAGGAGTCAAGGGCACAGCCTTGATTATCCGATGACGGGTAAGAATGTTGGTTGCACATAGACGTCCTAGAGCATCCCCTCTTTTAAAACAAAAGGGGGGGAAATGCAGGAGCCCTGTTTGGGGAGATGGCTTAAATTGCGGTTGACTATGAGCCATGGAGATTTGGGCATTGTCGCCTTCCGTAGTCTCATGGGACTTGGCCAGGGATCTCGCGGGACTTGGCCCGGGATCACGAGTGACTTGAGCTGAGGTTGCTGATTGGATCAGCGCCATTTTCGTGGTGTGTGTGGTGCGTGTTAGTCGTTGTTAGAGTCAGAGAGAAAAGTTATCAGAATAAAAAGCTGTTTGTTTCCAGTTCGCCTCTGAACTTCTTCCCGCGGCTTCGTTGCTCCAAGTGGCCATCGCTTCAGGCAGCAACATAGGGTTGAAATAAACACAATCCAGGTATCTTCTTGATATCATTTAATTTCCTTTAGATAGGGTAGTTGTATTTTTTAAATTTTCTGAAAAACTCCCATACCATCTTGAATAATGCCTATACTAATTCACATTCCCACCAATAGTGCATTGGGTTCTCTCCTCTACATCCTCACCAGCATTATCTTTTAGATAAGAGATGGTATCTCGTTGTAGTTTTGATTTGCATCTCTCCAGTGACTAGTGATATTGAGCATTTTTCATGTATCTTTAGGCCATGTGTGTATTTTCCTTTTAAAAATATTTTTTGTAGTTGTACATGGACAGCATACCTTTGTTTATTTGTATGTGGCGCTGAGGATTGAACCCAGTGTCTCACACATGCTAGGCAAGTGCTCTGCCACTGAGCTCCAGCCCCAATTTGTGTATTTTCCTTAAAGAAATGCCTATTCAGGGAAAGATAGTAGAATGAATCGGACTACTTTCCTGTGTTCACATATGAATATATACCAATGTAACTCTACATCACATAAAACCAGAACAGGAAGTTGTACTCCATGTATGTCAAAATACGTTCTGTCATGTCTAACTAAAAAGAACAAATTTTAAAAAGAAAATTAATAAAAAGTCTATTCAGATCCTTTGCCCATTTTTATTATTTTTAATTTTTTTTTTGCTATTGAATTCCTTACATATTCTGGATATTAACCTTTTGTCATATCTATAGCTTGCAAATATTCTCTCCCATTCTCTAGGTCACTTTGTTATTTGGGGGGGGGGATTGAACAGAGCCTTGTGCATGCGAGGCAAGCACTCTACCAACTGAGCTATGTCCCCAGTCCTCTATTGCACTTCTTAACTGTGTAAAAGCTTCTTAGTTTAATATAATCCCATTTACCCGGTTTTTGCTTTTATTGCTTGTGCTTTAAAGAGTTTTATCCCCCCCCCCAAAAAAAAATTTGCCTAGCCCAACATCTTGAAGTGAAGGAGCCTATAATCAAGGAGATAGCTAAAGATTGCGGTTAGCTGAGAGCCATAAAAGATGTTCTAGTTTCCACCTGATAGTAATACATTATTCAAAGAATCTTTGCATGCCCGTGAACACTGCGTGACGCACCTGTAAGCTCGAGCTGTAAGCACGTGTCCTTGTTAAAGCTATATGTATATAACTGGGTGAGTTTGGTTAGAATGTGTGGGAAGAAGAAGAAGGTGGTGGTTGGAGATAGAGCGTTTGGAGTGATTCCTGGAGGCGGAGAGAGAAGAAGAAGAATAAAAGACCTTTTTTCATTTTCATCCTGCCTCCGAATTTTCCTGCGGCGTTCGTTGCTCCAAGCGGTTTCCGCTTCAGGCAGCAACAAGTGGTGGCCTGTACGGGGAATTCGGCGGCAAGGTAAGAAAAAAGAAAATTTAAAAATATGGGAGCGAATATAACAAAAAGTTGGTTTATAAAAGCCACGAAATGAAGCCGGGCGTGGTGGCGCACGCCTGTAATCCCAGCACTTTGGGAGGCTGAGGCAGGAGGATCGCGAGTTCAAAGCCAGCCTCAGCAATGGCGAGGCACTTAGCAACTCAGTGAGACCCTGTGTCTAATAAAAACACAAAAAAAGGCTGGGGATGTGGCCCAGTGGTCAAGTGTCCCTGAGTTCAATCCTCGGTACCACACAAAAAAAAAAAAAAAAAAAAAAAAGCCACGAATGAAATTTTTGATATCGAGAACTCAGAGGATAGTGAAAAAAGTGAACAAGAAAGCATATCCTCTGACTCAGTTGAGACCAGCAAGGAGAGTAGTAATGTAAATTCAAAAGTAAGAACTGCAAAAGCCATCAGAAGCTTAATAAAATTAGCTGAGGAGTATGTACTCTCCTTAGAAGCTGAAACTCAGGATACTAGTGAAAGTGATAATAGTAACAAGGAGCCAAACCATGAGAGTATGGTCTCCTCCACTAAGCCAGTTAGGAATTATGAAGCTAGTAGTGAGGAGGAATCAAAAAGCGATTCGGGGAGCACAGTCTCCAATAAAAAGAACAAAAAGAAATTAAAAAAGAGAAAAGACCGTCAAACAGAGGAACCACTAGTGCCCTCTGCTCCTTCATGGATAGAATGCCTAACAGAAACAATAAGGAGTATTGATCAGAAAGTACGTGCCCTTGAGGTAGAAATTGGCGGCCTTTCTGAGCGCTTATACGCTCTCGAACAACATAGACCGCAGGAGCACCTAGAACTGCCAGTATTTCAAAATGAAGAGGGACAAAGATATCACGAGTCCCTAGACTTTAAGACAATAAAGAATTTTAAAGAGGCGGTAATGACCTATGGGCCTCAAGCTCCGTTCACATTAAGTATGATAGAGTCACTTAACACCCTAATCTTAGCCCCCTCAGATTGGAAAAGTCTATGCAGAGCGGTACTAAGTGGGGGACAATACCTAATCTGGAAAACTCAATTCCAGGAACTTTGTTCAGAAATAGCAAAGAGAAATGCTGCAGCAGGTTTCCCTCAACGCAATATAGATATGCTCACAGGGGAAGGTCAGTTCACCGAACTACAAAATCAGCTACAATACGATCCCGGTGTGTATGCCCAGATACACACTGCAGCTGTGAAAGCCTGGAAGACAATATCAGGCACAGGGGATCTGCAAGGCAGCCTATCAAAAGTTATACAAGGGCCTAACGAACCTTACGCTGATTTTGTAGATAGACTCTTAAAAACAACATCTAGAGTTTTTGGCGAAGTCGAGCAAGCTATGCCTTTAGTTATCCAATTAGCATACGAGAACACTAATAAATATTGCCAGGATGCAATAAGGCCGTGGAGAAGTAAAAAAAGACTTATCAATTTATATCAGACTGTGCAAAGACATTAACGAGGCTGTTATCACAGGCAACGTAATTGCTGCAGTGATGAAAAAATTCCTCCCCTCAAAATTCCCAAAGGATTCAACCTAGAACAGGATATTCCAGACAAAAGTATTATAATCAACCAAGATATGCTAAGCAATATCCCCCAAGGGTAATAAGATCAAATTCATACCGCGCTCCAGGCCGATGCCCCAGGTGCAAAAAGGGTATACATTGGGCCAATCAATGCCATTCCAGATATGATATATATGGAAATGATTTATCAAGGATTTCAAAAACGGGGCACGGGGCCCAATGCCCCGGGGCCCACAAATGTACGAGGCACTAGAGGAGGAATGCCCTCAGATCCAAATGATTCCTCGTCACAATCCCTCCTACCCATTAACTCCCTTATCAGAGGGACAAGAGGAAGTGCAGGATTAGATCTCTGTTCTACTGCCCGGATGGTCCTGACACCTGAAATGGGGGTTCAGCTGATTCCTACGGGAATCAGGGGACCTCTCCCCTTCAGGAACTGTGGGACTAATCCTTGGGCGTAGTTCCAAGAGTTTATTAGGCTTTAATGTTATACCAGGGGTTATTGATTCAGATTATAATGGAGAGATTAAAATAATGCTAAGTACACACAGGGGCATCATCTCCGTAAATCAAGGAGACAGAATCGCACAGCTGCTCCTCATTCCCAGTCTCCATAGTTTCTTTTAAAAGCATGCCACAAAATAGAAATAGCAGAGCATTCGGTTCCACTGGTTCAGGACCTATGGCTTTCTGGGTACAGGATTGTTCACGGAGGCCGATGTGCAAATTAAAAATTCAAGGTATAGAGATGGAGGGGCTGATTGATACAGGAGCTGACTCTTCCATCATAAATCTACAACAATGGCCTAAGCACTGGCCTCTTACACAAAGCCTCAACCAGTTTAAGAGGCTTGGGATATAGTAATACCCCAGCACAAAGTGCTGTAATCTTAAATTGGCAAGACAATGAAGGCCATACAGGAACATTCCAACCTTATGTTTTAAACAGCTTGCCAGTTACCCTATGGGGAAGAGATATCTTACATCAAATGTGGCTACACCTAGCAACCAAGCCTGCAGGTGTTAAGAATAAAAATCCTAATCATAATAAAAAAGGCAAAGGACATTTTTTTCTAGGGGCCACTGAGAAAACAATTTTAAAAATACCATGGCTCTCTAATAAGCCAGTTTGGGTCCCTCAGTGGCCCCTATCCAAAGAAAAGTTGCAAGCGGCCCATCAATTAATTAAAGAACAATTAGAAGCAGGACACATAGAGCCTTCCACCTCTCCCTGGAATTCTCCCATATTTGTAATTAAGAAAAAATCGGGAAAATGGAGACTATTACAAGACCTAAGACAAATTAATAAAACAATGCAAATTATGGGACCTACCCAACCTGGACTTCCTAATCCTGTAGCTATTCCAAAAAACTATTACCTTATAACTCTTGATATAAAGGACTGTTTCTTTTCCATTCCCCTACATCCTCTGGATGCCCCCAGGTTTGCTTTTTCAATTCCTTCTATCAATAATAATGGCCCTGATAAAAGATATCAATGGAGCCGGGCGCGGTGGCGCACGCCTGTAATCCCAGCACTTTGGGAGGCTGAGGCAGGAGGATCGCGAGTTCAAAGCCAGCCTCAGCAACGGCGAGGCACTTAGTAGCAACTCAGTGAGACCCTGTCTCCAAATAAAATACAAAAAAGGGCTGGGGATGTGGCCCAGTGGTCGAGTGCCCCTGAGTTCAATCCCCGGTACCACAAAAAAAAAAAAAAAAAAAAAAAAAAAAGATATCATGGAAAAGAGAAATGCTGCAGCAGGTTTCCCTCAACGCAATATAGATATGCTCACAGGGGAAGGTCAGTTCACCGAACTACAAAATCAGCTACAATACGATCCCGGTGTGTATGCCCAGATACACACTGCAGCTGTGAAAGCCTGGAAGACTATATCAGGCACAGGGGATCTGCAAGGCAGCCTATCAAAAGTTATACAAGGGCCTAACGAACCTTACGCTGATTTTGTAGATAGACTCTTAAAAACAACATCTAGAGTTTTTGGCGAAGTCGAGCAAGCTATGCCTTTAGTTAGTTATCCAATTAGCATACGAGAACACTAATAAATATTGCCAGGATGCAATAAGGCCGTGGAGAAGTAAAAAAGACTTATCAATTTATATCAGACTGTGCAAAGACATTAACGAGGCTGTTATCACAGGCAACGTAATTGCTGCAGTGATGAAAAATTCCTCCCCTCAAAATTCCCAAAGGATTCAACCTAGAACAGGATATTCCAGACAAAAGTATTATTAATCAACCAAGATATGCTAAGCAATATCCCCCAAGGGTAATAAGATCAAATTCATACCGCGCTCCAGGCCGATGCCCCAGGTGCAAAAAGGGTATACATTGGGCCAATCAATGCCATTCCAGATATGATATATATGGAAATGATTTATCAAGGATTTCAAAAAACGGGGCACGGGGCCCAATGCCCCGGGGCCCACAAATGTACGAGGCACTAGAGGAGGAATGCCCTCAGATCCAAATGATTCCTCGTCACAATCCTCCTACCCATTAACTCCCCTTATCAGAGGGACAAGAGGAAGTGCAGGATTAGATCTCTGTTCTACTGCCCGGATGGTCCTGACACCTGAAATGGGGGTTCAGCTGATTCCTACGGGAATCAGGGGACCTCTCCCCTTCAGGAACTGTGGGACTAATCCTTGGGCGTAGTTCCAAGAGTTTATTAGGCTTTAATGTTATACCAGGGGTTATTGATTCAGATTATAATGGAGAGATTAAAATAATGCTAAGTACACACAGGGGCATCATCTCCGTAAATCAAGGAGACAGAATCGCACAGCTGCTCCTCATTCCCAGTCTCCATAGTTCTTTTAAAAGCATGCCACAAAATAGAAATAGCAGAGCATTCGGTTCCACTGGTTTCAGGACCTATGGCTTTCTGGGTACAGGATTGTTCACGGAGGCCGATGTGCAAATTAAAAATTCAAGGTATAGAGATGGAGGGGCTGATTGATACAGGAGCTGACTCTTCCATCATAAAATCTACAACAATGGCCTAAGCACTGGCCTCTACACAAAGCCTCAACCAGTTTAAGAGGCTTGGGATATAGTAATACCCAGCACAAAGTGCTGTAATCTTAAATTGGCAAGACAATGAAGGCCATACAGGAACATTCCAACCTTATGTTTTAAACAGCTTGCCAGTTACCCTATGGGGAAGAGATATCTTACATCAAATGTGGCTACACCTAGCAACCAAGCCTGCAGGTGTTAAGAATAAAAATCCTAATCATAATAAAAAAGGCAAAGGACATTTTTTCTAGGGCCACTGAGAAAACAATTTTAAAAATACCATGGCTCTCTAATAAGCCAGTTTGGGTCCCTCAGTGGCCCCTATCCAAAGAAAAGTTGCAAGCGGCCCATCAATTAATTAAAGAACAATTAGAAGCAGGACACATAGAGCCTTCCACCTCTCCCTGGAATTCTCCCATATTTGTAATTAAGAAAAAATCGGGAAAATGGAGACTATTACAAGACCTAAGACAAATTAATAAAACAATGCAAATTATGGGACCTACCCAACCTGGACTTCCTAATCCTGTAGCTATTCCAAAAAACTATTACCTTATAACTCTTGATATAAAGGACTGTTTCTTTTCCATTCCCCTACATCCTCTGGATGCCCCCAGGTTTGCTTTTTCAATTCCTTCTATCAATAATAATGGCCCTGATAAAAGATATCAATGGAGCCGGGCGCGGTGGCGCAGCACGCCTGTAATCCCAGCACTTTGGGAGGCTGAGGCAGGAGGATCGCGAGTTCAAAGCCAGCCTCAGCAATGGCGAGGCACTTAGTAGCAACTCAGTGAGACCCTGTCTCCAAATAAAATACAAAAAAGGGCTGGGGATGTGGCCCAGTGGTCGAGTGCCCCTGAGTTCAATCCCCGGTACCACAAACAAAAAAAAAAAAAAAAGATATCAATGGAAAGTATTGCCGCAGGGAATGGCAAATAGCCCTACAATGTGCCAACTATATGTGGACAGAGCTATACAGCCCATTAAAAACAAATATCAAGACCTCATGTGTCTACACTACATGGACGATGTTTTATTAGCTCACCCTAATCAACAAATCTTATTTAATATATTTAGTGAAATAACAAAAATTTTTTAAAAATATGGATTATATATAGCAGAAGAAAAAGTTCAAAGCAGATCACCTATACTATATTTTAGGCTTTAAAATCATGGATACTTTTGTTAAACCCCCAAAAATTCTAATAAGTAAAGAACATTTGATCACCCTCAATGATTTCCAAAAATTATTGGGAGACATTAATTGGCTTCGCCCTACACTAAGCCTCACTACTGGACAATTAAAACCTTTATTTGACATCCTTCGCGGGAACCCTGATCCATCCTCACCGCGAACATTAACTCCTGAGGCCAGGAGAGCTCTAAAATTAGTAGAAACAGGCCATTGAAAGATCCCATTGTGATAGATTTGATTTTGCACAACCACTAATATTGATTATTATTCCTTCACAATATACACCAACAGGAGTATTTTGGCAACAGGGACCTATATTATGGATACATTTGCCTGTCTCTCCTAAAAGTACAATTGAGTCTTATACCTCCATGGTGGCTAAACTTATTCTTCAAGGACTTTAAAACCTCTACTAAAATATTTGGAATTCATCCCGCTACTATTATTACTCCTTATTCATCATCACAGGTTGAATATTTGTGCTTCAATGATAATGATTGGGCTATAGCTAGATGCTCTACTTCTGCAAATTTTGACAATCATATTCCTAAATCTCCTATACTGTCCTTTTGTATCAATCATCCTATCATATTCCCACAGGTAATAAAAAATCAACCCATTCCTAAGGCATTTAATGTATTGACAGATGGATCCTCTAACGGTACTGCTGCTGCAGTAGTCACTCAAAATGAAAAAAATGATTCATATCACTAATCAAAAATCAGCTCAATTAGTGGAACTCGAAGCTATAATAATAGCTCTGGAAAATTTTAAAGAACAGCCTATGAATATTTTTTCAGACAGCCACTATATTGTACATGCTGTCCCTAAATTGGAGCTAGCAGGTCCAATAGCACCAAATACTCCAGCTTTTAAATTGTTTTCTCAAATCCAAAATCTCCTATGGCAACGAAAAGAACCTTTATTTATAGGTCACATAAGAGCTCACACTAATCTGCCTGGTCCTCTCCATGAAGGTAATAAAAAAGCTGATGCCCTCACTAAAACAATATTTATATTTACTACAGTACAATAAGCTACTTTATTTCATTCCCAGTTCCACGTTAATAGCACTACCTTAAGACAAAAATTTAAAATCACAAAAAGAACAAGCTCAAGCTCGTAGAATTGTAAAAGAATGTCCATCTTGTGTAACACTTTTGCCCAATCCACATTATGGGGTTAACCCACGAGGTTTGATGCCCAATCATTTGTGGCAGATGGATGTCACACATGAGCCAAGTTTTGGAAAATTACGCTTTATTCATGTCACCATAGATACATGCTCAGGCATGATTTTTGCTTCTTTACATTCCGGAGAAAAAGTTAAAGATACTATATCTCATTGTCTGCAAGCTTTTGCTGCATTGGGCATCCCCAAAATGCTTAAAACAGATAATGGCCCTGCATATACATCCACATCCTTCAAACAATTTTGTACAAAGTTCAATATTATCCACAAAACAGGTATCGCTTATAATCCTCAGGGACAAGGAATAATTGAAAGAGCAAATCGGACACTTAAAAATATGTTACTAAAGCAAAAAGATGGAAACTGGAAAAATCCTAAGGACAGATTGGCAGTTGCCCTGTTTACCCTAAATTTCTTAACTTTAGATTCTAATGGACATTCGGCTGGAGATAGACACTGGAACCCACACCAACAACATAAACCTTTGGTTTACTGGAAGGATGTTCTCTCAGGTACATGGAAGGGTCCAGACCCAGTATTAATTTGGGGAGAGGATCTGTTTGTGTTTTTCCAAAGCACGAATCCTCTCCAATATGGATACCATCTAGATTGATAAAGCAGGTACAAAGTCAAAAGGATCAAGACGAAGTTATTGAGGAGTCTAGATTGAATAAACAAGTACAAAATCAAGAGGACCAAAATGAAGGTATGGAGTGATTCCCTTAAAAGAGTCCTCCATTAAATTTACAACTTAAATTTCATTCTTCCCCGCCGGGACAAGAAGATCTCTCTTCAGTGTATACACAATTGTACTTTTTTTTTTCTCTTTTTATATATGTCTTTATGTCTGTGCATTTGTCTAAATTTCATGTTAATGTGATGTCACAAATATATGTTTATATGTGCGTCTGTCTAGTGTGACGTCACAAATAATTAAGCGCTTAAAAAAATAGGTAGGTAGATATAGATCCAAATAATGTTAATTCATTTAAGCTTAGAATATTCTAATTAGATAATCAATAGATAGATAGATAGATAGATATTCATATAAGTTCAGAATATTCTAATTAGATAATCAATTATAATGATAATCAATTTTGATTTATAGTTGTCTCCAGGACTTCTCTTCAGCTGTGAATATGTTTAATGTTGTATAACCTGATATTTTGGTGTTCCGACAGAGGATCATTTATTTGTTATTAACTTCATTTGTTTAATAGCTGATTAATTTGAATTATTTCAACAGGTATAGGATTGCTATGTATATAGAGACTCGAGGATTCCAGCTAACAAATTATTTTTCCAAAGTGGCCTTTAGCTTTTCTTTATCTTTAATGCAGTAAACACCCTCTGTTTCTCTTTGATTATTTCTGAATGTGATAATTTTGCCAGCTTATGTTTGTGGGAGCGTAAGCAGCAATGTGTGTGAGCAGAGATCAACTTTTATTTTATACTCTAATAATTCTTTTTTTTTTAGTTTGACAGCTCACCTTTTGATCTCAGTGCTGGAATAGCACTGCCTTTCCCTTAATAATGAATGCTTGAGTTTTTAGGTAGCGGGCCCTGAAGATTTGCCGGTGGAAATGTCTAGACATAAAAAAGACGGCTGCTGCTACAACTGCAAGCATCCCTGCTGCTCAAGCATCAAACAACCTAACCAGCAGTGTGGCCTCTGCTCTGCATGCATGGGGGCCTCCTGAATCTATGTGTTATAAATTATGGACATTTTGATTTTCCATTATTTTGGGACATTACGGGACAATGCCTTGCGGGTATTTGTCTAAGAGAACTCAGTGCGTTACTTGATGAAACTAAGGGCAGCTGATTGGCTTAAAGAACTTGATACGCTATGGAAACTTGGCTCGTCAGCAGTAGGCTTACCGCCTTAAAGCCGCAGCATCTCCTAAAAATTGGACGGCTGTTAGTCAACACACAGTCGATCCTGAAGGGCTCTATTGGATGGCTGGTTAGCCTATGACGGGTAAGATCCCCAGAAGGGGACAACCTAAGACACGGCACAGTCGCACGGGGACAGTCTAATGTGGCCGGCATGTCAACCTAAGCCAGGAGTCAGGACAGCCTAGACTCCCATGACGGGTAAGAATGTCGGTTGCACATGGACGTCCTAGAACATCCCCTCTTTTAAAACTAAAAGGGGGAAATGAAGGAGCCTATAATCAAGGAGATAGCTAAAGATTGCGGTTAGCTGAGAGCCATAAAAGATGTTCTAGTTTCCACCTGATAGTAATACATTATTCAAAGAATCTTTGTATGCCCGTGAACACTGCGTGACACACCTGTAAGCTCGAGCTGTAAGCACGTGTCCTTGTTAAAGCTATATGTATATAACTTGGTGAGTTTGGTTAGAATGTGTGGGAAGAAGAAGAAGGTGGTGGTTGGAATTAGAGCGTTTGGAGTGATTCCTGGAGCCGGAGAGAGAAGAAGAAGAATAAAAGACCTTTTTTCATTTTCATCCTGCCTCCGAATTTTCCTGCGGCGTTCGTTGCTCCAAGCGGTTTCCGCTTCAGGCAGCAACATTGAAGTGTTTCCTAGCAGTTTAAGTTTGGGGCCTTACATTAAGATCCTTGATCCATTTTGAATTGACTTTTGTACATGATGAGAAGTGGCAAGTTTCATTCACCCATATCTATATCTATCTACATCTATCTATATGTCTATCTATACATAGATATAGGTATAGGTATAGATATAGATCCCCTCCATTTTCCCACCACCACGTTTTGAAGAGACTGTCCTTTCTCCAATGGATGCTCTTGGCATCTTTCTTGAAAAATCAGTGGCTGTAAAGACAGATTAATTTTTGAATTTCTATTCTGTTTCATGTCTCATACACGTTTCTATGCAAGTAACATGCAGTTTTGATCACTGTAGTTTTGTAGTATATTTTGAAGTCAGATACTGACTGGGCTGCCTCCAGCTTTGTTTTGTTTTGTTTGTTTTGGTAGGGGTTGCTCAGAATTGCTTTGGCTATTCTGGATCTTTTATGTTTCTACGTGCATCTTGTTTTATTTTTTTCTAGTTCTGTGAAAAACACTGGTATTGATGGTGAGTACACTGAATCTACACATTGCTTTGGGTAGTATGGATATTTTAACAATGTCATTTCCTCCAATCTAAAGCATGAGATATCTTTCCATTGTTTTGTGAGATATCTTTCCATTGTTTTGTGTGTCCTCTTTCATTTCTTTCTTCACTATAATTTTCATTGTAGAGATCTTTCACTTTCTTGGTCAAATTTATCACAGTGTTTGTTAGTTTTGAAGTTACCATGAACAGCATTTTTTATTTCACTTGCAGCCAATTTTTTATTAGTATATAAAAATGCTACTGTTGCATCCTTTGCTGGTTCCATGTACTTATGGAGCCATAGGTTACAATTAAGATGTAGCCAAGTCCAAGAACAATACCACATAAAATCAGTCCTAAAAATGGCGTGAATAAACCCCAATCACAAAGACACGAATCTAGTAAATTAAGAGTCTCTCACTCATGTCCTGAGTGGGCGTGGGAAAGGTTTCCCGTGGGAGGGATGGGCTGGCTAAAAAAAAGGCTATGAAAACAGTACCATGAAATAAACAGGAGACCAGAGATATGGTTGGGGGCAGGGCAGTGAGGGGTTAAGACTACCAGAGGGGTACAAAGATGGAGCCCCCCCCCCCCGCTTTATTTATAGTTGTACAGATCAAAGGGGATTAGTAGGTATAAGGTTTCAGTGTGGGAGGAGTCTTGATGCTTCCTTCTTTTTGGAAAAACAGGATATAGGTGAGGGTAGGCAGGCTGTTTGGCTCTTACTGAATCCCACCCATCTGCAGTGCTGTGCTTGAGACGGAGCTAGGCACAACGCCACATGAACCAGGCATTCTCAAACCAGCAGGATTGCTACTGGGAGTTCCTGATAACAGGCTTTCCTGCCTAATGGCTTCAACACTGCTTTTTGTTCACAGATGGCTCCCCACAAGGGTGTACCCTCCAAACTCCTGAGGAACATGCATTTTGCCAAGAAGGACAACAGAAGAGTTTGAGGAAAATGCAAACAAATAATACCAAAGCCCTGAGTGCACATACTTAGAGTATGAAGATCCAAGGAGGTTAAACCCAAGATCCCAAGGAGTATCAGCTGCAAGCTCAATGGCCTACAAGGTGTCCATGCCTTACAAGGTTCCCATCTCTTCCTTTGCTGAGTTCCAATGTTCTTCCTCAGCCACTCTCCTTGAAATGCAACTATTCATTCATTGTTATGATTATTATTTGTGAATGAGGCAAGCACCAGACACCTCTATTTGGTCATTCCAAGATGATCTTACAATGTCACCAGCAACATTTCAACATCCAATACTTCTGTTTTCTTTGATGCGTTATTTGTCCTTGTCACCCCCGCCGCCGCGCCTTGAAGTCCAGGGGAGAGAATGGGTAAAATATTCTAGTCTTCCCCTTGCAAATCCAGACCCACAGACCAATTACAAATTGAACAAAAATAACTCAAATGGATCAGTGATCTAGAACATTTACATAAAACTTAGAAAACACAGGTGGAAATCTTTGTGATCTTGGATTTGCAACAAAGAAAAACACAGGAAACCAGAACTCAAATGGGCAAAGGACTTAAACAGATATCTCTCCAAAGATATACCAAGGGCCAATAAACACATGGAAAAATGCTTATCACCCTTAACTCATCAGGGAAATGCAAATCAAAATCACAAGGAGATTCACAGCTAACAGAATGAATTTAAAAAAAAAAAAAAAAAAAAAAAAAAAAACAAGCAAAAAAACCCACCTTGGAAATGTTAGCAAGGCTATAGAAACTGATGGCAAAAATTAAAAATGATATACACATTGGGTACAGTGGTGCACACCTCTCATCCCAGCTACTCGGGACACTGGGGTAAGATTTTAAGTTCAAGGGCAGTCTGTGCAACTAAGTAAGACCATGTCTCAAAAAATAAAAACACACACAGGTTGATGATATAGCTCAGTGCATTTTTTCCATGTGTTTATTGGCTCTTGGTATATCTTTGGAGAGATATGTGTTTAAGTCCTTTGCCCATTTGAGTTCTGGTTTCCTAGGTTTTTTCTTTGTTGCAAATCCAAGATCACAAAGATTTCCACCTGTATTTTCTAAGTGTTATGATTTTAGTTCTAGATCACTGATCCATTTGAGTTATTTTTGTTCAATTTGTAATTGGTCTGTGGGTCTGGACTGGCAAGGTTTCAATGTTCAGAGCTGCTTAAAAAAGAGGGAAGGAAAAATCTAGTACCCCAATGTTCACTAAAATATTATTCACAACAGACAAATTAGTGAAATGCTCATCAATAAATAAGTAAGGGGCTGGGGTTGTGGCTCAGCGGTAGAGTGCTTGCCTAGCACATGCGCAGCCCTGGGTTCGATCCTTAGCACCACATAAAATAAATAAATAAAAAAGTAAAATGTGGTAAATACATATGAAGACATATAATTCAGCCATGAAATGAAATATACCATACAATATGGATGGACCTTGGGATCACACTAAGTCAAAGAAGGCATACATGAAGACACATATCATATATGTACTTTGCAGAGTATATAAATACAGAGACAAAGCAAACTAGCAGTTGCCAGGGACTGGAGTGAGGGGAGAATAGAAGAGAGTGACTGTAAATGACGACAGGGTTTCAAATTTGGGGTGATGAAAAAATTCTAGATGATAGTAATAATACAATACTATGAATGTACTTAATGCCACTGAATAGTACCCTTTAAAATAAATATAACGGTAAATTTTGTATCGTGGGTATTTTACCACAGTTTTTTAAAAAGGAAAAACACAAGCCAAAGGCCTTCCACACAGGGGTTGTGCCCATCTTCCTAACCTCACTGCCACATGGAAGAAGTAGATTACAATGTACGCTTCTTTTGCATAGACTGTTTCCCAGAGAACAGGACTCAAATTCAAGTATAACCTAGTTCCTCTACAATATTCAACAAGCAGCTGAGTCACAACTTTACTTTTCTTTCTTTCTTTTCTTTCTTTCTTTTTTTTTTTTTTTTTTTTTTTGGTACCAGGGATTGAACTCAGGGGCACTTGACCACTGAGCCACATCCCCAGCCCTTTTTTGTATTTTATTTAGAGACAGGGTCTCACTGAGTTACTAAATGCCTCGCCATTGCTGAGGCTGGCTTTGAACTCACGATCCTCCTGCCTCAGCCTCCCAAGTACTGGGATTATAGGCATGCGTCACTGCGCCCGGCTGAGTCACAACTTTTCTTAGAAAGGAACAGTTAAATAGAAAAATGCGCTCATCATTTTTCTCCTATTGGGATTAAAGTGTGTGGTAGATTAAGATGTTCACAAATTCTTTCATATTCTTCCCATCAGCAATGGAGTCTCTGACCTCTCCTCTTAAATATGGACAAGCTAAGATTGCTTGACCATCAGATTATGGGAGAAATGACACTGAACCTAGGATTTTAAAAGCTGGCAGCTTCCACTTTTCTTAAATATCTGCTCTTAAAGTCTAGTCACCATGTTGTATGGAAGCACAGCAGCCCTGTAGAAAGGCCCACGTGGAGAGAACTGACACCCTAAGTACACTCCCGGAGGAAAGCATGCTTGTAAAGCCATGTGAATAACCCCTCTTCAAAGTAACTTCTCCACATCCAGGCAAACCACTATGGCTATATTCACAAAGTAATGCTAAAAATACTCATTCACAAACAAAATAAGGGATGGGGATGTAGCTCAGTGGGTAGAGCACTTGCCTGGTATGTGTAAGGTACTGGGTTCAGTCCCCAGTATTGGGGGGGTCAGTTTTGACTTGCTTCTAAGCCACCAACTTATGGAGTATTTGGTTATGAAGCATTAGATAAACACTCAACAGCAGAAATTCCCTCCCTCTCTGGAAAGTGTAAGGAGTGAAGAATGTTTGAATGACTTTTCTTTTTTTAAAAAAATATAGTCTGTGAAAAAAATCTGACATTGACTTTCCGATATACATATATGAATACACCACAATGAATCTCAACATCATGTATATCATATCCACAAGACTGGGATCCTAATTAGAATAAGAATATATTACATGTTTGTATAAATATACCAAAATAGATTCTACTTTCATGTATAACCAAAAAAAAAAAAAAAAAAAAAAAACAATTTTAAAAAAATCTAGTCTGAATGCACAAGTGACGATTATATGCCCATTGAAGAATCTGGCTCCACATTCACCTTTGGCCTTTTGAAGGAAAATTAGAGCCCTTACCCATGCCTATCACTACTCTAAGGACAGAGTGGAGTAAAGCAAGACAAGAGTGGGCTGTGAGTCTAGACCAGTCATGTTACAATTAGGAAGTCAGAAAAACAAATTAACAAGTATAGAGTGGGATTACAAACTGAGGATGTGCTCCTAGTTCTAGAGGAAATCTCAATCCATTCTACTTCAATGTCAACAAAACAGAAATGTTACAAAGGGGGTGTTTCTCTTCTACTGCAGAAGGTATTGCCCACAAAGAATAGTTCAAATGGGATACACAAAAGCCATTTTTACCTGACAATGAAAGGCAGCTCCAGCTGAGAAAATGACTGCTGGAAAGACAGTAATCTTCTTTCACACACCTTAGCCCATGCAACTAAGGTGATTTTATTAAAAAAAAAAAAAAAAAAAAAAAAAAAAAACCTATTCTGGGAGTCAAAAATGAGCAATAACTCCTCCCTCTCTGGGATTTTTGGTAGAAAACAATTACTCTAAGACCCCAACCCCTTCTGTGAATGATCACACACTAATAGTTCCCAATAGAATACAAACATGATGGATTTCCCAACCTAAAGAAGGCAAACTTCCATACCAAACATGCCTCTCCCTATAATTACTGCAATTTCTATGACCTTCCTCAGTCCACTCTAATTTTCCCCATCACTTTAAACCCCTTGTCATAGCACATGAAGCTACAGCATTGAACAATCAATCAAAATATCACACCCATCTACTCATGAATAAGTTTCTTCACTTGCTTTCACAGGACCTCTCTAGGTTTTCACCTTCCATTTACCTATTTATCAGCTTTGCAGTTCTTCCAACTGCCTTTTCGGTAAATTCCAATTAATACATTAAGTACATCCAACAAACATGTCAAAACCAAACTTACCGATTTATATTCTCCCCATGTTTATTTTGCTCACCCTGCTTGACTATTCTCTTGTTCTTTACTTGTACCTCCACTATTATTAGAAAATCTTATTTGGTTCTACCTTCAAAACAACCCCAAATTTGTTGGCACCTCCCAATACTACCACTACCGATGCAGCCCAAGCACCTGTGATCTCTCAGCTAGATTATTACCCTACCAGTCTCCCTACTTCTACCCTGGGTTTCCTAGTTCAGTGGTTCTCACCTAGGAATTTGTCAGAAATGCAAATTATCCCCAATCCCACAACTAATAATCACAAATGCTGGGAGCAAAACACATAACTAGTCCTCCATGTCAAACACCTGAGCCACCCCACCCCCATCATCTCTCCAATCTTATTCTCTGTACTGCTTTCTCCCTAGATCACCTTGCCTAGCCACCTGAACTCCTATGTTCTACAAATTACTTAGAATACTCACATTTCTAGGGCTTTTTCATTTGTTGGTCTCTCTTCTTGACAAATTCTTCACACACCTACACCCAAGATGTCTCTCTATATAAATGTCACTTTTTGTTTTTTGGGTTTTTTTTTTTTTTTTTTTTTGAGAGTGGAGGGTACCAGGTATTGACCTCAAGGCACTCAATCACTGAGCCACATCTCCAGCCCTATTTTGTATTTTATTTGTAGAGACAGGGTCTCAATGAGTTGCTTAGTACCTGCTTTTCCTGAGGCTGGCTTTGAACTTGCAATCCTCCTGCCTCAGCCTCCTGAGCCACTGGATTATAGGCATTTTCCACTGTGCCTGGCTAAATGTCACCTTCTTAGCAAGGCTTTTTCTATCTTATGTAAGAACAACCACAACCCCTTCCTGACCCAGCCTCCTTATTATGCTGAATTTTTCACTAAAGTATCTATCATTCCCTGGCAGGCAATATATGTGTTGTTTATCGTCCACCTCTCCACTTTCTATTATGTGAGGCCCATGTGGGACAGAACTTTGTTATAGTTACTGAAATTGGAAAGAACTGATGTTCAATAAATGACAACTTTCTAAGGTAACGGATGCCTATGAGAAAAGATAATAGAGAAGTTGAGAAGGACATCTGATGTTACTTAACTGACAATTTCAGAGCAGAAAAATGAAAAACAAAATAGAACAAAGCACCGTGAGGTGAATGAGAAAACGCAGCTATTGATGGCAAAGGTTAAAGTAGTTCAGAATAAGTAAGTCACAGGGTTAACAAAGTTTAAAAAAGACTTCAGAACTGAGCCCAGAAAGGATGGCAAGCCTTATATAAGCCCAAGAAAATAGCTGAATACCATGTGCAATACCAGAGAAGGGATGATTTCTAAGTGTAGTTTCCTCCACAGTGTGTTCATTGAATAAGCATTCCCTTGAAAAATGGTCAAATAAATGGAGCATGGTCTAGTAAGAAAAGGCTGGAGTAGCCACTTTCAAACAGACTTCTTTACTGCAGGATTTCTTGTAATTTTAACAAGTATAATACTAACTTCTGAGAGAAAGTACAACATACAGGATTTCCTTGCCTTAACCACATCATCTTTTTTGGTTATGTATATCTAGTTTCACTTTTGTCACTAACAAATTTTTATCTGTTCTGTTCTATTTTGTCACTGATTTACCTATTCACATAGTATTAATGTCTTTCCAAATCCAAAACCCCTTTCATTACTATATTTAAACGAAGTTTGAAATCTGAGATTCTTAATATACACAGGCCAGCTGTGATTTATGATCGTTCAATATTTGCTACACTTTGTTTAGGGATATATCATAAACATTCCACTTGGGAAATACAATCCTGAAATGTTATTTTCACCAGACCATTCTTTATTCAATTAGTATTAAATAACTCAATATGAGATCAATTTAAGCATTGTAAGTGTCTGTTTAGTGCTTTTAAGAATTTCAAACACACTTAACTTACAATATGCTCACCTCCTGATAAACCTATCCTAAGTGGAAAATACCATTAAGTTGAAAATGCATTTAATACACCTAACCTACCAAACATCACAGGTCAGCAACATGGTATACTTGGAATACCAGTCTTTTATCCTCATGTTTAAGTGGTTGACTTTGAGGTATGGCTTGCTGCTGCTGCCTCTCCAACATCCCAAATGAGTATAATATCACATATTGCTAGCCTGGAATTCAAAATTCAAAATGTGAAGTATAGTTTCTACTGAAACTGTATGGTTTTCACACCACCATTAAGTGGAGTTTTGAACCCTTCAACAGATATTTAAATCTAAGTTAAACATATCAGAAACAAATAAACAAAAACTCATGCCACTACAACAGCTTAAAGGTACTCTTAAGATCTTAAGATTGCTCAGTCTAGTATACCCTGTAGACTTCACCAGGTTTATAAAAGAAATCATGATATCTTTCTCAAAGTCAAATTAACTAGTCAGAACCAAGTCACATCCCTTCCCAGTAAGCTGCAAATTTTAACACACCACAACATAGTGTATACAACATATTAATTGGGAAAGCTTGAAAAATTAATAAAAGAAGTGTGACAAAATCTGGGGTGAATCTACTTAAACAGCTTTTAAAAGACAGAGAAAACACTTTTATCTTTCTATAAAAGAACCAAGACAAACCAAGTGTAAAAGCTAGAGATTTATTGTTATTTTGTGATTAATAAATCATCAAATTAGTTATGACACTGTCCCACACTGTATACTGCCATTCACCAATACAAAAGTCTTTAAACCAGACTGAGGCATAAGGCAGAAAGAGTAAAGACACATGAACACCATTCTTAACCTCCTGTAGTCATGCCTCCACCCTGACGTCTGTACATGTTTTCCTCCTGGGGAAAGTGTCAGAACAGTGCATGGACTGGTGGGCAACCTGGCCTCTTGACCTTTTTTAATAGCAAGCAACTTACAGAAATAATGGAATTCATCTTGTATCTCCCTTGATTTTATTGGTCTGAACTCATTTTAGGTTACTTTAACATTTAATTTTCTCAAACTGTACATGAGAGAAATAACGACCTAAGAGAATACTGAACCAGAGTCAGCCAAATATATTACTGACCCTAAAAGTTATGTTTTAATTGGTCCTAAAGGAATGTACCACCCCAACAATTTGAGAGTTAGGCAAAGAGAACTTCTTTGGGGGGAGGGAAGAAAAAGGCTGTAGGACAGCCAAATGTACTCAACATTGTTAAAACGGCTCTTTTTCACCCCAAATAAGACTTTGTGACTACACTATATGCACAGAAATCCTAACAGAATCTTGGTTGGTTGCCAGTATTATTTAGTTTAGGCTGGCCCAATTCAGGATAGATTCCGTCTTGCCCCCCTCCCCCATTCCCTTCTCTTGAGTCTCTGAAAAGCACAATATTTAACTATTTCTTAATAGGACTATCCAAACACTTCAGAAACAAGTGGCTAACAAATCATTTTAAATTCATGTATTGCCTGTGCATGAAAAAACTGATAAACCCAAAAGATTGTTCTATTTTTATATATGGTGATTAAAAGTAACTGAAACATCAACACTTTCAGTGAAAGCAACATTTCAATTACAAATTGTAATGCCTGTTAAACTACCTATGGGAGAAGCTGAAAAGACCTAGGCAGATGCATCTTGGGGTATACTAAGGTGCGCCTTCTGTTTGCACAAAGATTAAGGTAATTTACAGTCGATCTCTGAATGTTGAGACAATGTTACATTATGCTGTCTGTACAATTAAATGTCCCTAAACAGATAACCAGAATCAGCTTTTCTACCATATTTTTAACAAACCTGACTAACTGGCACTTTTGCTGAGATGTTCATCAAAGATGCTGTAAGATTCTATACAACTAGGAAACACTAAGCTTCGAGAGTATTTCCTTATTTTTACTTTTTTGGATGTAGGTATTCTGCTCAGATAACCTATCACAGTATGTTTCTAGAAATGCAGTCCCAAATATGCATATACAAATAGAGCAAAAATTGTCAGTAGTATAAATCTTACAGCATTTTGTTTGCAAAAAATACATGCCAAAGTCACAATAAGCAATATTGTACCACAAATTATAGAGCGCAAATGATTTGCTTCTTTTTAATGCTTTTATTCTACATAAATTACTACCATAGGCTAATGTTTAAAAAGCAAATGAAATGGACAGATGCAGGACAAAATCTGTTCACCCAACTATAAAAGGTGATGTTTTTAAAAAATTACAATAAATGCAGAAGTGTTTGATGCATGCAGTAGCCTTAAATGAAAAAGCATTGATTCCCACTGTTCCAAAAAAGAAAAACACAGAAATACCCACACATCTTACCGCACTCCACCTTAAAATGCATCATTTTGGGTTTGTTTATAACAACACAGAATTCCAAGAGTCAAAATGAAATAAAGCAGGTATTTTAAAGATTTAAGAGCCGTTATCAAAAATAAATTACATTTTTTCAAGATACAGAAATGCTGCTATGATGGCTGAGAACCCAGTAACCTTTCAATAGCTGCATTGATATCACCTCCTGTTGCAATAAGTGCTTGCAAGTTTGCTTCACGGTTCAAAAATCCCATTGCACTGAGTTGTTCCAGTTGTTGCTGAAATCTGACTTCTGGATTCTGTAGCTGTTAATAAATAAATAAATAAATAAATAAACAAACAAACAAACAAACTCGCTAGAAGGGAAACCAGTCCATGTCACAAACCTAAATAACTTTAAATGTCTTACCTGCTTTTTACAATATATGCTGAACTACTGAGCTTTATAAGCACCTGCCTATCCAATTATCAAGAATGCAAATAACAATAAGTGCTAGAAGGAACAGGAGGAAAAAGAAAACACTTATACCACTGTTGGTGGGAATATGTTATATAAATTATACAACCACTATGAAAATTAGAATGGAGGTTCCTCAAAAAACTAAGAAAAGAACTAACCATATGATCCAGCTATAAAAAGAAATACAGTCAGCATATTTTAGGGATACCTGCACACCCATGGATAAAGCAACACAATTCGTAACAGCCAAATTATAGAATCAGCCCTGGTGTCTGTTAATAGATAGATAAAGAAAATATGATATATGTGAAGTTTCTTACAGGAAAATGGATGAACTGGAGACCATAATTTTGAGCAACATAAGCCAGAGTCAAAGAGAAAGTATCGTATGTTTCCCCTCATGTGTGGAAGCTAGAGGAAAAAAACAGAGATGCCATGAAAGTATGTGACCATCAAAGTGAAGGGAGAAAAAGGAGTATGAGGGGATAAAATTGATCAAATTGTGTTTTTTATGTACATGCAAATATGCACAAAGAAATCCACTATTCTGTATAACTGAGATGCGCCAATTAAAAAGAACTCATTATCCAACATTCAACATATTTTAAATTTATTAGCACTTTATTTTACTCTAGATTACACTTAATCTTTTCAAATAGATTGTGTAATTTTCCCTTTTAAAAAATTAAAGTCCTATGGGCTAGGAATGTAGTTCAGTGCCTAGGTGCATGCCTAGCAGGCAAAAGGCCCTGGGCTCAAACTAAATCAGGATGACATACACAATTCAAATAGATCAATTTCAAGCAAAGAAATAGAGGACGCCAGCCGGGCGCGGTGGCGCACGCCTGTAATCCCAGCACTTTGGGAGGCTGAGGCAGGAGGATCGTGAGTTCAAAGCCAGCCTCAGCAATGGCGAGGCACTTAGCAACTCATTGAGACCCTGTCTCTAATAAAATACAAAAAAAGGGCTGGGGATGTGGCCCAGTGGTCAAGTGCCGCTGAGTTCAATCCCCAGTACCAAAAAAAAAAAACTTAAAAAAAAAAAAAAAAAAAGAAATAGAGGACGCCATAAAAAACCTACCAAAGAAAAGCCCAGGTCCAGATGGATATACAACCAAGTTCTACAAGACCTTTAAAGAAGAACTAACTCCAATATTTCTCAAACTATTCCATGAAATAGAAAAAGAGGGATCCCTTCCAGACTCATTCTATGAGGCCAATATCACCCTGATTCCAAAACCAGGCAGAGACAAATCAAAGAAAGAAAACTTCAGACCAATATCACTAATGAATACAGATGCAAAAATTCTCAATAAAATTCTGGCAAATCGAATACAAAAATATATCAAAAAAATAGTACATCACAATCAAGTGGGGTTTCCAGGAATGCAAGGTTGGTTCAACATAAGGAAATCAATAAATGTTATTCACCACATCAACAGGCTCAAAAATCATATGATCATCTCAATTAACGCAGAGAAAGCATTTGACAAGATACAGCACCCCTTCATGTTCAAAACGCTAGAAAAAATAGGGATAACAGGAACATACCTCAACATTATAAAGGCCATCTATGCTAAGCCCCAGGCCAACATCATCCTAAATGGAGAAAAGCTGAAAACATTCCCTCTAAAAACTGATACAAGACAGGGATGCACTCTTTCGCCACTATTATTTAACATAGTTCTTGAAACCCTAGCTAGTGCAATTAGACAGACAAAAATAAAAGGGATATGGATAGGAAAAGAAGAACTCAAATTATCACTATTTGCAGACAATATGATTCTATACATAGAAGATCCAAAAAATTCCACCGGAAATCTCCTAGATCTAATAAATGAATTCAGCAAAGTGGCTGGATATAAAATCAATATCCATAAATCTAAGGCATTTCTGTACATCAGCAACAAATCTTCAGAAAGAGAAACTAGGAAATCCACCCCATTTACTATAACCTCAAAAAATAAAATACTTGGGAACAACCTAACAAAAGTAGTAAAAGACCTGTACAACGAAAACTATAGCACACTAAAGAAAGAAATCAAGGAAGATTTTAGAAGATGGAAAGATATACCTTGTTCATGGATAGGCAGAACTCACACTGTCAAAATGACTATACTAAGCTGGGCGCAGTGGCACATGCCTGTAATCCCAGCACTTGGGAGGCTGAGGCAGGAGGATCGCAAGTTCAAAGCCAGCCTCAGCAATGACGAGGCACTTAGCAATTCAGTGAGACCCTGTCTTTAATAAAATACAAAAAAAGGTCTGGGGATGTGGCGCAGTGGTCAAGGGCCCCTGAGTTCAATCCCCAGTACCAAAAAAAAGAGACTATTCTACCAAAAGCACTATACAATTTCAATGAAATCCCAATCAAAATCCCAACATCATTCCTCATAGAAATAGAAAAAGAAATCATGAAATTCATCTGGAAAAATAAAGAGACCCAGAATAGCCAAAGCAATTCTTAGCAAGAAAAGTGAAACTGGTGGCATTACTGTTCCAGACCTTAAATTGTATTAAAAAGCAACAGTAACTAAAACAGCATGGTATTGGCAATGTTTATAGCTGCACAATTCACAATAGCTAGATTGTGGAAACAACCCTGATGCCCATCAATAGATGAATGGATAGGGAAACTTTCGTATATATATACAATGGAACACTACTCAGCACTAAGAGAATAAATTCATGGCATTTGCAAGTAGATGGATGGAGTTGGAGAAAATAATGCTAAGTGAAGTCAGCCAATCCCAGAAAACCGAAGGTGGATTGATTCCTTTGCTATGATGATACTGAATTATAGTGGCAAGGGAGGGGGGATGAGAGGAATGAAGGAACGTTAAATAAAACAAAGGGGGGGGGGAGCAGGCAAGGGGATAGAAATAATGGCAGAAGGAGTTGGACATCAATAACTAAGTGCATGTATAAAAGCTCAAATGGTATGAAAATACTTTGTGTAAAAACCAATGACTTGGAAAACTGTGCTCTTTATATGTAATATGAAAGGAATTGCACTTAAAAGCATGTATAACAAATTAAATTAATTAAAAATAATAAATAATAGCAGTTCGATTAATGCATTGCATTGTTAAACTAAAGTAAATAAATAAATATTTAAAAAAAAAAAAAAAAAAAAAATAATAATAATAATAATAATAATAATAGCAGATTAAAAGTTAAACTGCAAAAAAAAAAAAAAAGGCCCTGGGCTCAATCCCTAGCACCACCCAAAAAACAACAAAACAATAAAAAAGCAGCAACAGCATAATAAACTTCAACCATTATTTTACAGGCTCATGAACATTGAGAAAAACATAAAAGCAAATGGTTTAGAACTACATGATGTGGCTACTTACTAGTTGAGTAACTTTAAAAGCCAGTATTCTCGTGTATAAAAACCTAAGGTTCCAATGAAGCTGAGATTCAATTACTTTACTAGCCAATTCTGAAACTTTTAAGTTCATAAACTCTATTCCTAATGCTGACAATTCAGCCATATCAAATCTTTCAGAAATAAAGTAAACCAAAAACATGAACATCCGAGTAATCCTAGTATACCTGGAGAGACACTGTTCAATTGATATAAAGATTAATTCTGTCCAATAACCAATATCTTTTGTTTGTATTAATTCCATGAACATTTACTGAGTACCTACCATAAACTAGAAACTATGCCAGGTATCAAAAATACTAACACATAGGAGCTGGGTGCAGTGAGTGATACATGCCTGTAATGTCAGCAGCTCAGAAAGTTAAGTTCAAAGCCAGCCTCAGAACTTAATGAGGTCCTAAGGAACTTAACAAGACCCTGTCTCAAAATAAAAAAATTAATAAAGGGCTATGGATGTGTCTAAGTGACTAAGCACCACTGGGTTCAATCACTGGTACCAAAAAAAAAAAAAAAAAAAAAAAAAAACCCACATAAAAGATAACACCCTCCTTTGTTTATTGCACTTAAGCAAGGCTTGAAATTAGCATCTAACAGATCTTGAAACACGTTTTTCCATGCTGAAGTATGGAGGCAACCTATTAAAATAGATTTGAACTGGCAATCATTTTTGTCAATTGCACATTCTTAGTACAGCCAATGTTTACAGATACAACAACATTTCTGAGAGGTAGGGTGTGTGTGTGTGCACGCCTGCGCGCGCGTGTGTAACACAAGTTCACAAGTTACACAGGAGGTGATGTGATGGTATATGGAGTGACACAGGTTTTTTTCTAAATAAAAATAAAGACTACACTACAACTATCCAGGGGGTTCTAAGGATAATTAAGCTTCTATTCCTCCTGACAAAATTTTGTAAAACAAATAAGGCACTGGATTAAAATACTATTCCCAATAATTAACAATGCTCTTTAGCAAATGATACAACAAAGCTGACAATTTCTATAATGCTTAACTTTAAATTCAATATCCTTAAAATTGTGCTCTTCATTAGTCAAAATACTAAAGAGCTATTTTTTCCCCTTTTTTATTTTTGGAAATTCCTAAATTTCTAATATTAAGGAAGGCAAAACTTGAAGAGAAAGAAACTGTTACCTGAGGATTTACTCCAGCAAGAGCCTGCAGCATTTGTTGAATAAATTGCTGATGTCCAGGTTCAGTGGTTCCTGATGTGGGGCTTGTGTTTTCACTAGGTGTAGTGCTAGACCCATTAGTTCCTGAAGAGCCTCCAGTGTTTCCTAATGCTCCCAGGCCAGGAGTAAATCTAGAGAAAGCACAAATTCATAACAAACTTAAGAACTTGTAAAACTAGAGTCTAGAACAGGTAGTGAATCACACACATTTTAACACATTATTAGTTGTCTTCTTAAAAATAAGCATTTATAACTTGAAAATTCTCACTAAAAACAGTCTCACTCAAAAACATTAAATGTGAAATTCTGAGAGAAAGCAACCATTATGCACTTTCATAATCTTCCCCAAATAAGCCTACCCTGGGATGAGGCCGGGGGCTTCCGTTGCTAATGTTTGTAAACCCTGCTGGATCTGTAACAAGGCCTGCATTGCTCTGGGGTTTGACATTGCTGATAGAGTATCAGGATTCTGCATCTAAGAAAAAAAGAAAAGAAAATCAGTGGTTATAAGGGAATTAAAATCAGTGTCAGTAAATTTTCATATCTTTTCTTTCCTGTACTTCTTGAGAAAAATCTAAAACCTTACTCCCAATGATAATAAACATAATTTCTTTCCCCAAAACAAACACAAGTCCTCCTCTTTGACAGAAAATCTAGTATGCAAATCATTACTTGTCCTCCTCCCAAGTCCATCACGCAAGCCATTTGCATAATGGAAGACACTCAGGAGTGACTCTGGAAGCCACAACTATTCCCCTTCTCCAACAGATGAAAAATTTATTATTTCTAAGAGAGAGCCTCCAAATGCACAATTTATACAACATGCTAATATGCTGAAAGCCACTTATTCCTACTAAGTGGTATCTGTTGCTAATGTAACAATATACCAATAATGTACACTCTAAAACAATAATTCCAAAACTCAAGTTAATACATGTGTCCTGAGTTCAGCTTTCCACCTCCAAATATTCACCACTTGACCAAAAAATAGGCTTACATCATTACAATAGATCAAAAACACTAACTAACCTTGGGTAAAGGATTACAGGCCTGAGAATCATTTGCATAATAAATAAAGCCCTAGAACTACCAGTTTCAAAACACCAAAACTGACTTTTCAATTATCTTTTTTAAATAATAAAATACCATGGCAATCTCAGTATTTTTTATAATAAAACCTTCCTTATATGACAACACTTACAATTTTAATTTTACAAAATTCCAGGTTTGAGGAAATGAGATCTACCTTAGGAAACAGGCTTTCTACTAATTTACAAGAAATTAAAACATTACAAAGAATCCAACCTATACAATAGAATAGGGTAGCTCTTTCCTGTTACTTGAGATTAAAAACCATAAAAGTGTAACATGACACAAGGCAGCACTTCAAAGTTAATAAAGTGAAAGGAAATAGTTTATGGTATTAACAAAGCATTCAAAATCCTAAATCCTTGAAAGCAAAGGGGGGGAAAAAGTGTCTCTTTCCTCAGAATTTACATTTAAGAAACATAAGCAAAAGGTCAGCAGTGAAATGGGGGTCAGGGAGGATCAAGCTGAATTCTCTACAAACTGACAGGATTATCATATTCTATTCTATATTTTGCTATCAGCCAGAGAAGAGCAAGGAAAATGTTCATCAAACTTTTTCAAGCAAATCATTACCGAAGATAGCTAGCATCTTTTCTTACTCACTTGTTGGAGGAAAGTTGGGAGTTGTTGTCTCATTTGTTCTTGAAGCTGAGGATTTCCAGCAAATAGGGGATTATTCAGCATCATCTATGGGGTAAGTGTTCAAACAATTTTAACCGGAAATATCTGAAACAAGTCATGTACCTTGTTTAATATTCTATTCTTCCCCTAAGTGCCTAAGCTGGCACTTAAAAGAGAGGAAGGTAGAACATAAATAAAAAAGAAGGGAAAATACTGTCCACAAGAAGGACCTGGGGGAGGAGGGGACGCAGCATCATTTCTCTCAGTAAGAATGGTGATTTATAATACCATGCAATATTCTAAAAACTATAATCAATCATTTTCTTAGGCTTTTCCTTAAGCAAAGGTGAATTTTTGCTTCAGAAAGTAAAAGGGGAGTAGTAACTCTCATGAGGATACATTTTCTGCTGCACTAACAGAATAAACATAAACATCAACACTATACATGGCTTGCTTAGAAACCTCGACACACAAGTGGTTAAGCACAGAGAAAATCCAGATCTGGAACCACTATTTATACCTGTCCACTACAAAACAGTTAATATTATGTCCAGAAAAATAACACCACAAAACAGCAACCAACTTGCCAGAGAAATGGAGCTGCTAGGTGAAAATGAGCCAAAACTAGCACCAACAGTCCTCTGGGAAAACTGTTAAAATGCTTTAACACCTGAAAGATGTAAATCCATTAGAGAACACCAAGATTAGCATCTGGATTTCACCTCACTACCACCAGAGATAATAAAAGTGGCATGATCTCCTAACCTTCAACAGGTGTTAAGAATTTCAGTCATAGCCAATATTAACATGATGTGATATACTTGAAAGTAAGATTACAATACACAAACACCAAAACCAGGAACTAATAAATTCTTATAGTTTTGAAAAAGACAAATTTTATATCATTTTCCCTAAAGTGTGAAGTCAACTAACAATGATTTACTGATAGCCTATTACCTGTCCAAATTCTAGGGAGGAAATGATCCTTGTTCTCAAGTGTAGCTAACCATATCGAAGAGCAATTACATGTAAATGCTAGAAGAGAATTCCCCTCCCTCTTCTAGTTCATCCACTGTTGCAAAATGGATCATTTAATTTCAACACAATAATAAGTGAAGGAATAAGACAATGATTTATGGACATAAAGTATTCATTTTCAAGGTGATCAATAAGTTCACAGAAAATAAAATAATACCTACTTGAGGCCAACAAACCTGCTTCTTTATTGCTACAGTCAAATACTTCTTTATTATGTACATATTGAGATTACCACATTTACTTTTTGAGATTTATGTCACTTAAACTGATCTAGAAAAAATCATGCCATCTTAATTCTTTCTCAGAAAATTATTTCATTTGATTAGGAAATTTCTCCTAATTTACCTGACTTCATATCACAGTTAATAAGAGTTTTTTATACTTATAAGATTGCTTTTTGAATATTTAAAAAATCAAAAGTAGAATATAGAAACTACAAATATGAATCTTCTGATAACCAGAGTACTGTAAAAGTTTCTCAATTGTCTACAATAAAAGACATCCATACCTAGCCATTCTTTGTCAACCTTTTACTTTAGAGTAAAAAACAGTCTGTCAAAGACTCAAGTCCTTAATATAAAATTATGGTTATGATGGCTGGGGATGTGCTTTTTAAGGTCAAATTCCAAAATCAAGACGCACATCCAGCATTGTTCATTAGCCAAATATACAAAAATTTAAAAATTTTTTTTAGTTATACATGGACATGATATATATATATATATATATTTTGATGTGGTGCTGATGATCGAACCCAGTGCTTCACTTGTGCAAGGCAAGCACTCTGCCACTGAGCCACAACCCCAGCCCTAAATATACAAATTTTTTAAAATAAAAATTATTTTAAAATTCTTCTGTATTTCTAATTACACAAAATTTTTAATGACAGAATTTATTATACCGCAAAGACATATGCTATATACTTCTATTAATAGGGATCTAGAATTTAAAAAATAAAAGCCATTTCATCTAACATAATGAAGAAAAATCAATAAATTTTTTAAAGTTTTTTTAAAATTAAGAAATGGGATTAAACATAAAGGAAAGTATTTAAAATTCCTAAAATTCTACAAAAGCCCCCCCACACACCCTTTCTTGGTTCTGGGGATTGAACCCAGAGGTGCTCTAGTAACTAAGCTACAACCAATCTTTTTCATTTTTTGAGGAAGAATTTCACTGTTGCTCAGGCCAACCATGAACTTATGATCCTCCTGCCTCAGTCGCCTAAGTTTTGGGATTACAGGCATGCACCACAAAAGCCTTTTTTTTTTTTATTTTGTTCTTTTTAGATATACATGACAGTAGAGTGTATTTTGACAACGAAAGCCATTTTTAATAAATAGCAAATATAAACTACAGATGAGCAAGGTTCATTTCACATTCTTCATGGTTTTACAAGCTCAATGTTGCCAAATCCGGCAGTATATCACAATCAGAGAACTCAGAAGGTTAATAAAAGAAGAAAGATGTAATCAATAATTTTGTCAAAATTTCTAAGGATGGGAATTGAAGCATCAGCATTTTTTTTTTTTTTTTAAACAAGAACTCCCCAAATGATCCTGAATAGTTTAGCCAGTGTTGAGATTCACTAATTTTCTTAATTTTGTTCTCTTCAGAAAAATTGGAAAATTCAGTAGAAGACCAGTGTACCAAGTTAGGAGATATGGGGAAAACTGTTCTCATAAATTCCTCTCTGCTTTTAATAAAAGATTTCAGTTGTTCCACAAGTGCAATGTTTATTGGGCAGTCTAATACATAAAAATCCTTCAAATGTATTGATACTATTTTAATAGCTTTTAAAAGATTCATACTTCACAAAAGAGTATACCTTTGAGAGGGTAATCCAAAATGTTTTGTACTCATTTCCTAACTCAACATATATAAAGTAAGCCTGCACATCTTTCCAGTGAATGGCAGACTTTCTAGTCAATGTGGCAGAGATGAAGCTGTTTCAATTATATATGAATATTAATTTAGCACACGCATACAAAAAAAAAAAAACCTATCTGAAAAGTTGAAGTTTACCTACATTTTTAATGTTTTAAGCTACCACACACAACACAAATATGCCAAAATCAAAAGTACTGGACTAGGTTACTTTAGTTCATGTTGAAGTTCTTTTTAATACAATTTAAAAACTCACCTGAGCAGCAAGATCTGGATTCTGGCTTAGTGACTGCATCATACTTCTCATGTAGGGAGCAGACAACATGTTTTGCATAAGCTGTGGGTTTTCAGTTATTTGTTGCAACAAGCTCTGCATTCCTGGTGTGTTAAACATACTAGCTGAAAGTTAATAAAAAAAAAAAAAAAAAAAAAAAAAAAAAAAAGACATTCTATTAAGGAAAACTTACATAAATAAAATTAAAGCTTTAAAATATACTATACACTGTGCTTAAATTTTAGTAATGCAGCTATACACAGGAGTTCTCCCTTAACAATAGATTCACTTTTCACAGATCCAAAATATTAAGTGGAAAATTTCAGAAATAAACAACACATAAGTTTTAAACTGCAAGCTGTTTTAAGTTATCATGATGAAATCTCATGCTGTCCTGTTCCACCCCTTTTGTCAAGTGCATCCACACTGTATCTGTTACCTACCCACTTTGTCACTTAGTAGCTAAATATCAAAGTACTGCAATGGTTGTGTTCAAAGTAACTCTTATTCTTCTCAATAATGGTTCCAAAGTACATCAGTTGTTTTGCTGGCAATTCAGAGATGCCATTTAGTATATTTCCTTTAAATGAAAAGGTGAAAGTTTGTGAAAAGGAGAAAAAAAGGGCTGGGGTTGTGGCTCAGAGGTAGAGCGCTCGCCTAGCACATGTGAGGCCCAGTTTGACCCTCAGCACCACATTTAAAAAAAAAAAAAAGCATTGTGTATAAGTAAAATAAATAAATAAATAAGTATTCAAAGAGAAAAAAATATGAGGAGGCTACTAAGAGTTACAGTAAGAAACAAATCCTGTAAAATTGTAAAGGAAAAAAGATATTCATGCTAGTTTTGTTGTTGCCCCTCAGAATATAGAAGTTAGACTGTAAAAAGTTATGGCCGCAGTTCATGTTAAGTGCTTAGTAGATGGGAAAGGCATTAAATTTGTGTACATATGTTTTAGGGGGAAAAAAAAGCACATAGGAACTGGTACTCTGCAGTTTTAGGTATCAACTAGAAGTCTTGCAGTGTATGCCTCTCGGGTAAGTGGGGACTACTGTGTACATCATATGTACCTACTAAACAGAGAAAGAATTTTAAAACTAAGATCTCCAAAATTACATGACCAACATATACCAGTAAAAAAGGACTTTTAAAGATTCTGGTTGCATTTACAAGGTTGGCAAACTACAGCCTGCACAGCAAATCTGACACACAATCTATTTTTGTATATAGCCCATAGGGTAAAAATTGTTTTTACATTTTCAAATGGTGGTGTGTGGGGGGGTATCTAATGAAGGTAAATATTTTGTGACATGTGGAAAGTATCTGAAATTCAAATTTTAGTGTCTGTAAATACTATTTTATTGGAACAGTCATGCTGACTTGTTTATTATCTGTGGGTACACTTCTGCACTACAAAAGCAGAGTTGGAATACTTGCAACAGCACTATCACTGCTTCATATTGCTGCTCAGTGTGCCACAAGAGTCAATCAGTTATAATTCATGTCACATGAAATTGCTGTAGCATACCAATCATATCAAAAGAAGATAAGGGAGGTGGACTACAAATTCATGCTTTAAAGGCATGGTAGAGTATAGATTATCTCATCAAATGAGATGACAAAACACTGTTTATTATGAAATGGCACTGAAGACTACAACATACACAGACATTGCCAGACTAAGCACTTATCACAATATTCCCTACTCACAAGAAAGCAATGGCCAGAAAAATAACAAAATTTAAAATTTAAATATTTTATCACAGCTTATTTCCTCACAAAAATAAAAAGTGAAAATAAGGCTGGAACCAAAGCTAAGTTATCAAGTGGCTTATTTGTTAGCCAATCAAGGAAAGTCATGTACCAACAGTGATTAATTAGCAAACAATTAAATTTTAATTGCAGCAGCAATTAAATGTTAACTTAAGTCTACCAACCTTCTGGGGAAAACAGTCCTTTCTCGAAGAGTTAACTCTTCGAGAGTTTGAGCACAACAACAACAATACACAATTTAAAACAACACAAATGATTCTGAGTGGTATTCCATAGTTACTGATGAGTCGACAGATGTTATTGATACCATTCAGTTCTATAGTACTTGAGGAGTCAATGCTAAGTTTGAAGTAACTGAAAATTTGGTTTCATATAAATAATCTGCATGGAACAACTAAAGTGAGACTATTTTCAAAGCTGAGAAAATATTAGTACTTCAGAACAACCTGAATACATCTGCTAAAAGGTATTTCATAAGATGTTGATAAAAATACATATAGAGAATCAGAAGGATCAAGTTGGACCAATCTACAAATAACAAGGTTACTCATTATCTTATTCATCAGCAGGTACTCTGCAAAATATTTCAGTCTATGATGTTACTGAACTAGATGAAGTATCAATAATGAACATCATATACTCTTATAAGCTTAAATAACAGTCAATCCCATGAATTTTTTTAATGTTTTTTTCTTTTTGATAGATGGACACAATAACTTTGTTTTAATGTGGTGCAGAGGATCGAACCACATGCCTCACATATGTGAGGCAAGTGCACTACCCACTGAGCTACATCTCCAACCCAATCCTATGAATTTTTGTTAGAAATGGTTCAATATCCTGACATGCAAACACAGAAAGCTGGTGGCTTCACAGAGGTAAAGTTTCATAACTCAGATTAAAATTTTCCTAAATGAGAACCACCACAAAACCGACATCATTAAACATTTAGAAACTTTAGAAATTAGCTTTTTCCTAGAGTTGGTAATGTTTCTCAATGAATTTATCATTTACATGTGAAATTCACTACAGTCATGTCATTCTGACACCTAAAATTGAATCACAAGGAAAGTCAAACTGTTTCATATATTTTTGTGCTATCAAAAACTGCAACAAGGGACTGGGGTTGTGACTCAGCAGTAGAGTGCTTGCCTAGCACGCGTGAGGTGCTGGGTTTGATTCTCAGCACCACATTAAAAAAATAATTAAATAAAAATAAAGGTTTTTTTTTTTTTTAAAAAAAAACTGCAACAAGAAACAAGATCTCCCTTCCCACAAATTTGCATATTTATTTTTGTGTTCATATTGCCAGTAGCACTTTCATCTTCAACACAAGTATAAAGGAACTTTCATATTTTAAAATTCACTGAATTGTGTGATTGAGGAGATACTACTTTCAATTCAAAGTAATTATTTACAATGCAATGGCATGCTAAAAGCCAAAGAATCTAACAAAAATTCTATACATGCCTTCCCCAACTGATAAATATGCTATTAAAACCATATAATTTTGAAATAAATTCATATTTTAAATGAAATAAAAGTTTCATTACATGTATTTTTTTAAGTATTTTCTTTTTTAGTTGTAGGTGGACACAATACCTTTATTTTATTTATGTGGTGCTGAGGATTGAACCCAGGGCCTCACACATGCAAGACGAGTGTTCTACTGCTGAGCCATAGCCCCAGCCCTACATGTCAGTATTAACAGGTGAACAATTTTGATTTAAAAAAAAAACATGATCCCCAATTAAACTAAATGATATCTTCTAAAAGTCCATTCCTCTCAGAAAAACACTGTACTTAATTATTACTGTACTATTAATTGCACCAAAAAAAAAAAAAATCTGTGGAATTTTGTTCTTCCATAATGTAATTAATAGTCTTAATTTTGCCTCTTGGAAAGTAAAACCTCAAGTATTATCTGACCCTTTACATGACGTGTTTGCCAATTCTTTACCTTCTACAGTATTAAAATTTTATAGGAAAAGGAGTCCAGAATTTGATTGTTACATGTATACATACATATGATACACATATGTCTCAAACTTCAAAGAGTTCAGTTAGAATCGTAATAGTGGGGCTGGGGTTGTGGTTCAGCGGTACAGTGCTCGCCTAGCATGTGCACAGACCGGGTTCGATCCTCAGCACCGCATAAGAATAAACGCATTGTGTACAACTAAAAGCAAATAAAATAAATATTAAAAAAAAAAAAGGAATCATAATAGTGTATCTATATGCTGTTAACTGGACAGGCTGGCAGAATAAGTTTATTTTTCTTACTTCTTGTTTTAATTTGATGGGAGCACTAACATAAAATGTTAGAGCACCAAGTCATTAAATTAAAAACCTCAGTAATAAGTTGCAAAACTGATTTTTTGTATGTTAGACAAAAGTTGTTACTGTTCACACCCTGCTATTAAAAAATCCAATAGCCTACCAGTCAGGATATTTGATTAAATCTTTGTTCTGTCTGCTCTACATAGCATTTAAAGTGGGAACAATGCAGCTCTCTCAAAAGAACTGTTAATAAGAATCAAATAATAAGCAGAATACAGGATTCTTTTTCTTGATTTAAAAATGGCATTACTAGGCTGGGGTTAGGGCTCTGTGATAGAGCACTTGCCTGGCATGTGTAAAGCCCTGGGTTCAATTCTCAACACCACATATAAATAAATAAATAAATAAATAAATAAATAAATTAAAAGGTCCATCAAAAACTAAAATAAATAAAAATAAAAATGGTATTACTTAAAGCCAAGCACAGTGGTTCATACACCTGTAATCCCAGCTATTTTGGAGGCTGGGGCAGGAAGATCGCTAATTCGAGGCCTTGGCAACTTAGTGAGACCCAGTCTCAAAATAAGAGATGAGGATGTAGTTCAGCAACCCTGGTTCAATCCCCAGGATCACCACACACACACAAAAAAAGTTGTACTTCAATTTTTATAAACCTGTATCATAGGGCTGGGGCTATGGCTCAGAGGTAGAGGAAGCATCTCACATGTGTGAGGCCCTGGGTTCAAATCCTTAGCACCACATAAATAAAAATAAAGGTTTAAAAAATGTTATGAAAAAAACCTGTATCATTATCCAGAAATCTCAGGATATCCACTGTGTTCTATAAAGAACACATACCACCGCAATCATCAATTACTCTCCCCATTCTGATTCTTCCATCAGCAATGAGTTTTTAAAATGTTCCTCACCCAGAATATCATTTTTCCATTTCCTCTACCAAAACAAAGGTATCTTTTAAAACATATCCAGGTCTGCTCATCATCCATTTCGTCTATTTATATGCCAAGTATTAGAACTGCTATAGTTTAGATTAGTACCCCCCCAAAACCTATGTCTTAGAGGATTAGTTCCCGGGCCATGGTGCTAGGAGAAGTGGCAAAAATTTTAAAAAGTGAGGCCAGAGGAAAGATTACTGGGGGTGTGCACTTGAAGGGCACATTAGACCCTAGTCCCTACTCTTTTTCTTTCTCCTTTTGCTCCCCAGTTACCATAAAGTAATCGGTTTCCTTTGTCACTCCCTCCTGCCATAATGTACTGCCTGCCTCTCCATAGGCCCAAAAGCAATGGGCCAAGAGACCATGGAGAAAAACCTCCGAAACCATAAACCAAAATAAACCTGCCCTCTCTTAAGTTGATTTGTACACAATACAGCAACACAAAGCTACTAAAAGGACTAACCCTGTCACTTTGGCTAATGATCATAGACCAAATTCATGGAAAAATTCATCAGCATCTGAGTATGAATAGTTTTTGTTTTGTTTTTGTGTGTGTTTTACTTGTAGATGGACAGAATGCCTTTATTTAATTTTTTTTTTAGTTGTAGATGGACACAATATTTACTTTTTTTTTGATTTTTTGTTTGTTACAGTTGGACACAATACCTTTATTTTATGTTTTTATTTTTATGTGGTGCTGAGGACTGAACCCAGTGCCTCACAGGTGCGAGGCAGGTGCTCTACCACTGAGCTACAGCCCCAGCCCATATGAATAGTCTAAACTATAGAAAAGTGGACAAAAGTAAATCCCTTACCCACTCATACATCATAATCTCTAGGACCTTTTTACACAAACAGATCTTAAAACCTTCCCACCCCTGAAAAATTATATGTCCCACAAGGTCTGAGGTTAAGACCTGAAAATCTAATTTTTACCAAACACTGGTATAGTACCTATTCAAGACTGCTAAAGACTGGCCAAAGATACAAAACCAGATTAAATCGAAGAAATGTGCTCTAGAAATACCAACACAGATAATTATGTGTTCCCTCTGCACTTCGGTGTATCTACTGTTGAAATGACACTACCATCCACTTTTCTCAGCAGTCTTTTGAGCATGTGAAGACACAGAACTGCCTCTAGAAATATTCAGTAGCCCTTTCTACCACAATGCACACAAATGATTGACCATAACATATTTAAAGCTTCCTTTAGAAAACAAAAAATTTGCTGCCATTAATGGGCTTGAACACAGAAACATTAGATGTCAGACTCCAAGAACCTTCCCAAAGGCACCAGAAGCACTCAATAAAGAAACAATGTTCACTGAGAAACAACTGTAAGATTTGAACCCTTGTTCTACATCAACCCACACCTAAACCCAAGCCTTCAGAAAGAAATGGCCTAAAAAATGCACACACATAGCAAAACTCAAGAAAGCACAATGCAAAACATTCACCAAGAACAAGAAGCCCAACGATAGCAAGTACCAAAGGATGGTGCCAAGACTGGTTCTTCCCAGACAAAAATGGACACACTTCCCAGATCCTTTAATTGTGCCTATACTGGAGCCTTAGTTTATATGAATCATGTGACACCCTCTCCAATTCAACATATGCCCCAATTTTAAAGTATCCACAGACCACTCTGTTGGCCACAAAATAGTTCCATTTGGCTGCTGCCAAGATCCTACCATATACTGCTTCTATCCCATCCAGGTTTTTCCAAGTTTCAATTCTAATCCTTTTTGCTCTTCATCTTTAATAAAGTTGAGAGAACCTAGGCAAAAAGGTACTGTAATGATTCCCATGCAAGGGAACACTTTTCAACAAAAAAGAACAAACTAGAGAAACAACGTGGATGAATTTCAAAACAAGTGTGTGAAAGAAAATAAGATACAAGCAGGAGAACCTAATCCACAGTGGCAAAAAGATCAGTGGTTGTCCATATGGTGGAAAGAAATGAATAGAAAAAAGGCATGAAAAAAAATTTACTGGAGTGATGGAAATGTTTCATGTCCCAATCAGGGTGGCAGTGACCTGGTTATACAAATTCACTGAAATATGTAGAAGCAGACATCTAAAATACACATTTTGCCCAGTACAGTGCACAAGCCTGTAATCCCAATGACTCAAGAGCCTGAGACAGGAGGATTGCAAGTTCAAGACCAGCTTCAGCAATTAAACAAGGCTAAGCAACTTAAGGGTAGTTATCTTTTATTTCCCCTAATTCTCTGACAATAAGCAAAGAGCTGCTTATTTTTCTACCTTTTATTTTTTGGTCACCTTCTCAGTCATAATTTTATTTGCTCTGCATTACTTGAATGACCTCATAAACAAGCTCCCTTCCTTAATTTTGGTTTCTCTAATAGATAATTCAAATAATAATCAGGGTACTTCTTTCATCATTCCTCTGTTTAAAATCTTTCTGTGAGTAAGTTCTGGAGATCTACAGTATAGCATGATGACTATAATGAATAACAATGTACTATATTCATAATATATACTTAGAAACTGCTAATAATTTTATTCTCACCACAGGAAAAAACAGTAAGTGTATGAAGTGACAGATGCTAATCAGCTTGATTTAAGTGTGCTATACTTTACCAATGTAGACAACTTAAAAATCTTTTCTCTGCCCCCCCCCCCAAAAAACTTGCAACATTAGAAGATACTTCATAGAAGGTATACATCATACACATATACAAATGATACAGCAACTTTTATTATCCCATTATAGGTAAAGACAACAATGAAAAAAGCATGAATTGTTACACACATACCTCCTACTCCAGGCACCAAATTTGGCCCAGAAGTACTCTGTCCAGCAGTGCCACTGGTAGCACTACCAGCAGTGCCACTCACAGTGTTTGTAGTGCCACTAGAAGCTGATGAGCTCTGGGAAGCCTGTGGAGCCCATGGATTGGGTAAGGGATCTCTATTTTCTGTACGAGAAGGTTGACTACCTTCACCTGAAGATGTATTGCTCACTAAGGAAGCAAATGGATTACCACCAAACTGTAATTTAAAAAAAGACATACAAATTGGAAATAAGCTTTTAAATAATAGACATAAAACTATTTTTTAATGAAATCACATTCCCCACTTAAAGGCACCCATCAATCACACACATATTTGCTTTAGAAGCTACTCTGGAGCCTAAGCCTTGGAACCAGTGGATCACCTGCTCCTGTGCAGCACTCAGCATAGGTTCCTGAATGTCCGTGTACATGCGCCGTAAAGCATTATATCCCCCTGGAATACTTTCAAGGTTGCTCAAGGCTCGGTCCTGGTTTCTCATCATTTCCTGCATCATTGCTGGATTCCTAGCAAGTTCCAATGTCTAAGGAAAAACAATATGTTTTAAAAAAAAGACTGAAACATATAAGAATTACCTTAGCCATTAATTACTGTTAAAGTTTATGGAAAGCAATTGTTTCAGATTAGCCTCTTCCACTAGGCCTCAGTACACCAAACCAAACCAGAATGGAGACAACTGTACTATACTATGTGCCAGATAATCAAACTGAACTTAGAAAGCTAGTTTAAAAAACAAAATGATAGACTCCAGTTAACCTTAATCAGCATAATAGGAAAGCAACTCTTTACAACAGTCAATCGTCAATCTGCTTTTTTTCCCGTTTCTACTTTCTTTTTTAGTAAAAGGGACTGAACCCAGGGGCTGTTAACTGCTAAGCCACATCCCCCAACCCTTCTTCTTCTTTTTCAATTTTTTACTTTGAGACCCTGCCTCACTAAATTGCTGAAATTGGCTTTGAACTTGTGATCCTCCTGCCTCAGCCTCCCAAGCCACTGGGATTACAGGTGTGCGCCACTGCACCTGCCTCCCTATTTCTACTTTATTCAGCTCTTTTTTTTTTTAATCTCCTAGAAGCAAACTTCATTTGCTCAACTCATGAGAAGACTTATTTATTTTACAGAATAACGTGTAAACCTAGAATCACAAATAAAAGCCAATTTGAGCTTTAAACCAAATTTATTACAATGTTTAAGTCAGAAAACTATTTTAAATAATTCCTGGTAGATTTTACCTCAAAAAGCAAGCTACAATTCAAATAACATCAAAAAGGAAGCACTTTGTTATGAATGAATTGCCCATATCCAGAACTGGACCTTTTGTTTCTTAAATCCTCAAAATAACCTATTTAAAAGTGACCTTTAAATGTAGCAGAAAAATCCTGGGTTCATGTAGTCCAAATTAGGGCTGAGGTTGTAGCTTAGTGGTAGAATGCTTGCCTAGCATGTGTGATGCATTGGGTTGGAGTCCCAGCACCATATATTAATTAATTAATTAAAGGCCCATCAACAATTTAAAAAAAAAAAGTCCAAATTAGATCTTTGATGAGTTTTCCTATAGTGAATATAATTCTCTTTAGCTTAGTAGTATATACAGGGCAATCTGTGTCATCATAGAAAATTTAAAAAGAAACATACTTTTTTGGGTAAATAAACTGAAATAATTTTCTACATACTTGTCTCATTATATCTGGATTATTCAGCATATGACTAATTTCTGGATTTCTCTGTATCAACTGCTGCATTTGTGGATTGGCCATAATTAACTGCCTCATTAGATCAGGATTTGAGAGCATGCTCTGGACGAAAGGATTTTCCATAATTTGGACCATCATTTCAGGGTTGGACAAAAGTTGTCGCTGCATTTGGCTCTGTAGTTCAGAGAAGTTGGTAGTATTCAAACCTAAGCTACTCAGACCTGCAAGTCCTCCAAGGCCACCTAACAGGGAAAAAAAACACATAAACAAAAATCAGAAATTTTAACATTACATGCCTGTACTAAAATATGAAGATTCAAAAATATTACCTGACTCAATAGTCCAAGAAACAATTTTAAAACAAAAACAGAATTCCTATTACTCATACATGTTTTATTTCTATAACTGAAATTAGCCGAAAACTTATACTGATATTTAGTAATAAAACCCACAAAATGTATTTTCATGTGTATAGCATAATACAAAAATGTATTTGGTCCTTCTCCTTGGTTCCTAACAGATATCCTAAAACCCTTAGAATTTTCAGAGTGGTAGGTGTGTTGTCTTTTGTAATTCGTAACAGACTTTTGTTGATTTTTTTAACCCTAAACTAATTAGGATTAAAAGTATAGGGTTCCTTCATAGCCTCAGGACAGATCTGAAAGATCAAAGGATAAAAGGAATGGAACTTTGAGCCCCACCTACTGACCTACAAGAAGGGAAGGGGATAGAGTTGAGAGACTGAGGTCTACAAAAACTTTCTAAAAACATCTTTCAGGGTTGGTGAGAACACCTAGATGAGAGGAGAAAAGCATGCTAGTTAGGCTATGGCAGCCTTTTGCCCATCTTCTACCCACCCCACACACACACCTTGCCCTATTTACCTGTTCAAAGAATTGCTCTGTTTCAGTTATATTTACTTGTTTATTATAAAGAATACAAATAAAGTGTTTCTTGAGTTCTGGGAGACCTTCTTGCAAATTCTGATACTGGGGGCCGCTGGTCAAGGGAACCCCCAGTTTCATAGCTGATTCATCAAAAGTATAGGGTAGCCAGAGACTTCCAATTCATGTTTGAAGTGGGCACAGTCTAACTTGTAAGTCTTGACATTAACTTCCAGTAAACAGTGTCAAAACTGAACTGAATATGCAATTATAATGCACCAATAAAAAATATAAGAAAAAAGACTGAACTGAACATTGGACAACAATAGCTGGTGTCAGAGAATTGTTTGGTACCAAAACAACCCAGAAGATGCCAGCTAAAGGAGGTAGGGGGACACCACACAGGACTATACGTCTTATCTTTCCACAACATTACTTAAATTTAGCAAGGAAAATTCACTATAACTTCTGGTTAAACTGCTGCTGCCAATCAAGGAGAGAGAAAGCCAGGGAACACTCTAAAAATAGATTACCTCTTTGCAGGAATTAAATCACAGAAAAATCTAATATATCTAAGAGAATGATTAAGCATGTATCACGAATGTTTACTTTATAAAATTATATAACCAAACAAATGCATACATTCCTCACTTACTGAGCATCTTCTATATATACAAGGGACAAGGTAAAAAATGCTTACATGGACTTAAGTAATTCAACAGATATATAATATAGTAATAAACTACCTAAGTGGAATGGCTGCTTTGAGAAGACATGATACTTGTATGTATGAATGAATAAGTTAGAAAGAAGTGGGGAAGGCTAGGGGGGTTAATACACACACAAAAAAACAGTATATACACAAAAAAAATAGCAATAAATGTACTGATGTGTTCTTGAAACCACAACAAATTCAATATGACCAGTAAGACAGATACAGTGGTCACCACATATTTCATGTGCAGCCTTTTATACTTGTACAGGGCCATATGACAAGTAATGGTTCAAAGGACTGCAAGAAATTATGTATATCACTTTTGGTCAAAGAACTGCCAATTCAACTTCAAGTGCTTAAGTTGCCTCTTCTGCCATGTTCCAAGTGCTGTAGCTACGAGATGGCAGAATTTCATTAGCTTGAGTCTCTGAAGGACTGTATGAATGGGGGCCTCAAAGGCCACTGAAGCTGTGTGAGGTGGCATTAGCCAGCAGCTCAAGAGGCCAGCCTCAGCAACTTAGTGAGACCCATCTCAAAATTGTTTTTACAATGTCTAGGGATGTGGCTCAGTAGTAAATTGCCCCGGGGTTAAATACCCAGTATTTAAAAAAAAAAAGTGAAAAACTCATAGCACATAAGGAAGGTTTGTAGCGAGAAATCAAACTTTATTTTAATAAGCCACAGACAACCCACTAAAACTACTAAAATGGGTAATAAATGAGGATTGAGAAGCAGACAAGAGCTAAATCTTTGAAACATTTTAAGCAGAAAAGCCACTTGAGATGATATTCTAACAGCACTATGGAAATAAATCAGAGCAAACATTACGTATGAAAAAATTAAGGATCAAGAAGAGTACAATGAGGGGCTGGGGTTGTGGCTCAGTGGTAGAGTGCTCGCCTAGCTCGTGCGCGGACCGGGTTTGATCCTCAGCGCCACATAAAAATAAAGGCATTGTGTACAACTAAAACAAATAAATACCTAAAAAGGAGAGAGAGAGAGAGAAAAAAAGAGAGAGAGAGAGAGAGAGAGAGAACAATGAGAAACATCTGCATGGTGCATGATACAAAAAGAGGTTCTAGACCAAGAGCCTCCACGGGGAATAGAGACAATTCGAAGAGCAAGATACTATGTTTGTTTTTTGTTTATTTTTCTTCCCCTTTTTCTTTGTTTTCTAGAATATCAGGTGACTAAAAAAAGATGAATATAAGCCATGAGTTCAGAGTGGGGTGAGTTGAGGTAGAAATCTGAGGATCACCAGAAAATAATAATAATAATAGGGTAACGTCACTCAGGGAGAATAAACAGAATAAAAGAAAAGCAGAATTCTGGGAAAACAATACCACATATGAGAGAGAGCAGGGAAAAATCCTACAAATGAGATAGAAAAGGGCTGGTTAGAAAGTTAACTATAGAAAAAACAATATCACAGGAGTTAAAGGAAGAAAATTTCAAGGAGAGATTTTTAAGCATTAAGAGAGACTAATTTAGGGGCTGGTGTTGTGGCTCAGCCGTAGAGCGCTTGCCTAGCACGTGTGAGGCACAGGGTTCGATCCTCAGCACCACATAAAAATAAATAAATAAAATAAAGGTATTGTGTACAACTACAACTTAAAAAAAAAAACCTATTTAGAAAATAAAAAAAGAGAGACTGACTTAAAAAGGTGTCTACTATATTTGAGAAGCCAATAGATCAGTAGCAATCTTTTTTTTTTTTTTTTTTTTTTGGTACCGGGGATTGAACTCAGCGGCACTAGACCACTGGGCCACATCCCCAGCCCTTTTTTGTATTTTATTAGAGACAGGGTCTCACTGAGTTGCTAAGTGCCTCGCCACTGCTGAGGCTGGCTTTGAACTCGCGATCCTCCTGACTCAGCCTCCCAAAGTGCTGGGATTACAGGCGTGCGCCACCGCGCCCGGCTAGTAGCAATCTTATAAAGGAATTTTCAGTGACATGATGGGGCAAACAAATAAAAGTCAATTTAATGAGGGGGAAATATATAGTCAAAAAACAGAAAATGCCTCCTTTTCTAAAGACAGCTGAGAAGGGAAGCTAAAGAGAGTGGTAGGATTCAACAGCTTTACAGGTAACAACAAGCAAAACGAAAAGTTGAATATAGAAAGGAAAAAAAGAGTAGTTGACCAAAAAAAAAGACAATGAGGTAAAAAGTCAGGGTAGGAATAAGACTAGAAATAAAGAGATTAGGGAGCTTTGTAGCCTCAAACAAATTAATTAAAAGACTCTCTATTCTTCAATATTCTTGTCTATAAAGTGAGGGAATATGACATAAATTTACCTCAACAACATCTTTCATAAGTATGAACACTAATTATATCCTCATCTCTCTAGTGTTCATGTTAATAATTTTGCCATCTACTCATGTTTGTACAAATATGTCAAAATATACTGTCATGTGTAACTAAAAAGAATAAAAATAAATAATTTTACCACCTTAAATTTACCTGCCTTAACCAAAGGAGACACATTTAGCATAACACCTTTTTTAAAAAACACTTTTTTTAAAAAAAAGTAAATGTGAATATATAAATTCATGCCATTCTCTAAAAATCTTTCCAACACGTATTTGGCATAGTATAACTGAATTAATAAACTACTTACGGAAAGGATACAAGGTATGTTATGATCTTGATATGTGAAAATTGTGCATATAAAAAACAATGACATTTCAAGGTACTATACTAGACATACAACTTAAGGACTGAAAGAGGCTTTAAGTCATTCACCTATCTAGTTCAACTTTTGTTAGCTTCAGAATATTTTTTACCTTCCACAGAACTCCAATATATAAAACTGATACAAGAAAAGTAGTTTTAGCTAATGTGGAAGATCCTTAACTGCTGGGCTTGCTCTCAGGCCACAGTCCTTCTATGCATTCAGGACAGTTGGAAAGTAACTAACATAGTCCAATTCCTTCATTTTACAAATGAAAAAATTATTATTCACCTGATTATAGCTATGATCAACAATTGGCTAAACTTCCTAAGATGTAAATATGTAGTGGTCAGATCGGGTATACAAACACTATATCTTTCATTATGAAAGAGAAATGTGTCATTTATTGACGACTTATCAAACGTAAATGTAAGCAAATCAAACACACTTGTATTCCCAACTTTTCCTTAACACCTTCAATTATAGAAGTAAACTGTAGAAGATTTTTTAAATTTTGTTGTTAAAATCACTTAGCACTTTACTCTGTCATTTTATCTAAAACTACCCTGGGAGGGAAAGTAGTTATTTAATTCCTACAAAAAATGACTAACACCACTTACCTAAACCAAAAGGGTTGCTAGTAGCAGAACCAGATGTGGCGTTACTATTAGGAGCTGATGAGGTGGTAACATTGTTTCCAGTGGTATTTGTTTGCTGAGCTGAATGGTCTTGAGGCCTAGAGAAAATAATTGAATCACAACTAAGCAGTAGAGCTAATTATTTTTAAAAGAACCTCTGATATCACAATATCCAGAAACAAAGGGTAAATTCCCAGATTCAAATTATCATAAAGATAATTAAAGACTAGGGAAAAAAAAGTAGAAACATAGTAAAACCTTATAAAATACAAAATATACTGCAACTGTCCCTCCTCTTTGAGTATAATATACACATAAATATTTTATTACTTTCAAATATACTGATTATATTTTTAGAAAGGAAAATAGTTCACACCTGACAGAAGATAATTGATGATTAGTCACATCCACAAAGCTTAACTATATATAAAAAACTTTTTATCTATCCTCTTTGAGTATAATATACACATAAATATTTTATTACTTTCAAATATACTGATTATATTTTTAGAAAGGAAAATAGTTCACACCTGACAGAAGATAATTGATGATTAGTCACATCCACAAAGCTTAACTATATATAAAAAACTTTTTATCTATCTCCTTCTAATTCTACAGGGCTGGGGGCCAGTTTTACTTAGATCCTTGAAATTTTTAAAAACAAAAAATAAGAAGAAAGATTCATCAAATCCCAGCATAGTGGCACAAGCCTGTAATCCTAGTGGCTTGGGAGGCTGAGGCAGGAAGATGAGTTCAAAGCAAGCTTCAGCAACTTGGTGAGGCCTAAGCAACTTATTAAGACCCTATCTCTAAATAAAATATAGAAATGGGCTGAGATTGTGGTTCAGAGGCTTTGTACAGACTGAGACCTCTAAAACCGTGACCCCAAATATACTTTTCCTCCTCTAAAATTGTTCTTGTTGGGTCTTTTGGTCACAGCAGTGAAAACTCAAGACTAAAACACACTCCTTCACTAAGGATAAAATAAAATTGTGACAAGAAAACTCCAGCTTAATTAGAAGTATTCTAAGTGACACACAAAATAAAGGTTTCTCTTAAAAACTGACAGTGCCTCAACTTAATGAAATATGCTTACTGATCTGTAGTTTGCTAAGATACCCCATATCTCTGTCTTAAAATTTCCCTAAAAAAAAAAAAAAAAAAAACTTAGATATTTTGATTAAATACTGCTGAATCTTCTAAAGTGTTAAATGATTATCTGACAATGAATAAGTGCCACTGTTTTTTAAAACATTTTATCAACAGAAAAAAGGAATTTTAACATTTAAATATTAAAGACAAGGAAAGCCCTTTAAAGTCAAGACTTTAAAGCTGTGTGTCTTCTAAAACCATACCTGTTTTGTGTTTTGATGACCAGGTGAACAGTAAGTCCATCATGAATTCCATGCTGACTCAAAGTATCTTGATCTTTTAAAATTTTTCCAGCAAATATCAACACAAGTTGGTCAGTATGTGACTTAAAACGTTTAGAGATTTCTTCCTTGAACTAAAGAAGATAAAAATAAATATGTATTACAGGTGTTTATGTAACACCATCCAATTTAGTTTCTAAAAGTACCTCAAATTCAAATAATTCAACACATCTTTTCTGTTTTAAATTACCACTTCATCTCTAACAAAAGTCTTATTTTGATGCACATATTCTATATTCTTTTTTTTTTTTTTTTTTTTTTCTTTTTTTTGGGGGTACTGGGGATTGAACTCAGGGGCACTCGACCACTGGGCCACATCCCCAGCCCTTTTTGTATTTTATTAGAGACAGGGTCTCACTGAGTTGCTAAGTGCCTCACCATTGCTAAGGCTGGCTTTGAACTCTTGATCCTTCTGCCTCAGACTCCCAAGTGCTGGGATCACCAGTTCATATTCTATATTCTATCTTCTGCTAAGGTCTAACAGTTCACTGCTTCCAAATATCCTTTTTCTTTAAAGTCAATGGGACCAAATTTAGTTCAAGCCACAAATTAGATCTTAACAAGTTTACAATAAACTATTCCTCAGATTTCCACCTCCAGTTCTGCTCCTTCAGTTCTAGTTGCATACATGTACAGCCAACCTCATATTCTTAGTCTATTATACCAACTATCCATCCCAATTTTTGCATTCAACAATTAGCAAGTACTACTATGAAGAAACAAATATAAAAAGTAAAAAAATCTTTCCCTGAAAGTGAGTAGTCCATTGAGAATTAGTCAAGTACACTACAAAGTACAGAGGAAGACAGAAGGCTATTAGACAAGGCTTTCCAGAAGTGAAAACCAAAAAGAGATTAGGAAGTAGCCAGGAAAACCTGAAGAGGATTACTAGAGACCTAATAACACGCAAAAACAGGAGAGAAAAGAATCTGATAATAGAACAATAAGCTAATATACTAGATCACAATTTCTCAAAATTTTTACTAAAATCTCTAGAACACTGAGGCTTACTCAACTGTTCAAATCATAAACCTCACAATGGGCCTAGGAATCTACATTCCTCATGGAATCACAGTCCAAATTTTTAAAAAAGAATCACCCTCTTTTAAAGCACTCTACATGACTGCCTGATAGCAGTGGAACTCAGTACATGATGAAACTACTGCTAAGGAGATTTTTTGGAAACATGTGGGTCAGAAAACAAACCTTGGAAATTTCAAGTAATTAAATCAAAAAGTATAATAATGGGATTACATTAGAAATCAGTTAACAAAAAATGGGTGACACACTGGGGAGTGATACTGACCAAATTACATTGTTATATCATGTGCATCTATGACTATATAATAACAAAGCCCACAATTAAGTATACCAATAAATACAATGCACTAAAAAAATGAGAAAAATAACCCAGGAATGAAGACAAGGAAGAGGAGGAAAAAGAGAGAAAGGGAAAGGAGGCAGGCAAAGAAGAGGAAGAGGACTAAGAAGAAGTTAGTAACATAAATATTTGGAAAGTTCCCAAACCAAGGTCATTAAACAGTAAATTAAGTTTCCATCTTTAGACATCAATCAGCAAACTAACCCAAAGAATAAGAACAGAAATCAATAAAACAAAAGGACAAGACAAAAAGTTTTTTAAAATCTCAGTAAAACTGATAAAACCTCTAGCTAGTTTGACCAAGAAAAAAACAAGGAAAAAAAAAAAACAGAAAACATAACAAAATCAAAAACAGAAAGGAAGCAAGCCTCATAGACTTTAAAAGATAAGGAATACTATACAAAAATATCAATAACTTGAATATAAAGCACCAATTTTTTGAAAGATGCAAACTCAAACTACCAAAACACATTCAATCTTACAAAAACAGAAGAGGGAATCTTAACACATTTCATGACACCAGTATTACCCTGATATCAAAACCAGTGAAAAGAGCATAAGAAAACTACAGAACAATCTCTCCCTCACGAACAAAAATGCAGAAATCTTCCAGAATACTATCAAACCCAATCCAGTTATACAGAAACAAGAAACAAGTTTTAATGACCAAGTCAGGATTAGCCTGAATATGTGAGGCTAAGTCAACATTTGGGTGGGGAAGTGGGGGGCGGGGAGGATGATAATGTTAATTCACTACATTAACAGACAAAACAAGAAGAAAAAAACCACACAATCATATCAATCTATGCTGAAAATCATTTGACAGTATTCATTCAAGACAAAATTCTATGCAAATTAGGAATAAAAAAGAGGCCTACTGAGCTGGACAAAATCCATCTACAAAAAAATCTGTGGTTAACATACTTAAGGATGAACCAATACCTTTAAAATCTGGAACAAGGCAAGATGTCCACTCTCCCAAGAAGGAACACAAGTTCAAGGCCAGCCTCAGCAACTTAGCAAGGCCCCTAAGCAAATTAGTGAGACCCTGTCTCAAAAAACAAAAAGGGCTGGGGATGTAACTCAGTGGTAAAGCACCCTGGGTTCAATCCCAGTACAAAAAAAAGTCTACCTGATTCCTGAAAAAGGAAAAACTACTATGGAGATAGTAAAAGCATCAGGGATTGCTAGGGGTTAAAGTGAACAAACAGGCAGAGCATGTGTCATTATACATCTGTCAAAATTCACAGAATCTACAAACACGAATACTGAACCCTAATGTAAGCCATGGACTTTAAGTAATGACATCTATGAAGGCTCACCAATTATAATGAATGTACTACTCTGAATGTACTACTCTGATGGTGGATAAAGTTGGAGGGAAGGAGAAAGGATATGATAACAAAATACTTTTAAGTTTTCCTGTGAACCTGAAACTGCTTTAAGAAAAAAGGTCTTCTTTTTCCCCCAATTCATGCTAAAAAAGAAATATTTTTGAGACAACTGGGAACTTTAAAGAGAGTACATAGTTATGAAATTAAGGCAAATGGTAAGGCAGGATAATATATTGATAATCCTTTTTAAAAAGAGTTCTTTATCTTTCAGTAGCATGCCAAAATATTAAGTGATAAGATGGTAAGATATATTAAAAATAACAGGGAAAGGGGAAAAGCCTTAAGGGTAAGTAAGTAATCCTGAAACAACAACGGCTATAAGACTGTCAAAGCTGGATGAAGGATAATACAGGGAAACAACTTACTATTATTATCTCTACTGTCTGAGTTTTTTATTTTCTTTTTTTATGGTGCTGGGGATTGAACCCAGGGTCTTACACTTGCTAAGCAGGTACCCTACCACTGAGCTTATCTCCAGCCCAATTTCTGTATGTTTGAAATTATCCATAACAAAAAAAAGAAGAAAAACTTAAAAGACAGAGGAAATAACAAGCAACCTGGAGTTGTATATCCAATAAAATATCCTTTACAATGAACTTGAAATATAAATGGAGAGAATCTGTTAAAAACATTTAAAAAGAAAGAGAGAAATTTGTCACCTAGCAGACATACACCACAGGAGATATTAGAGTATTCTTTCAGGGATAAGAAAATGATTGTAGATAAATGAATAAAAAGACAATAAAAAGGGGTGTGTGTGTGTGTGTGTGTGTGTGTGTGTGTGTGTGTGTGTGTGTAAATCTAAATTAAAACTGATTTTTATAAAGCCCTAGAAAGCCTTTTGTCCTATGACAGGGAGGGAGAAAGGAAAGGAAGGAAGAAAATCTAGAGGGTATAAATGTAATTCAACTGCTCTACAGTCTGCATTATCTGAAAAGATGGGGCTGGGGTTGTGGCTCAGCAGCACAGAGCTCGCCTAGCACATGCGGCCTGGGTTTGATCCTCAGCACCACGTAAGAATAAAGAAATTGTGTACAACTAAAACAAATAAATATATATTAAAAAATAAATAAGTATTTACTAATTTAGACATTTTATAAGTTAAGATTCATATGATCATCTCTAGGATATAAAAACGGTATACAGCTACCAACCTAAAAAAGGAAGAAATTGGAATAATAAAATACTCAATTCAAAGACGAGAAAAAGCATAGATTAGGTAGGAAAAATAAAAATCAAATAGCACAATTGGTAAATGTAAACCAAAAGTATCAGTGACTAGGTAAGACTGTATGTGAAAAGACAGAATTGTCAGACTGGATTTTAGAACCTAACTTCATGCTGCTTTAAAAAAACAAATTTATAAAAGGTTGAAAGTAATGGATAGAGTCCATGCAAAAACTAACCAAAGAAAGCTAGCAAGGCTTATTCTAACAGACAAAGCAGACTCAACACAAAAGCAACCAGTACATGTCAACATTATTAACTAACAAAATGATTAAAAACTTTAAACACACTTTGTATAACTTCAAAATATATAAAACAAAAGTAAACAAAACTACAAAGAAAACCAGACAAATCCACTCATGAGATTTTAACACATTTATCTGAGTAACTGACAGACTACAATGAGAAAAACTTAGTAAGGATATAAAAGATATAAACATTAACAAATGACCTAACTGGCATAACTAGAATACTACACCCAACAACTACAGAATAAGCATTCTTTTGAAGTACATTTACAAAATTAGATCATAAGCTAAGCCATAAAACAAATCAACATATTTCATAAAATTAAAATCTTACCAAGTATATACTGTGACTACATTAAAACAGAACCAAAAAATAACTATAAACCAACAGTGTGATCCAACTGGAAAAGATTTCCTAAGTGAGACAATGGAAAGATATAACCATTAAAAAACAAAAAAGCACAATAAATTGCACTGTTATTAACAGAGTAAAAGGTAATTCACAGAGAAAAATATCTGGAACACAAAGAAGCAACAGCTCAAATTTCACAAAGAATATCTCCAAATCACCAAAAAACAACCCAACTGAAAAAGTCAAGAGACTGCAACAGAAACATTATCAAAAGAGGGCCAATATAAATTACAAGAAAAGATGTTTTTTCTCTTTAATAGTGAGGTAAACTTAAAAGTAAAACCAGTGACCCATCCACTAAGTGGTTCAATGTAAGAATGTGACAGAATGTTGCAGAGTATGTGAAACAACTGGACTCTGCAGGTTGTGCAGGTTGAGTTAGTGTATTTTAGAAAAATATCGAAGTAGAAGCTGAAGACAGGTTTACCCTGTGACTCAATACTACATGTCCACAGATACACCAAAAACCACATTCAAAGTTCAAACCAGGATTAGTTATATTAGCCAAAAACTGAAAACAACTCAACTATCCCTCAATTGTAAAATAAATTACTAGTATACTCATTTAATAGAAAAATGACACACAATGACAACAAATGAACTATAGCCATATGTCATCATGGATACCTAAATGCAGAGTAAAAGAGGCCAATCAACAAATGAAAAACCAACTGTGTGATCTCATAAAGCTAAAAAGAGGAAGGAGGGAGGCAAAATTCATGGTGTCAAAAGTGAGAAGAGGAGGTTTAATAAGAGATCACAAGGTGACATTTTAGTTGTGACATTTTAGGAGTTGGTAATGTTCTACATTCTTGACCTCTGTACTAATACATACAGCTGGTCATTTATGATGTATGCATTCTTGTGCACTATACTGCAAAAAAAAAAGTTCTGAAAGGTGACTCTGAAGCAGGAAGTCAAATACAAGTAACTCACTCGGCCTGAGCAATTTTTCAAGTGATTAGTCAGAAACTAAAATATGCCTTGTCTTTGGCAAGTCATCTGAAAGGATCTGGAATGAAGAGGTCCTAGTAGTTTTAGGCAGCAGACCAGACTGGATAAGACATGAATCAAAGAAAATCACCCAAGAATCAAGAGATGATCATTCATGAGTACCATGGCACAGACAGATGAGACCTGATATCCAAAACAGTGGCAACCACAGAAAATTATCGAACGTCAGTGAATAGCTCTGTTAAGCCCTTTGTCATATTTAAAGGCTGGAGTCCTAACCATGAGTTGTCAATTTCTGTATATGAAAGATGTTCAGGGCCTTCTGGACTTCTTCACAATGTCTTAAATGCAAAGGAATAAGACCCTATGGCACACAGTTCAAAAATCATTTATATTAATCATCATTTTATTATGCAGCAATGCGGTTTTCTGACATCATGTACATATTATCTTGTTCAATTCTTATATTAAAAAAAAAAAACAAAAACAACAACAACAAAAAAAAACCTCAAGAAATCTAAGTCCTAAAAGACTAGAACTGAGAAATCACCCTCTCACAAAATTAGAGCTGACAACTAATGTCACTGAACATGAGGATCTTCAACCTAGTGGAACTCTTGGATCTAAGGAACACTATGGGCTACTGGAACTTACTGCTAAAGTCAGAAAATGTTAAAAATGGTTACAGGATACAGCTATACTTATAGTACTATACAAACGGAAAATGTGTAATCTAACTACCTTTTATAGTTCAGTTCTTTTAAAAAAATTTTTTCCCAACAATCAGTGTCAACTAATTTAGGTATTAGAACCACTCCTGAAATAGAAGACTAATGCAATATTGATGTGTTCTTAGAACATTACCCAAAATTTGGAACAAGCAAAAACCAAAAGATTAAGAATTTTATAGGGCTGGGATCGTGGCTCAGCGGCAGAGCGCTTGCCTAGCACGTGCGCGGCCCGGGTTCGATTCTCAGCACCACGTAAAAATAAGCGTATTGTGTACAACTAAAGCAAATAAATATATATTAAAAAAAAAAACAATTTTATAAATTCTGCCATCATTCCATCTAAAACAAAAGCTAATAAATCTTATTATACCACACCACTTTTCCAAATAAACTGTATTTTAGAAAATTTTAATCCAAATATGACTGAGTAAAGAATGTTTTATTATCTAAATGGTGTTTGCAGAAATGTAAAAAATTTAGCATATATTTCAAAGATCCTTAAATTTCTATTCTGCTCCCTAAAAAAGTAGATGGAAACAGCCAGTTTACACTGGCTTCAAAATTTCTAGAAATCTTATCAAAATTTCTAGAAATCTTATCTCTAGCATTTGAACCTATCTTCCATGTTGTTTTATCTACTACATGGTTATCGGACAATAACAAAATAAAAACTGGAAGCTAATTAGTATTGACATATTAAAAAAAATCAGTAATTTTAGAAAAATCTCAAAGGTACTTTAGACAGAAGCCCATTGACACTCCTCCAGCAGAAATAAAAAATTATTTCAACAACTTATGCAAAATATTTTCATCCATTTCAAAAGAATAACCAAATGCATAAAGAATTTTTGTAATTTCCATTAAACTGCCTAGCTATTTAAATCTTTAAGCCTACAATAACCATGACAGAATGGGCCTCTAAAGATCCATATTTCCTACAAATGTGCATGTCCTACTCTGGGCTTGCAATGACAACTTACTATATAATAACCAACAGAAAACTACTAGAATTTTCCTCAAAACAGCCACAAGAATCAAAATTCTAATGTACCTTAAATAGGTAATTTAATGATTTGAAAACCAACCCAGCATGGCCAAAAACAACATTCAATAGCTCCTCATTTTCTCAACATCATCCAAAAGTCAAGAGTTTCACATCAGTGAATTTACAGTTAATTGAAGATTACCCCTATGTGAGCACCAAAATTGCTTTCTACCATGCGGAATGTAACTTTTTTTTTTTAATATTTTTTTAGTTGTAGGTGGACACAATACCTTTGTTTTATTTTATTTATGTGGTGCTGAGGATTGAACCCAGGGCCCCACACATGTGAGACGAGCACTCTACTGCTGAGCCATAGCCCCAGTCCCTGAATATAACTTTTTGATAATGATGAATTACTAGTATGAATATAAACTGCTGTTATGCAATACAATAACTGTCCAAATTCTCAATGTCCTGTATCTGCTTTTTTGCCTAACAGCTCGTCTTTAACAGCATACCTCTGCTCCCCATATTTGCTATTTTTAACCTGGGGAAGAAACAAATAATCAAGGAAACTATACAATATACAACGATGAAAAGACTGTGAGGTGCTGCCTTGAAATGAAAATACATTAAGATTATAATGCCAGCTGCACCTATTCAAGGCCCACTTTGCTTATACTCTGTTCTTGATCATTGTGGGGAAGAAAATATGACACACACTTGGTGCAGGAGGAGAACAGGACACTCAAAGTACTAGTGTATCAGGAAATATTTGAGACATACAGACTTAAATTTCCAAATCTTGGTTTTTGCCACCTTCTAGCTGTGTGATGAAGGAGATATTATCTGTTCTGAGCCTTGGTTTCCTCATCAGTAAAATGGAGATAGTTATTTTTTCTGCAGGGCTGAAGGCAAAATCAAGAGATGTATGTAACCTACCTGGGCAGAGGACGCATATTCTGGCAGACAAATATTACTGACCTAATTATGTGAGAATAACTCTGAATTATAATCACTTTAAAAACTGGGTTGGGGTTAGGGGTGCTGTTCAGCAGTAGAAATCTTGCTTAGCATGCACCAGACCCTGGGTTCAATCCCAGCACCAAAAAAGGGGAGGAAAAGGTGTTAATGTGACTTTAAATTAGCTAAAAGAAGCACTATTATCCTTCACAAATACCCCACAATCCAAATTTGTCAGTTTGTCTCTGTTTCTCCTTATTAAATATCTTCAGGGGAAAAAAAGAGGAAAATCTTTCAATCTATCAAAAAAGTAAACTAGCTGGGCAGGATAGTCCTATAATCCCAGTGATTGAGACAAGAGGATTTCAAGTTCAAGGCTAGCCCCAGCAACCTAGCAAGACCCTGTCTTGTTAAACTAAAAAGGGCTGGGGATGTGGCTCAGTAGTTAAGCACTCCTAGATTTAATCCCAAGTATCAAGTAAAAAGTAAAATTTATTCAAACTTTGGAGATAAAACATATACATTAATGTCATTTCCTATAGAACCATATAGTAATAGCGTTTAACAAGAATTTTCCAAATAGTATGAATAATATACATACCACATTCAAGAGTTTTAAAGGTTAGGGAAAAAAAATTAACAAAACCATTATACCCAAGTCTAAACATCTGTATAGCAGCTGCTTAGCCAGTAAACCAAGCAGTCTGTCAAAATGGATACTGGATTTTCAGATTAGGGGTGTTCAAGTGGTAAAGACTATAAAAATATTCAAATTTTTTGGAAAAAAAATGCAAAATCCATAAGAAATAATTAAATAATATTTATTAAAAGAAATAATTAAATAATCAAAATCCAGGTAAGAAATAATTAACTTTTATCTTCACTTTTAAAAAGGGTTAATTAATAATACTCTAACCTAAAGTTGTTGTGAAATTAAATTTTTATAAAAAAGAATACATTATACCTTAATAAGCCTACAACAAATATTAGCTATTATGTAACTATCATTAGCAACATTCCCAATGGCTCAGAACAGGAAGATAGAGTGACATTTGAGAGAAAACACCACAAAAAGGTGAAATACAATGAATAAAGGGGAAAAGGTAAGAAGGAAGCAGGAAGTAGAATGCTTGTTTTCAGGGGTTGACAAGGAATGAAGAATGGGAAGTTATTGTTTAATGAGTACAGAGTTTAATTCCTCAAGATGAGAAGAGTTCAGTGGCAAGATAGTGGTTATAGTTGCAAAATAATATGGATGTCCTTGGGTTTTTTTTTTTTTTTTTTTTTTTTTTTTTTTGGTACCAGGGATTGAATTCAGGGGCACTTGACCGCTGGGCCACATCCCCAATCCTTTTTTGGATTTTATTAGAGACAGGGTCTCACTGAGTTGCTAAGTGCCTCACCATTGCTGAGGCTGGCTTTGAACTCATGATCCTCCTGCCTCAGCCTCCCAAGTGCTGGAATTACAGGAGTGCACCACCGCGCCTCGCAATATGGATGTTCTTAATACCACTGAACTGTACACTTGAAAATGATTAAGATGGTAACTTTGAACAGAACCACCATTTGACCCAGTAATCCCACTCCTTGATATATAACCAGAGGACTTAACATCAGCATAATCTAGGCATGGTGGCCCATGCTTGTAATCCCAGTGGCTTGGGAGGCTGAGGCAGGAGGATCGCAAGTTCAAAGCCAGCCTCAGCAACAGCAAGGCACTAAGCAACTCAGTGAGACCTTGCCTCTAAATAAAATACAAAATAGCTCTGGGGATGTGGCTCAGTGGTTGAGTGCCCCTGAATTCAATCCCTAGTACCAAAAGAAAACAAAACAACTGTAGGAGCCCTGTTTGGGGAGATGGCTTGAATTGCGGTCGACTATGAGCCGTGGAGATTTGGGCATTGTTGCCTTTTGTAGTCTCACGGGACTTGTCCCTGGATCTCGAGTGACTTGGCCGAAATTGCTGATCGGGTCAGCGCCATTTTTGGTGGGTGTGTGTGGCGTGTGTTAGTCATTGTTAGAACCAGAGAGAAAAGTTATCAGAATAAAAAGCTGTTTGTCTCCAGTTTGCCTCTGAACTTCTTCCCGCGGCTCCGTTGCTCCAAGCGCTTCAGGCGACAACAAACAACAACAAAAAACCCCATCATACTACAGTGATGCAGCCACATCAATGTTTACAGCAACTCAAGTCACAATAGCTAATCTCTGAAACCAATCCAGGTGCCTTCAAAAGATGAATGGATAATGAAAATGTCACACACACACACACACACACACACACACACACACACGATGGACTACTTACTACTCAGCCATCAAAAAGAATGGCTTTATGACATTTGCTGGTAAATGGATGGATTTGGAGACTATTAGTTGAAATAAGTCAATTTCAAAAAACCAAAGGTCAGCTCTTCCTTTATTTTTAAGACAGCATCTCACTAAGTTGGTCTCAATCTTGCAACATTTCCTGCCTCAGTTCGCTGACCTACTGGGATTACAGGTGTGCACCAGAACACCCAGATTACTGCTCACTTTTGTGAGAACTAGATTGAAAAAACACAAGTAACATCTTAGCATTATTAGGAAAATAGTTTTAGCTTCACAGTTTTCCTAAGAGTATGAAGGACTCCCAGACCACACTAACTACTGCTCAAGTAATAATAAAAGGCAAAGTAATTACAATGAGATGTCACTTCACAGCCACTATGATAGCTATAATCAGAATGACAGACGTTATAACAAGTATTACCAAGAATGTGGCAATTGGAATCCTCTTGCATTGCTGGTGGGAATGTAAAATGATACAGGCGCTTGGGAAAAACAGTCTGGCAGTTCCTTAAAAAGTTAAAACAGCAGCAATTCCACTCCTAGTATATACGCAAGAAAAATGAAAACACATGCCCACACAAAAATTTATGCATGAATGTTCATGGAAACGATATTTATAATAGCCAAAAAGTAGAAAAATAAAAAACAAATGTCCATCAAGTGAGGGAGAAATAAAATATGGTAAGTATTCATACAATGAAATGTTACTGGACAATAAAAAGGAAACACTGATAGAATTTACAATGTAGATGAATCTTGAAAGTTCATGTTAAGTTAAAGAAACAAAGAAACCAATCACAAAAGGCTGAATGATTCCATATATCACAAGTTTTTTTTTAATATTTATTTATTTGCTTTAGTTGTACACAATGCATTTATTTTTACATGGTGCTAAGGATCAAACCCAGGTCACGCACGTGCTAGGCGAGCACTCTACCTCTGAGCTGCAACCCCAGCCCACAAGTTTTTAAAACGGGCAAATGTGGGCTGGGGTTGTGGCTCAGAAGTAGAGCAGTTGCCTAGCATGCGTGAGGCACTGGATTTGATCCTCAGCACCACATAAAAATAATAAAATAAAGATATTGTGTCCGCCTATAACTAAAAAATAAAGGAAAAAAAAAACAGGCAAATGTATAGACAAAAAATATATCAGCAGTTCCCTAGGGCTGGGAGGAAAAGGGTAGTGGAAGTAGAGTTGCTAAGGAATACAGGGTTTCTTTTGGACGTGATGAAAATGTTCTCAAATTGACTGTGGTGATTATGGTTGTACAATCCTGTCAATATAGTTAAAAAAAAAAAAGTCAAATATTGACTTGGAAAGGGTGAACTAAATGGTATGTGAATCCTTCAATTATGTTGTTTTTTTTTTTTTTTGGTGGGGGGTACGGACAGTAAGCAATCTCAAAAAAAGAGTGTTTCAACAACTCATTAGAAAAAAGCAAATAAGAAAACACTGATCTCTCAGAGCATGGTGGCACACACCTTTAATCCCAGCTACTCAGGAGGCTAAGGCAGGAAGATGCTGCATTATCAAGGCCCCATCTCAAAATTTAAAAAAAAAAAATTTTTTTTTTAAAGGGTTGGGGACATAGCTCAGTGGTACAGCACCTGACTGGTATGTGCAATGCCCCAAGTTCAATCCCTAAGCACTCCCAAAACAGAAAATTGATCTCAGGAACCACTTTTCCTTAGATAAAACAACCTTTGAGTTAAGACACTGTCCAGTCAAAATAAATAACAAGCCTAAAAAGAATTTCAAACTTTCAAGCATCCATATTGAAAAAGTTAAGGAGAGGGACTGAGGTCACTGATAGAGTGCTTGCCTAGCATGTGATGTGTTCTGTGTTCAATTCTCAACATCACACACACACACAAAACAAAGTAAAGAGGTCAAATTAATATCACTAATTTTAATATTTTATTTAACCCATCCATATGTAAAATGTTATTTCAAGATATAACACTTCTAAAAACAATTAAGGTATTTATTTTTTCATACTGAATTTTCCAAAAGCTGGCATATATTTTACATCTAAATTTTAAGGGCTTAATAGCCACACACTGATTGTATAAGAACAGACAAGCAGTTCTATATTCACCCTAAACAGGTCACACATAAATGACATTTGTGATGACAAACCAAGGCACTGCAATTTCCCCAATCAAAGGCAAGTTCAATTTGATTCAAATCTTTGGTGGAAGAAAGAGAGTAGAGACTAAACCCAGAGGCACTTTACATTCCCAGCCCTTAAAAAAATTTTAAAGGTATGTACCACCACACCTGGCTGATTCAATTCACATCATGTTTTAAGTATATTAATATTTTTCCAGAAAGTTTCTAGTGATGAAGACATTTTCCAAAACCAGAAATATATAATACCTGAACATTTCAGGTAACTGCATTTCAAAATTTTACACTATAATCCTAGAGGTCTACAAAAAAAATCCCAAAACAAGTTAGTTTTAAGTTATAAGGAAGCTCCCCTCCATTCTCTGCATTGTCTTTTAATGTCTCTGACACACACTGAACTCTCCATTGTTTAGAGGTTATCTTGTTTACTGAGGCTTGGAAACCCTCAAAGTTTCCAACAGCTGATAATAAATAATTAACAGAAAACAATCTCATACACAACTGTTTTATACCACTACACATTTATCTATTTTTTAAACCTATTGTTATAATAACCCCTATTAATGAAACCACCTTGTAATATAAATTTTCCAACTACCCTTAATTAGAAACTTAAACATTACTCAATTCCAGTTGCTCCATGAAAAATAAATTTCACTTGAATTTGGAAAAAAGTTTAAGATTTATTATCCAACTCAAGCAAGTAACATTTATTGTTAAACACCAACTGTACATGGCACTGTATAAAAGTAAGAAATCTTGTTTTTACCTATTACTTATGCATAAATAGAAATCAAGCACCAGTCTAGATACTCATCAACAGATGAATGGATAAAGAACTTGTGGTATGTATGCACGATGGAATATTACTCGGCCATAAAGAATGACTTAATGCCATTTGCCCATAAATGGATGGATCTAATGACTATCGTGCTAAGTGAAATAAGCCAATACCAAAAAAGCAAAGGTTGAATGTTTTCTCTAATATGTGGATAGTAACCCACAATAAGTGGGGGAGGGATAGAAGTTCAGTGGAGTAGACAAAGGGGATTGAAGGGAAGGGAGGTGTGATAGGAATAGAAAAAGACAGTGGAATTAATCTGATATAACTCTCCTATGTACATATGTGAATATACCACAGTGTATATCCAAAAGACTGAGATCCTAATTAAAATAAGATATATTCCATGCTTATATAAATATATCAGAATATTTCTACTGTCATGTGCAACTAAAAAGAATAAAAAATTAAGATGTTAAAAAAAGAAATCAAGGGAAAAATACAAACATGAACTGCCAACTTACCTCTTATTTGACAAAGTACCCAGGTGTTTTTTTTGTTTGTTTGTTTGGTTTTTTTTGGTACCAGGGATTGAACTCAGGGGCACTCGACCACTGGGCCACATCCCCAGCCCTTTTTTGTATTTTATTAGAGACAGGGTCTCACTGAGTTGCTAAGTGCCTCGCCATTGCTGAGGCTGGCTTTGAACTCACGATCCTCCTGCCTCAGCCTCCCAAGTGCTGGGATTACAGGCATGCGCCACCACGCCCGGCTACCCAGGTGTTTTTTAAAAGAAGTTTTTATTTATTTTTTAGTTGTAGATGATCCCAATACCTTTATTTTATTTATTTATTTATTTATTTATTTATTTATTTATTTATTTCTATGCATTGCTGAGGATCAAACCCAGTGCCTCACACATACTAGGCAAGCACTCTACCACTTAGCTACAACCCCATCCCCTACCCAGGTTTAATGTGATCTCATTCAATCAATTATTAGAATCATGTATATATGTATTGTGTTAGAGTCTACATTATATAGGAATACTTATTGAAAGAGATCTTCAATGATAAAAAAATAGGATTTTCCTGAAATAAAGTGTAGGTCTTCAATACTATCATTTGGTGATCTTTTACTTACCCTCTTGCCCTCCCAGATAAGAATTTTCAGAATCAAATATTTGCCAGTTTCTTTGTTTGTTGCTGGGGATTGAACCCAAGACCTTGAGCATGCTAAGCACCTGCTCCATCTTTATATTTTTAAAGGAATCTTAATGTCATACATTTTTTTCAATGACAACTTTCCCCCAGTGCTGAAGATTGACCCCAGGAAAGGCCACACACATTGTTAGGCTAGCATGCTACCACTGTCCTATACACCCTCAGCACCCTCAATGACTAACTTTTAATCTATAGCAAGCATGGTAAATCTAGTCAACACTTTTAAGTAAAATTTAAATTACAAAATGGTAGATCTTGTGCTCCAAGTGCAACTGTACAAATAGATCCACTGAAAACTAATTTTCTGGGGCTGGAGTTGTAGCTCAGTGGTAGAACGCTTGCCTCGCATGTGTGAGGCCCTGGGTTCAATCCTCAGCACTACATAAAAATAAATAAATAAGAATAAAGATATTGTGTCCATCTAAAACTACAAAAAAATTTTTAAAAAACAACAACTAATTTTCTTATTTCTTACACTTTTCCTGTATGTGCTTCCCTTAACAAAGCCCACAGTTTAACTTGTCTTCAGGTTCTTGGTACAGTGGTGAGCTTCAATTTTTATCATGTTTTCTGCTTCAACAGAAAAAAATTATTAAAACTGTAAAAACTGTCATCAGAAAAAGTTATTTCAGAAAGGCTTTAATTTTATTGAAAATTCACTTCAGTTATACCTGTAGAATTTATAATTAAGTTCCACAGAATTTAGGATTTTAATTTCACCATCACAAAAAGCAAAAAATGTCCTCACAGATACTCACCTAAATAAATTTTTTATTTACAAAATATTGACTATCTCTAATATTTTGCAGTAAAAGTCTGAAAGCAGTCAAGATGGTGGAGGGTAAAATGGAAACTCTAGAAAGGTCGACCCGAGTGCTTCAAAATTTAATATTTAACACCCACTAAAATAACTAAATCAAAAAGACTGATAATATCAAATGTTAGCTGGGATCTGGACCAACAGTAATACCTACATATGGGACTGTAAAATAGTACAAGCCTTTTTAAAAAGTCATTTCTTATAAAACTAAACAGGGCTGCCCTATCACCTAGTCATTCCACTTCTACACATTTAACCAGAGACAAAAGTATATGTCCCCAAAAGGATTCATACAAGATTGTTAATAGTAACTAAACAGAAATAACTGGAAACAGGTGGCCCTAAACAGTAGATAAATTATGATATGTTCATACAAATGGAAAACTATACAGAGATAAAAGTACTAACATACTCAAGAATGAACCTTAAAAATATGCTGAGTGAAAAAAAAAAAAAAAAAAAACCTTACTCAAAGAGTACAAACTATATGTACATGTTAAATTCTAGAACAAGCAAATCAAACCTCTGGTGAAAATGAAATTAAAAATGTGGATGATGAAAGGGAAAGTGACTGAACTGATTGAAAAAAGCAAGGGAAAAAACTTTCTAGTCAATTATTAATTCTACATTTTTGTTGAGGACTTACGACTCAGTTGTAAACACTTGTGAAAAACTTATGTAATGGCAACTACAGGGCAACTACATGCATCCCATTGCCTGTCAAATTTACCTTTTTAAAAAAAAAACCTGTATAAGTTGAAATTAATGACATCCACAATGCTGGAGTGCCTGTTAAGGCTGCTGCTGCTAATTTGCAACTTATTTTTAAATGTATTCAAAAACATAAAATGGAATTTAATAAATTATGTTATAAAGCAAACAGGAAAATGTTAATTGAAAGTGAGGGACATACAGGTGTTAGCTGTATAATTTTTTCAACTTTCTATATGTTGGAAAATATAAAAATATTAAGGAAAATTTTTAGAAGAGCATTAGGAAACAAAGAATGATGACTCAGTCGATGACAAAAGTTTCTTTCAATTGATGCTAAACACCCTCCTGCTTCACAAAACACACCTTTGGAACTAGATAAACCCTGGGGAAACTTAAAGGTGCATTTCAATAATTGTTAACTGCTTCCCCAAATAAACTGTTCAAATTATTTGATACTGTCATACTGTCAGGGATCTATCTATTCAATTATTATTAAAAGTACTCCTGGAAACAATAAACTAAAACAATTTGCTTTATTCCAACAAGATTTTTAATTAACTGCAAAATTTGTATTCCTGAACAACGTTCAAGCAGGAAATTATTTGGTAAGATTCCCCATGAACTCCAATTTTGTTTTTTTTACTCGGTTGCATTCCAAGTATCCAAGTAACGTCACTATCGTCCGTCTAAAATCAAAAAACCTACCCAAGGACTGGCATCTAAGTGATGACAAATATACTAAAAAAGAAAAGGCAAGTCATCATGAATGAAAAGCCTTTCACTTTTTTTTTTTTTTTTTTTCTTTTTGCTCCCTAAGCCTAGTACTTTTATTTAACAAGCGGCTGTAAAACGTCATGGCTTTTTCGCAAAAGGTGGGAAGATGAAAAAGATTTTAGCATTCAAAACGCAGAACTAAACGTACACGTGCACCTCATCCTAAAACCTGCCTCAACCCGCAAACAGGTAAAACAATGAGCAGACCCCCGCCCCTTTTTTATTGATGAAACAAAACCGCAGCTAGGGCTAAAGTGGACCCTCGCCCCCTCCCGGCCTCCACCCCGCCCGAAGCCAGGCGGTGGGTCCCTTTCCTTTGTGAGCAGCTGGCGGGGAGGTGGCTGAGGGCGGGGAGCTGGGGGAGGAGGCTGGGGGTCTGTGGACGCCAGAGAAGGAAGACTCGAGAGTCAGGCGGCGGCGGCTGCGCGTCCCACAAACAGGCCGCGCGGCCCCGCCACAAACCTCTGCGGTGTCCGAAGGAGCAAAGCCGCGAACTTGACCAATATCTAATGTGGGATGAGATCCAGAATGGCCGAGGGCACCTCCACCGAAGACCCTCTCAGGCTCTTCCAAATCCGTCTCCTCCGGCCGCGGGCGGAGATCTTGCCGCCACCCCCACCCCGGCCCAAGCCCCAGGCGGCCTCACCTGCTGGACCGAGCTGTTCTCGGGCACAGCGAACTCCTCCTTCTCTTTCGGGGTCTTTACGGTGACTTTCATGATCTTGGGCTCCGCAGAGGCAGCGGCCGCAGGGGTGCCGGCACCTTCAGCCGCGGCAGCGCTGTCCTGGGAGCCCGGAGGACCGCCGCTTTCACCACTCTCGGCCATGGCGGCGGCGGCGGCGGTGACTCAGGCGAGCAGGAGTGAGCGGGAGAGCAAGGGGGAGCCAGGAGACGCCAGACGACTGGCCCGGGCAGCGGAGAATGCAGGGACCGCCGCCTAAGTGGCGCCGGGCCGCCGAGGGGCCGCGGAGCTCGGCGTGGGCTCCAGGTGCAGGCCCGGATTGGGCGCTTGGCAGCCGCGCAGTGTTCAGACGCCGCTGGTTCGCAGCGACATCCGCAGCCGCCGCCGCTTCCTCGCCCGCCCCTCCCCCCACGTCCCTCCGCCGGCGCCGCGCGGGGCACGCCGGGTAACGCGGCTGGCTGCGTCGCCGAGTCATCCTCGCCTGGCGCCGCTTGGAAGTCCAGTTTGAGTCCCTTTTCCTCCCTCGTCTCACAGTCCGAAGTGTAGGCGTGGCCAGCGTGGAGAACTAAAAGCAAACTGGGGCAGGATAAATCAGTTCATTTTTTTCTTTTTCACTCCTGTCACCAAAAAATAAAATGCGTCTTCTATGAGGCACTGTGCGGCGCACTGGGATGACATCACGGCCAGCGAAATTACTAGAAAGGGACTTGGACCACTGGTGCTGCGAGCGCGGATGCGCCTGCGCGCTCACGGGCCAGGTTATCTCCCCACCTCCTCACCTCATACCTCGGCTAGCCTCTGCTGATCCGCCCTTCCAGCGTGCAGGTCTCGCGTCGTCTCTGCTTGCCAGGCGTACTGCCCCGGGGGAGAGGCTGATGATGAAATAGTGGCGAGGAATTTTGTTGTTAATATGGTTGGTGTTTGCCTAGTTAGAAGCTTTAAAATGTTTGTTTTAACTGCTCTGTGCGTGGAACTTGGAAGAGAAAGGCCTCATAAAGGAAAATGAAGTGAATGCCTATGAACCCCCATATCATTGCTTCATGGCCCTAGTTCTCAAACCGGTTTGGTCAGAAGATCACAACCCCTATTGACAGTCTCAGCTGACAGTCATGTGTGAACATCTCCAAATCTTAGAACACTGTGACAAGTGGGGTGCCCAAAGAGTGCTTGCCCAACTGGAACAATTTAGTATAGCTGAAGTATTCTTTTTGTATTCTATCAAATTAAGTTATTGCACCATTTCAGACTTTAGGTGGCACCAAGGATGACTGTTCAAAAATTACTTTCAATATATAGGAAGTTACTTCTGAGTCGTACATTTGAAAGGATGCCATCATTTTTGGAGGAAAAAAAAAATAAGTGTGTGTGTCTGTGTGTGTACACACAAACATACATACATTACATATTAACCATTTCTGAGTGTTTTGTTAACGTATTTTGTGGTTCTGGGGATTGAACCCAGGACCTTGGGCATGCGAAGCAAGGCAAGCAAGCACTCTATTACTAAACCACACGCTCCAACCCCATTGTTTGTTTTTTAAGGATAAAGAAAACAGTATATTATTGTAACCCTATTGCACAAATGTAAATCCTGACCCCAATATGCAAAGACATTCAGCCCTGTTGTAGAATTAAATACTGTTCCGTAAGCACTACGTTTTAGCAGAACCCTTTGGAATCTGGGTCAGAGAGAAGTTCTGAACGTATAAATTGCAATATGCAATAAAGACATACTTTGACATCACCAAAATTTCTGCCAGCATTGTTCAATAATATGAAGAGTTAAGCCAAGGTCCTCTGCTGAAAGGTAACTATTTGGTTATGTCTAAATGTGAGGTAAACATGTTACTTCTCAGGGTAGAAAGTGCCACCATTGGACAAGCAATCATTTGGAATTTGTTCTATATATTTAAATAAAATCTCTTGCCAACTTTATTAGTTCAGTATTGTGTGATTTCCCGTCATGCTGTTTTCTGCCTGCAAGCTTTGCCTGGACTGCCTGCCCTGCCTAGAATGACTTAATTCTTACCTTCACCTGCCTAACTCCACTTTTCCTATATCACATTCCCCAGAAAGACTTCACTCCCTACAGTTAGAGACCCAATGTCTGTCTCTGCACTCCAGTATATACACTATATATATCTCTAACCCTACACTTATGGAATGACATTGTAACTATGTGTCTATATAAACCTCAAAAAATTCTCATGTATATTACATAACTTAAGTAGTGTATCTATAAGAAGATACAGCATAGTTAATCATTTTGGTGATTAATAGCCCTATTTGCAGATGGCTCTTACTTGGCTTGTGAGAGCTGACTGGTAAAATTTCAGGTGTTTTGAGGACCAGGTAACCTCAACTTGGTAGCTCAAAATTTGCAAGTATTTACATCACGGAAATTGGCAAATGCTATTAATTAACATAACTCTAACCTACAAGGGACCTTTGGAGGTGGGAGGATCATGGTCTAGATCAGGGATTTGTAAACTTTTGGGAGGGCTAAGTAGTAAAAGACCATAGACTCTAAAACAATGCCCTTGTATCACAAAACAACCACAGATAATACATAACTAAATAAGCAAAGCTGTATTTACTGAAGATTTTACTTTAAAAAACAAAATCAACCATAGAATCTGATGTGGACCACAGGGATAGTTTGCCAACCTCTGGTCTTAATGTTTGTTTGAGGCTTATTTCCCCCCCCAATGATTTTTGTTTATTAAATGGCTTGTCTGGAGAAAATCAGAATAATGTATTTCATCTACTCTATAACCATTAATGGAGTACTGAAGTGAAGATACAACAACAAAACTCACTCTCTGACATCAAAAGACAGAAGATAGTTAAATGTGGGCGGAGAGGAGTGGGGGAAGATAGGCAGTGATATTCTGTTAAATATTTAATAATCAACTCTTTAGAAAACAAGACTTTATTAATAACATTTGCCAGTTTCCATGATGTAAATACTTGTAAATGACCAATTTGAGCTACCAAGTTGAAGTTACCTGGTCCTCAAAATACCTGAAATTTTACCAGTTAGCTCTCACAAGCCAGTAAGAGCCATCTACAAATATACAAGTCACATTTTGAGAAAATCTATCATTCAAACTTAAGCATATTGATAAGCGCTTATTATTTGCCTGACAGAAGAATCTTTCCTTGACAGAATGATTTAATCAATAAGAATTATATTGAGTACCCTTTGACAAACTTTAATCCTGTGTCCAGGAATTATAACTTCAACACAATGTAGTATATGTGTCAAGTAGTATAAGTAACATGAATTCATCATGTTGCTCCTACATTCAAAATCCATGATGAGCTCCCTACTACCTGGAAAATAAAGCCCAAACTTATTTCTATGAACTCATTTTCTCCTGCTACTAACTCCTAAGTCATCTTTCAACCTCACTCCCATTATTTTATAGATACACTACATTCCAAACATGTTTATTGCCATCTCATAGAAGCACTTGTATGTTAAATTTTTTTCACCTCTTCATATTACACCACTCATCTAGCACAGATTATTGCTCTCTTCTTTAAAACCTTCCTTGAGTACCTAAGTCTGTAGAATCTATTTTTCCTCTGAATTGCCACTATAATTGTTTGCACAATTTACTTGTAGCATAACTTCTCTTATCTTAGACCATTTCTCTTGTGACCATACTGGTCTAGTTCATACCCTTGTTAACTCAACTCTAGATTACATCAATAACCAACAGATTCCTCTGCCTTTCTAAAGTCTCAATCCTCAAATTTATTTTCTAGTACTGCCACATGTTATCCTTCTAGGACTGAACTTTGATCCACGACACTCAAAACTTTTCATTCACTGTCACCAAAGTTTTACACAATGTCTAAACACTGCAAGTTGGTCCTAGGCCCTCTGACCAGAAGATTTTTCTCCCTGAGCCATATCCTCACCAAACCAATGAACTTAATTCTCCAAGCATGCCTCAGGCCTTCAACACATTGGTAGCAAGTAGAAATTCTTCCTCCTCATTTCAGATCCATTAATTTACCCTCCTTCAAGACTTGGTCTAACAATTTTTAACAATTTTTCCCTAGTAACTTTTTTTATTAATATTCTCTAAATCTTTTTATTCCCATATAGCTTTATTAACTTATTGATATCACTTAGTAGATTCTATCTTGTATTATACTTACTTGTGTGCATATCTCCTTTGTTAAACAAGGTCCTTGAAAACAGGGATCGAGTCTTAATCTCATTAGTGCCCAACCTAATTTCTAGACATGAGCATATTTACAGTTGAACAGAATTATTGGACTATCATTTTTTTCCACTAGAGAGGAAACTCATTTAGAGCAGTAGATCATATTTTATACGCCTTTGTTTTTCTCAGTGGTTATATTATAGTGAGATACATACATACTTACATAGATGAATGCATACATACATGCCTTGGAACGTACTTACTTTATAATGGAGTTCAGAGGAAAGAAGCATTATTCATTCCTTGCTTAGGGAAGGAAAAGGGGGTAAAGTCAAAGAAAGTTTTGAAGGAAATTATTTGAGCCAGGCCTTAAGGAATGAATGCAGTTTTATTAAGCAAGTCGAGAAGGGCAAGGTTATGATAAAGACGCAGTGTTGGAAAACAAAGGCTCTCCTAGGACACTAATCTCAAAGTCAATCCACAGTCTAGGAACTGTTCACAAATATCTCAAAAGCTACTTTCAAAGTCAAAGGGAAACCAGGCATAGTCACACACACCTGTAATCCCAGCAGCTCAGGAGACTGAGACAGGAAGATCTTGAGTTCAAAGCCAGCCTCAGCAATGTGGAGGCACAAAGCAACTCAGTGAGACCCTGTCTCTAAATAAAATACAAAATAGGGCTGGGGATGTGGCTCAGTGATTGAGTGCCCATGAGTTCAATTCCAGTGCCAAAAAAAAAAAAAAAAGTCAAAGGGAAGGCCCTCACCAAAATCCAATGAGATCCTAGTACCCTGCTTTTGGACTTTCCAGTCTCTAGAATCATGTACTAAATAAATGTTTTTTGTTTTTTGGGTTTTTTTTTTGCTTTATAAATTACCCAGCTCAGATATTCTGTTATAGCAAAAGAAAACAGACTAACACTATTCTCCTTTGACCTCTCTTATAAACCGGATAATACTGAAACCCTGAGACACATTCCCTAAAGCAAGCATTGAATATCTTGCAGAAGTGGTAAGACTGGTGCTTCTGGAAATATATAAATACAAGTAGAACTATTTGATAAGTAGACTCAGTCTTGGTCTTATTTTTTTTTAACTCAAAGCCTAGTGTTTTCTTTTTTAGTGGACAAATATATCCCAAATATTTGTATTTGGAAAGTGTTTCCTAACCTTAGAAAGTTATCTACATGAAGAGACTGTCATTATATTGTGTAAACTAAGCAAATGAACCAGGTGAAAAATTTAGGTGCTGAAGGCAGAGATAAATAGCTCACAAATTTTCATAATCTATCATATAAAGCAAATTACCTAGGAATTCCAGAAGATAACAAATGCTTCTGAAAAAAAAAATAATGCTTCTGGATGTTGGATAGTTTTGTAACACTCAAGGAAGCAACCTGTCGAGGAATTTTACAGAAGAAACTGAGATGTTTTTCAAAAAGCATTCTCTTCCCACCAACCAATTTTATCCAAATAATTTTATGACTTTTGTCCCCAAATGAGTTGAAAAGGGAAGGCAGAACAATGCTATGACTTCTCTTAGTTGTTCTATAATCTACCAAGAATTAGGAAGGATCTGAGATTTTTGCCTACTTACAGATTAATGGTTTCATGAAAGCTAGTAGAAGACACAAGACTCCTAAGTTAACAAACAAGGGACTCTGTTACTCACAGCAATATCAGTAGCCAACATATCATCTTCTTGCACCAGTTCCTAAGTCCTAATTTCCAGGGGGTGATTGAAAGAGGGGTAGGTGACACTTGCACATTCAGTGGGTTGCATCATAAAAGAGAAAACTCAAGCATGTTGAACTCAAATTCTTAATGAGTAAGATACCTTCCCTTTGTTCTATTTTCTTCCCTCCTTCCTACCTTCCTTCCAAGGCCTTGTGCATGCTAGGCAAACACTCTACCACTACCCTTTGCTCTGTAAGGATATGCTATATCTTCTGTTCAGTATACAAATACCCTTCAAAAAATAATCCACTTGGGAGGCTGAGGCAGGAGGATTGCAAGTTCAAAGCCAGCCTCAGCAATAGCAAGACACTTAGCAACTCAGTGAGACCCTGTCTCTAAATAAAATACGAAACAGGGCTGGGGATGTGGCCCAGTGGTCAAGTGCCCCTGAGTTCAATCCCTGGTACCAAAAAATAAAAAATAATCCACAACAAAGGCACTGTACTAAATATCTTGTTCTTATTGCTGCTATAAGAAATTAGCACAAATTTAGTAGCTTAAAACAGCCCAGATTTATGATCTTGTGATTCTGAAAGTCAGAAGTCCAAAATGAGTCTTAAAGGACTAAAATTGAAGGCTGTTCCTTCTGCAGAGTCAAAGGACAACTTTATTCCTTGCTTTTTCCACCTTTTAGAGACTGCCCAAATTCCTTGGCTTGTGACCATATCACCCCAACCCCTACCTCTATTTTCACATTTCTTCTGACCCTTTAACTCACTCTTCTTCATAAAGAAGTTGTGTGATGATATTGGGTCCACCCTGATAATCCAAGATAATCTCTCCATTTTGTAGTTGTAAATGAATGCCCTTCAGGGCCATTGTGATATCACTGATCATTCTGGTTAATGTAAGGACAATCTTTGTTCTACCTCTTCTAATTGGATGGTTCACATTGTAGGAATAATCAGCATAAGATATACACAAGCAGCAAGTCAGTCATACCTCTAAGCCAAGTAATTCAGAATAGCCTCATTTTGCAGAATCTCAGTTGTTGGAGAGCTATATAATCTATTTATGGTGTTTCTTTAAATACTGAAGCTTCTTATGACTATAGGAGTTAGGCCAACCCCTCTTGTATTCAATAGGCCTCTTATTAAGGTTAAGGAGAATGGTAGTCTACTTTTGTCATAGCTATATGGCAGGATAATACAGACCAGAAATTAAATTTGAGAGTATTCTTCTTCATGAGGAGAGACACAGGGATACCTCTGAAAGACAAGATTGTTAATACTTCTCTCTTTCCTGTGTTTCCCAAGGTCTAAGAAGTTCCTTTACCTAGTACCAGGGTTATTTCATCTATCTCTACCACCAATAAAAAAATTAACTGTCTCCCATTCCAGTAGCTACAACTTCCCTTTTTCTCCCCTTTCTCTTAATTTTCTTCTATGTACATCCAGACTTTTGTCCAGAAAACTAAGGTGAGAATATTTTTCTAATACTTTTGGAGATCCATCATGTCTCTCATTTTTGTCCATATGGCCACTCTTTGGGAACTCAGGGAGCAATGTTCTCAACCACATGGTCATTATCTTTATTAACTGGAACCATGTTAATTCGATAAGAGCCAAGCAAATGAACCAGAATTAAGTTTAACTCCTTTAGGCCTCCTTTGGCTGGGCTGCCACCCAGAGGGTACCAACCAAGCTAATCTATTGGGGGGTCAATGTCCAGCAATTCATTGGGGGTTCTTCTTCCTGCCCAGGAGGGTGTAAGCCACCCTAAAACATAAAATCTCAAATATTCAGTGAATAACAACACAAATACTCAGAAATATATGTACAAAAGATGAAGCCCCTGATAGATCTAGTCCATATGGGTTCTGGAACTAGACGAAGAAAAAATGGCTTCAGCGGTTTATTTAAGGGGGTACATCAAAGGCAGGGATGAGGTTTCAAAGGCAGAGTCTTGCTTCATGATGTCTTGCAGTCAGCAGGTTGATTGACATCTTGGCAAGTCACACCCATCTCAGGTGCTGTGTGGGACCTTTGGCAGAGCTTGAGGGGGAAGTTCACCTACATCAGGCGGTCAATCCCTGTGTGTGAGGGGGTGCCACTGGAAGTTCCCAATGCCAGACTTATCCCCTCAAGAGGCTACTGTGTGCAACAGTCCACACACAGCCCAAGGACAGCTCATGACACTAACCTGAAATTGCCATAAGAGAAAAGAAAGAAGCATAATGCCCAGGAATTTCAAAGTAGGCTTATCAGTTCCCACCCCACACCTTTTATCCTTATCATTACCTAGGAGTAGATGATCTCTTTCTGGGGGATGGCCACATTCGGTGACCAAAATACCTAGTACCAAAGCATGTGGACTAGGAAGAGGTGAGGGAGGTAGCATAAGCTTAAAAATTGTCAACAACAGAAGGTACCACTAATATCCCTAGAGGGGGTCAGATGTCTAAAGTTATATCAGGAGCACAGTGTCATTCACTGGAATGTGTCAACTTTCTTTCTTTCTTTTTTTAAAGCAATCCCTCTAAGAGAAGGACTGTAAATATCCTCAATGCCTTTTTTAAAATATTTAACATTTATTTGTTTGTTTTAGTTGTACACAATGCCTTTATTTTTATGTTGTGCTGAGGATCAAACCTGGGCCACGCACGTGCTAGACAAGTGCTGTACCACAGAGCCACAACCCCAGTCCCTCACTTTCAAAGGAGTCATAAATTTAGCATGCAAGTATCTGCCTTTGCATCAGATACCTAGATTACTCTGTTCCCAGTCTATGATGATGAATGTGTATAATGGTGTCCATCAGGGTAGTGCAGACTTGATCAATAGCTTGACACCAATCAGTCTCATCAGAAGAATGGGTTCTTACCCATCAGAGGAATGAACACCTACATGAGAGACTGAGGTGGTTGGGTCAGCTATCATAATTTGTTTTCACAATTCATATCCCCAAAAAGGAGTATATTCAATCTGTCAGTTTACCAAGTATAGACCTTTGTCTGTAGGTTTATAAGATCCTATCTTACTCCTTTGTCTTTATCATTACCTTGGAGTTGGTCAAGAGGAGATGATCCTTTTATGGGGACAGCCACACTCGGTGACCAATGTACCTAGCACCAAAGTGCATGCAGAGGAAGAAGTTAGGGAGGTAGAACACTGGCAACAGCCCAAAAGTCAGAACAAACATAGTAAAGTTCGTCAAGAGGACTTGCCCAGAAGAAATCAGACTACTGAATATTTTTGGTTCTACATAGTTAACACTGAGATTAAATAGCCATAACAACTCAGAGAACTTCCATCATGTTTCAGCTTAGCCAAACCATAAGTGAATGAATGAGGCCCAGGGATTTAGGGAAACTGGATTGAGGATCCCATTGAGCCAGCAACTTTGCTCCAGGTAGAAAAGCTAGGAGGAGGCCTCTAGAAGGATAAATGCCACTTTTTAGTATAAAGCTGAGATGCCCCTAGGCCAGAATAGTGGCATTCTCAAATATACCATTTCCATTTGACATGTAAGACTTATTGAGCCCTTCTAACCTTATTAGTCATTCAGTCCACATTGATATACCCCAAAATGGGAATATCAGGTGGAGAATCAGCATCTTGTATCAGTCAAACACTGAGTTTCCAAAGGAGCCCAATAGCAAATTAATAGCTGCTTTTCAAAGTGTGTGTGTGTGTGTATGGTAGCTGTGGTAACCTTCAGGGGAACCTCCAAAAGGAGGCTGCCTCCCTTTATCAGAGACTTCAATTAGCAAAATCATTGGTCATGTAAATTTATAGCTTAGTGGTGGTGTCATTAGAATTCTGGAAGCTCAAAGACATTAGCACTTCTATATGCAGCATTTTCCCAGTCAGGAGAATCTCTTCTAATACTTATAGAATGGGGGAACACAAGCATGTAACAAACATCAATTCCTACTCTACATTCAGATATAAAAGCAACAATACCCTGAATTGGTACAGATGGGGGGCTCCCCCTGAGGTCATATCAGCACTCTTTCCTCAGATGAACTCTTACCAAAGCCATTACTTGAAGCAGGTGCCTGTAGTTCCCATGAGGGAAATAGTGACTTGGGTACCTGTAACCAACAGAGCCATCGAAGTTTGAGTTCCTCCTCTCCTCCAAGTTCCCCTGCATAATTGACAAGCATAGCATTTGGCATCCCGTGATGACAGGGATACATTGTTCCTTCCTCTAATCATCTATTCCTTTAAGCAGGTTGAGATAAAGGGGAAAACAGGGATTTAAGGGGGCACCTGAGAGAATGACTGTGTGCAGTAAGCAAAGTGAATTTGCTGTTTTAAACTGTGCTAACTGCAGCCCAACCAAATAAATATCCAATGTTTTTAGTCTGCTCAACACCCTATATGAGGCAGCAAAATCTTCATTTGCCTACATTATATCAGCTTTAGGAACTGATAGCCACAGCCACATTTTCCAACTGTGTTTGGGTTTTGTGCCCTTCGGCTGACAGTTTGGCTCACATGACAGGGTTCTTTTTGAGAAATCCACATGAATCTGGAATATCTGCTGCCATGTTATCAAAATAATAATTCTTACACTCAACATTAGTAGTAGGGGAAGTGTTCTGTGATGGCAGGGCTGACTGCAAGAAGTTATTTAGATTTCTTTAGGTTTGTTTCTCATTCAGGGAGTAACCTCATTACCATCATAAACCCAATCTAGACTAACAAGAGCCTTAACACTAATCTAAATGTCTCCTTTGCTTCCTACAGAATTAGTTTATCTCAGGAAAATTTTACATTAGATAGTCAAAGCTCTTAATAGCAGTCTAGACACACTGGAAAACAAAAACAAAAACAAGATCTTTTACTGTGGTCCCCAGATGGACCTAAGATTAGTTTAATAGACTAAGAAAGGACTGAGCTGTACTGTAGCCTAGCTGTTGCAATTATTAACAAGCTTTGTACACACCCTTTCTCTTTCACCAAACAAACAAGCCAACTATAAAAATTTGCCTGTTTTTTTGCCCATGACTCTTACAAATTTTCTTTTCATGTTCAATGTAGGTGCATGTTTCTTTTGTCTGAAAGAAGGCAGAAATGCAGTCCTCGTTACAATGAGGTGAATCTAAAACTGACAAGTCAACAAAGAAGTTCTCCCACCAAGAGGATAGTCAACAATGAGGGCACATTTGGATAACTGTCATTGAACCTATTTCCCAACATTAGTTGTCTAGCAATCAGCTTTTTATTGAATAGGCAATATAATGGAGAATTGTATATAGCCTCATTGATCATACAGGTTAATCATTCGGCTCCTACAGATTTCCCAATGACTGCCATAGATTTCCCCAAAATATCATTAACCAGGCCACAAGACCCTTATCTTTCCTTTGCCAAAAACCCTGTGTCTTCCAGGATACCATCTCTGGCAACCAAACTGTCAAGAACTGTAAAGAATCTGAGATTTTATCCTTTTATAAGCTAACAAGTTACTCTGTCATAACATTGTGGATATGGATAGCAAACAAAACTACTAGGTCAGAGACAAAGGGCTTTATTACTCACTGCAATATTAGGCTGAGTATCAGTACTATTGTGTGCCTGCTCCTCAAGGCCAAATTACCAGAAGACAGCTCAAGGAAGATCAGGTGTAATATGTACATGTATAGGCTTAAGTTACACAAAAGGAACTCTGATCTTAGAGGACCCAACTCTTTTATAACAGGTAACCAATCTGCCTGCCTTTTGCTTCAAAGGAACATACTCTTTTAGGACTATTTTAAACTTTGCCTGGCATGCAAGCTTGGTTGCAACATACTTAGATTCATGCGTAAATGAATCTGTGACAATCATCATTCACTGTTGCAATTAAACTTCAATTATGATAGGGTATTGTGTGTGTGTGCTTGTGTGCTGGGGGCCAGCCCCAGCCAGGGGGTACAACGCGAGCGCTCAACAAAGTACGAAGGCAGAGAAGCAGCGATGGGGAAAATAATACACCGACACACGAGTCAGGCTGTGGAATCTTCTCTCTTTACTTTTACTTTGTTGTAGGTTTTCAAGCATAATTTTTGGCAGTAGAGATTGTTTATACTTTCTTTGATGATTTCATTACAGACATGACTTAATTTATAGATTACATTTTAGACATATTAAATTTGTTATTTCATACATTTCAAGGTTTTGAGGTCACTTGCACCTTTTCAAGGCCCTGTACATGACTGCCTGGGCATATTATAATTTCGTCATTATTTATCTAATTAGTTTGGGTGAAAATTTATTTATCACGGATTCCCTGAAACTCGTTTCTCTGCACACCATTCAGGCTGTCTGATAAAAGTCAACTTTCTCTGTCTGGGATTCCAAAGCACTATTGTTTTTCTTTTATAGAGTTGTTTATAAAACCTAGAAGCAGGGAAAAGAGGGAGGCAAGGCTGAATATTAGCTCATGAAGGACTTTTTGCTCTAAGGGATTTATATCTACTTTAAAAGTAAGAGAATTTTTTTTTTTTTTTTTTTTTTTTTTTTTTTGTGGTACCGGGGATTGAACTCAGGGGCACTCGACCACTGGGTCACATCCCCAGCCCTTTTTTTTTTTTGTATTTTATTAGAGACAGGGTCTCACTGAGTTGCTAAGTGCCTTGCCATTGCTGAGGCTGGCTTTGAACTTGCGATCCTCCTGCCTCAGCCTCCCAAAGTGCTGGGATTACAGGCGTGTGCCACCGCGCCCGGCTAGAAATTTATTTTTAATCACAAAAAGACTCTTAAAGCTTATTAACTAGAAATTAAGTACTTATAGAAAAAGATTTGTGTTACTCCTTCAGGAAAAGATAAATGTACAGAGTTAGTCTGGATCTAAATAATTGATATAGTGATACCTGGTGGCCATATATGTGAATAAAGAACTGAACAGCAAGTAGAAGTCAAAGTTAACTCTTTCAACACCATGATATTTTTCATGAAAAAGGAGAGGGCTTTATAGAAAATGCCACAACACTTGTGTGTGTATGTGTCTGTGTGTGTGTGTATACATGCATGAATGCTAAGGATTGAAACCAGGACCTTGTACATGCTAAGAACACATTCTACCACTGAGCTACACTCCCAGTACCTGTATATAGAAATTTGAATTTCATATAATTTTTATGTATCATTAAATAGTCTTCTTTTGATTCTTTTTTCAACCATTAAAAAATGTAAAAACCATTGTTAACTTGCAAACTGTAGGAAAACAGGCAACAGGCCAGATTTTGTCCATCATGCTCTAACAAATCAGATTCTCAAAAATTAGCTAATGCTGTTTAGAGATGGCAATATTTTTAAAATCTTTATATTCATTCTTTTTTTAAATATTTATTTATTTGCTTTAGTTGTACACAATGCAATGCATTTATGTTTACGTGGTGCTGAGGATCAAACCCGGGCCGCGCACATGCGAGGTTAGCGCTCTACCGCTGAGCCACAACCCCAGCCTTTTATATTCATTCTTAATTATTTAATTATTTATTCTTACCTATTTCCTAAATTGAGAGAATTTATATTATAGGAAAAAGAAAACCACTTAAGTTCTAAGCTTTATGAAAATGCTAATTATAGGACCTTCCTAATAGATTTCAGCTAAGTGTAGAGGAAAACTCTCAACTGTTTTCAAGACGAACTCTTAGTTTTGTTAGAAGATTAAATACCCTGTTTTAATTGCGTAGATAACTAAACATCCTATTTCAATCCAGGATAATCCCTGAAGAGTCTGACTGTAGTAACATACATGTAGGCAGATGGTATCATAACTTGAATGGTGTAAGGAAGGAGTTTATGTGTGAAATTGGTAATCTAAATATGGAAAGCAAACTCAATAGCTTTTAGAAGCTAAGAAAGGATTTTTTTACACAAAAAGCACATATCATAAAGAAAATACTGACACAGTTGCATTAAAATTAAAAATTTCCCATACTTCAAAAATTCTGGGGCTGGGGTTGTGGCTCAGCGGTAAAGCGCTCGCCTAGCACCTGCGCGGCCCGGGTTCGATCCTCAGCACCATGTACAAATAAACACATCATGTACAACTAAAGCAAATAAATAAATATTAAAAAAATTCTACAAACATAATGAAAAGACAAGGCTGAAAAATAAATGTGAGTGACATACAACCAACAAAGAATTAGTATCCAGAATATACCAAGAATTCCTACATATAAGTTTAAAAAATACCTAAAAGAAAAATGGTTATTTCATTTAAATGGGACCCCTTAAGAAATGTTCAACCTTATTAGTTGATATGGAAAAACAAATGTTTATTAGCATGAATAAATATGATCATAGTAAGTGTTTTAAGGATAAAAAGAAAAGGGAACTTTCATATACTGTCATCAACCATTGAGAATGGACAGCCACTTTGAAAAATTATCTGATAGTATCTAATAAAGTTGACAGTGTACATATCCTACAATCTAGCAATTTCACATCCAAGTATAGACCTTAGAAAAGTTTAGACCCTTTAAATTCACAAGAGACACATAGAAGAATATTTATTGTAACACCATTTATAATAGTTAAAATGGGAAATAACCTAAATATTCACCTATAATATTCATGCAATGGAATATGATACAAATATTAATAAATTACAGGGGAAATGAGCAAACCATATATATACATATATATCAATTTAATAAAATCTCAAAAATATTCAGCAAATAAAGTTTTATATTATTATGTTATAGTATGTCATTTATATCAAGTTTAAAAACATGAAAGATAATATATGAAAATGTAAAAAAAAAAAACATGCATAGGGATGACAACAAAAAAATCAAGATGGCCGGGCATGTGCGAGCATGTAATCCCAGCGGCTTGGGAGGCTGAGGGAAGAGGATAGCGAGTTCAAAATCAGCCTCAGCAACTTAACAAGGCCCTAAGCAACTTAGTGAGACCCTGTCTCTAAATAAAATATTAAAAAGTGCTGGGGGTGTGGCTCAGTGGTTAAATGCCCCTGGGTTTAATGCCTGATATAAAAAAGAAAAAAAAATCAGGATATTGATCACCTCTGAGAAAGAGGTAAGAAGAAGAGAATTGAAAAAGGATACATGGAGGTGTGTACCTCAATTTTGTCTATATTATTTTACACTTTTTTTGCAATCTTTTGTATATCTGGATATCTTATTGAAGGGGTTGGAGTGGAAGGCTTTTCTGCCATCTGGGGATGGAACCCAAGGCCTTGAGCACTCTAGGCAAGTTCTCTACTACTGAACCGCATCCCCAGCCCTTGAGAGATTCTTTTTAAACTTTCATAATGAAGTAGTCCCCCTTTTTTCTCTCTTTCTGAAAAATTCAGTCCTAAAGTCTATTAAGTGGGTACAAGAGTGAAGAAGAGGGTAGAAGGATGTGGTGGTAGGTACTCTAGCTGGAGCTGAAGGTCAGAGCCTAAGCAAGATGAAGAAGACATTCCCATAGGGAGTGGGGGGTAGGGAGCAGGGGCAGTACCAATGGAAGATGGATTAGAAACAGGGAAATTGATCAAATAAATGCAGCAAGTATTAATTGTTTGTGGATTCCATATATGACAATTCACCTACTTGTTAAAATTAATTTATAACCTCAAAAGCAATATTTGTAATGGTTTCACAGCCATTCACAAACACGGACAGAGCAGAAAAACATTTGAATCACTAAACTACACAATCTCAGCTGAGGTCAAAAGAGGTAATGATTTCTGCCTTTTTACTTCAGTTTTTACTATAAATAAGTGTCCTTTTCATAGTCTATCTAGTGCTGCTTTTGTTTTTATTTTACATTTTTTATTTTTTCTGGTAACTTCACTGTTTAAAATAGTTCCCAAGTATTGCACTACAGCTCTGTTAGTGTTCCTAGTGCAAGGAGGCTAGGATATGTCTTACGAGGTAAATACTTAAATAAACTTTGTTCAGAGATGAGTTATAGTGCTATTGGCTATGAGTTCAATGTTAATAAATAGACATTTATAAATTAGATGTTCTTAAACAGAAAAACATAAAACAAGGTTATGTGTTGATTGGTTGATTAAGATGTTGTGACCAGAGGTTGCAGGAACCTAAACCTGATCTTTTATGAGCAAATGGTTCCAGTATCCACTAATTCAGTATTTTTAGAGACCTTATAGAATATGCATAGTATAGTATATGTATTATAATATAACTACCATGAATAACACAATTCAACTACAAGTATACTAAGGATAATGGGAACTGAGTTTCTCACAGAGAAGTGAACTACAAATAGAGTAAGGAAGAAAACTAGACTGTACTTTATAATGTATTGAAATCTCACGGCTTCGATATATATAGATATAATTATGGATGGAAATATGTGTCTGTGTGTATGTGTCTATTCCTAATTCTGTGCATTGCAAGACCTAAGAGCAGCAGTATCACAATAGCAATAAGTATACCAAGCAAATAGAACTTGGGTTTTAAATAGCTCTCATAAAAGGAGCCAGGGCTACCTGGAGAATGCCTGATTCCAGGGCTACAGTAGGAAAAGTACATCTTACTTGTGATAGAAAGCCAAAAAAGTCCAAAAAGAATGATGGGACATGTCAAAAGGACACCAAAGTCAGTTTGAGAAGTTCCCAATAACCAAACTTGGGACAACAAACAATAAATCACAAATCACTGAATAAAACGGTTGAAATCATGGGTCCATAAAGATATAAATGAGTTAATCAATTGAAATTTTGGTTTAAAAAGTATATTTATATAGTTTTAAATCATCTCCCCATAAAACGTATTCATCACAAAGGGAAAAAAAGTATTTTGGAGAAGCCTGGCAGATACCACCTTAATCAAGTCATCAAAGTGAACACCACCAGGAGTGGGATAGACCAGATTGTCCCCTGATCCAATTCAGTCTGACACTATCTACCTGGAGCTGGCATCAGAGTCCACAGGTTGAGGGCTTGATCTCCAGAACTGCTTCCACTTCACCCAGTCAAAATCCGGGCCTCCAGAACCTCTGACCAACTGGCTACAAATGGAGATTCCCAAAGTCCCCACCTCAGGTTGGATGAATTTCCTAAAATGGCTCACAGAACTCAGGAACACTATTCTTAACACTTATTGGTTTATTATAAAGGATAATTTAAAGGACACAAATGAGAGGTTTGGAAGGATCCAGAGTATGGTGTTGGTGTTCACTACCCTCCTGGCACATGGATTCTCCTTCACCTTCCTGGAAGCCTCCACTTATTTGATTGTCCAGAAACTCTCTGACCTTCTGACTTTGTCCTTTTGAGTTACCTTTGGTTTTGTTTGGGAAGTGGTCTTGCTTTGTTACCCAGGCTGGCCTCAGACTTCTGGACTCTAGTGATCTTCCCTCAGTCTCCAGTGTAGCTGGGACTACCGGTGTACACAACCATGTACAGCTTTCCTTTTGGGTTTTTATGGAAACTTTGTTCCAACAGGCATATCCAGGCATGGACAAATCATGTCAAAATGTGATTGGACAAAAAGAGTCTGATCCAATGCTAATAGACAGAGTGGGGAGACCTAGTAAAGCCTGTCTGTTCAGATTCTTTTTGGTCTCAAAGCAGCATTCTTTCCTTGTGACTAAAGGCAGGACCCCTTCTGAAATGGGGGTCTTATCAGAGAATTTCTTTGTGGCCAGCTCTAAGACAGAAAGGTAGGAAGAAATTAGAGTTTATTTTTAGTTTCTATGACCCACCTTGGGGAAGAGAAATCTAGTTTTTATGGCCTGCCTTGGGGAGAAAAATGGAGCAGATGAAGGGAACTCAAGAGAATGTAACAAAGAGACTTTATTTTCTAAGGCCTGCTTCTGAGGCCTGAAGAACACCCAATATTATTCTAGACACTTAGGAAATAGCAAAAGTATGGAAGTAATGAGCCAGGAACTACAGATAAAAACAAAAAAATGTATATCATAATATCACATTGGGTCAATCTGAAAAAACCTTCATGGGACAAAGACTTAGATAGTAGTAATGTAACAATGTAATTTCTGATTTTGATGGTCATATGTGGGTAAGTAAGAGAATGTTCTCGTTTGTATGAAATACACATAAAGTATGGAGTATCATGATGACAACTTAAAATTCATATGATCTAGGGAAAAAGGAAGCTTCATTGTATTATATTGATAGATTTTATGTAAGTTTCTGATTTTTTTCATCTTTTGAAAAATCACTAACAGTTAACAAAATAGTGAGCACTAGAAGACAAATGGGGTTGGTAATGGTAATGTACTAGCATAACAATTTTTAAAGGTTTTTATAAAATTATTGGGCTGATAATGGGGCCATTACAATAAGCATAGTAACCCTGATTTCAGCAAGATATCAGACAAAAACACCACATCAATAAAGTGGGAAAATGTAATTTGGAAGATAGAAAAGTTAGATTCAAAGTTGTTGAATATTTATACTGAGTAATGCTGATTTTTTAAATGTCAGCTTAAAAGGAAGTCTCCAGCCACATGTCACTGGACTTTGTACTTGTACTTTGTACCCTGTCCAATATTTCTCTAAACATTGGGAAACATGAGTCATCATGATCAACTAAACAGACGATAATACTTAGAAGACCAGTTAATATAGTGGATGACAAGATCAAGCAAAAATTCTGTAGAGTTAAACCAAAGTAAATTAAGGAATATATACCACCTTTCATTTAAGTAATATAAAACCAAAAAAAAAAAAAATCTAAAGAAGACCTGGTTCAAGTAAGGAAAGATTGGCAGGTTTTAGTTGACTACAAATTTAAGTAGTCTGACTATCAAAAAATAATTTAAGCTTGGGTTGCATTAAAATAATGGTATGATCTATAACAAGAGAGTTTTTTGTACTATAAACTATTCAGAAAAAGGATCAAGTTCTGAGAGGCACTTATTAAGACAGTTAATGACAAACCAGAGTCAATCTAGAGTAACATAATTTCACTGAGACTCACATAAACTACAAGAAACTCAACTGTATACAAATTGCTTTTTTTTCACAGTGCTTCCTACTTACTAGGTTCCATCCTAAAAGCTTTACATTTGATTTATCTCCTCACATCCTATGAGGTTTATTTTACAAATAAGAACATTAGGGGCTGGGGATGTGGCTCAGCGGTAGAGCGCTCGCCTAGCATGTGCGCGGCCCGGGTTCGATCCTCAGCACCATGTAAAAATAAACGCATTGTGTACAACTAAAAGCAAATAAATAAATATTTAAAAAAAAAAAAGAACATTAAGGCTTAGAGAAGTTAGGTGTCTTTTGTCAAATCACAAACTAGTAAATAGTATATTTAGGCCATAGCCCAGGTCTGTTCTGATATTAAAGCTTGTGTCCTTAACCAGTCTAGTATTCTGCCTTGAAAAATCTGGGAAAATTCAACTTGGAAAAGAAAAACATCTCAGTGTAAATATGATAGTTGTTTGATAGCTATTTGAAAAAGCTGACAAGCAAATATGTAGTTCCTGGCTATAGAATTAAGATCACTGAGTGGAAATTCAAAGGAAGTACATCCTAAAGGAAGAGGCTTTAATAATTAGAAGTGTTGAACAATTGACTAAATTGACCTGTTAATGTTCGTGTAAGACCAAATAAAATCTGGTATTACAGAAATTGCTTGCATTATTCAATTCAGTTCTTGAATTGGCTGGGCCTGGTTGTAACTTCCAATAAAAGTTAGATGTACAGAATAGCTTAAAATGTACAGCACAGTGTTTCTGAACTTTGAAAGAGTCTGAGTTGTAGCGTATGGAACTGCGAAAAAAGTTTTTTAAAGTATTAAAAATGCATCTGTCCTAAATGTACAAAATTACAGCAGACCCACACCAAGGCACATTATAACGAGGATGACTGACATACAGAATAAGGATAGAATTTTAAAGGCCATGAGAGAAAAATATCAAATTATATATAGGAGAAGACCAGTTGGGATCTCAGCTGATTTCTCAACCCAGACCCTCAAAGCTAGGAGGTCCTGTAATAATATATATCAAGCTTTGAAAGAAAATGGATGCCAACCAAGAATTTTATATCCAGCAAAATTAAGCTTCAGATTTGAAGATCAAATAAAAATCTTCCATGATAAACAAAAGTCAAGAGAATTCACAACTAGAAAGTCATAGAACATTCTCAACAAAATATTCCATAAAGATGAAATGGAAGAAAAAAGTGAAAACCAGCAAAGGGAGGATCTACACTAAATAAATAGTCAATCAAAGGAGAAACTAATTCAAATTAAGGGAATTAAACTAATTGCTTAAGGGAATTATACATCTCCAAGACATAACAATTGTAAATATTTATGCCCCAAGCAATGGAGCATCTGCGTACATCAAACAAAACCTTCTCAATTTCAAGAATCAAAGAGGCCACAACACAATAATATTGGGTGACTTTAACACACTTCTCTCTCACTACTGATAATCTTTTTTTTTTTTCTTTCCTTTTTTTTAATTAATTTTTTTATTCAAAGTTGTTGTATTTATAATAGTAGTATGCATTATAATTCATAATAAACATATAGAGCATCTTTTTACAAAACACTGTTTGTATACAATGTATATTCATACCATTCAAATCTTCAATCATGCATTTAGGATAATTACATCCATCTTATTCAACCACCTTTTCTTTTTGCCCCTCCATCGGCCCTTGCTCCCTTCCTTCCCCTCTCTCCCCTTTGACCTTTCTAGCATTCCTCTAGGAGGCTATGTACCCCGACCCAACACCACTGTGAATCAGCCTCCTTATGTCAGAGAAAACATTCGGTATTTGGATTTTTGAGATTGACTAACTTCACTTAGCATATATTCTCCAACTTCATCCATTTACCTGTGAATGCCATTATTTTATTTTATTTTATTTCTGAGTAAAATTCCATTGTGTATATGTACTGAAGGAGCCCTAATTAGGAAGGGCTGTTGTAGCTAGCTGGAAGCCATAAGTTCCACCTGATATGTATGTGACGCACCTGTAGGCACCCGCAAACCTGAAGGTATATAACCGGTGAAAGCGGTCCGAGTTAGGAGAACGGAGAATTCAGTTAGCCGGGCAGTCACTCGGTAGGTCAGAAGAATCAGAGCGGCCAGAACATAGGCAGAGCGGTTACAGAAGAGAAACCAGATAGAAGAAGTAATGACTGGCCAGAGTTAGGCCGAGGCTCCAGAGGACTGGTCAGAGTAAGGCCGAGGCTCCCGAGGAAGACAGAAGACAGAAGACAGAAGAAGGAAGAAAGAAGAGATCTTTCTTTAAGCTCTACTCTAAGCTAAGAATCTTACTCTAATTTCTCTATCTTTCTTTCTAAGACTCTAAGCTAAGAAGACAAGAAGAAATCTTTCTCTATCTTTCTTTCTAAGACTCTAAGCTCTCTCTAAGAAAGTAGAAGTAAAAGTAGTAAAAGCTTAACTCTGCCTCCGAGAATTTTCCCGCGGCACCGTGGCTGGCCACAACAGGCAGCATACAATGTACCACATCTTCTTTATCCATTCATCAACTGAGGGACATCAAGGTTGGTTCCACAATCTAGCTATTGTGAATTGTGCTGCTCTTATTTATTTATTTATTTATTTAGTGGTACCGGGAATTGAACTCTGGGGCACTTGACCACTGGGGTCACATCCCCAGCCCTTATTTGTATATTATTTAGAGACAGGGTCTCACTGAGTTGCTAAGTGCCTCGCCATTGCTGAGGCTGGCTTTGAACTCGCGATCCTCCTGCCTCAGCCTCCCAAAGTGCTGGGATTACAGGCGTGCGCCACCACGCCCAGCATGACTGCTTTTTCTAATTCTTTGAGGAATGTCATTGGGATTTTGATTGGAAGTGCATTAAATCTGTATAATGCTTTTGGTAGTATGGACATTTTGACAATATTAGTTCTACCTATCCAAGAACAAAGTAGGTCTTTCCATCTTCTGAGGTCTTCTATAATTTCCTTTTTTAGTGTTCTATAGTTTTCATTATAGAAGTCCTTCACCTCTTTTGTTAAGTTGATTCCCAGATTTTTTTTTTTTTTTATGCTATTGTAAATGGGGTAGTTTTCATCATTTCCCTTTCAGAGGATTTGTCACTGATGTACAAAAATGCCTTTGACTTATGGGTATTGATTTTGTATCCTGCTACTTTGCCGAATTCATTTACTAATTGTAAAAGTCTTCTAGTAGAGTTTTTTGGGTCTTCTAGGTATATTATCATGTCATCAGCAAATAGTGCTAATTTGAGCTCTTCTTTTCCTATCTGGATCCCTTTAATTTCTCTCATCTGTCGAATTACTCTAGCCAGAGTTTCAAGTACTATGTTAAATAGCATGGTGACAGGGGCATCCCTGTCTTGTTCCAGTTTTTAGAGGAAATGCTTTCAATTTTTCTCCATTTAAGATAATGTTAGCTTGGGGCTTTGCATAAATAGCTTTTATGATGTTGTTGATATATGTTCCTGTTATTCCTAGTTTTTCTAGTGTTTTGAACATAAAGGGGTGTTGTATTTTGTTGAATGCTTTTTCTGTGTCTATTGAGATGATCATATGGTTTTTATCTTTAAGTCTATTGATGTGATGTATTATGTTTATTGATTTCTGAATGTTGAACCAACTTTGCATCCTTGGGATAAACCCCACTTGATCATCGTGGTGCACTATCTTTTTGATATGTTTTTTTTTTTTTTTTTTTTTTTTTTTTTTGTGGTACCGGGGATTGAACTCAGGGGCACTCGACCACTGGGTTACATCCCCAGACCTTTTTTGTATTTTATTTAGAGACAGGGTCTCACTGAGTTGCTAAGTGCCTCGCCATTGCTGAGGCTGGCTTTGAACTCGCGATCCTCCTGCCTCAGCCTCCCAAAGTGCTGGGATTACAGGCGTGCGCCACCGTGCCCGGCATTTTTGATATGTTTTTGTATTCAATTTGCCAGAATTTTTTTTGAGGATTTTTGTATCTATGTTCATTAAAGATATTGTCCTGAAGTTTTCTTTTTTGGCTGTGTCCTTGCCTGGCTTTGGAATTAATGTAATATTGGCCTCAGAAAGAGTCTGAAAGAGCTCCCTCTTTTTCTATTTCTTTAAATAAGTTGAAGAGTATTGGTATTAGTTCTTCTTTGAAGGTCTTGTAGAACTCAGCTGTGAACCCATCGGGACCTGGACTTTTTCTTGATAATAGCTTTTTGATGGCGTCTTCTATTTCCTAATTGAAATTGATCTGTTTCAGTTGTGTATAGCCTCCCATTCTAGTTTGGGCAATTTGTGTGACTCTAGAAATCTGTCGATGCATTCAGTATTTTCAATTTTATTAGAGTACAAGTTTTCAAAGTAACTTCTAATTATCTTCTGTATATCTGAGGTGTTTGTTGTGATATTTCCTTTTTCATCACGGATGTTAGTAATTTGAGTTTTTTCTCTTCTTCTTTTTGTTAGCATCACTAAGGGTCTGTCAATTTAATTTATTTTTTCAAAGAACCAACTTTTAGTTTTGTCAATTCTTTGAATTGTTTCTTTAGTTTCAATTTCATTAATTTCAGCTCCGATTTTAATTATTTCCTGTCTTCTACTACTCTTAGTGTTATTTGTTCCTCTTTTTCTAGTGCTTTGAGGTGTGATGTTAAGTCATTTATTTGTTTATTTTTTTCTCTTAAGGAATGAACTCAGTGCAATAAATTTTCCTCTTACTACTACCTTCATAGTGTTCCAGAGATTTCTATATGACGTATCTGTGTTTTCATTTACCTCTAGGAATTTTTTAATATCCTCCTTCATGTCTTTTTCAATCCCTTGTTCATTCAGAAGCATGTTGTTTAGCTTCCAGTTAGAATAGTTTTTTTGTTTCTTGTTTTGTCATTGATTTCCAATTTCATCCCATTATGATCTGATAAAATGCAGGGTAGTATCTCTACTTTTTTATATTTGCTGAGATTTGCCTTGTGGCATAATATATGGTCTATTTTGGTGAAGGAACCATGTGCTGCTGAGAAGAAAGTGTTTTCACTCACTGATGGATGAAATATTCTGTATATGTCTGTTAGGTCTAAGTTATTAATTGTATTAATGAGACCTACAGTTTATTTAGCTTTGTTTAGATGATCTATCCATTGGTGAGAGAGGTGTGTTGAAGTACCCTAGAATAACTGTGTTGTGGTCTATTTTACTCTTGAACTTGAGAAGGGTTTGTTTGATGAATGTAGGTGCTCCATTATTTGGGGCATATAGATTTATAATTGTTATATCTTGTTGATGAATGGTTCCCTTAAGTAGTAAAAAATATCCATCTTTGTCCCTTTTGATTAGCTTTGGCTTGAAGTCTACCTTATTTGATATGAGAATGGAAACCCCTGCTTGCTTCTGCAGCCCATGTGAGTGATAAGACTTTTCCCATCCTTTCACCTTCAGTGTATTGATGTCTTTTTCTATGAGGTGGGTTTCTTGGAGACAGCAAATTGTTGGGTCTTTTTTTTTTTAATCCAGTCTGACAATCTGTGTCTTTTGAATGGTGAGTTTAGGCCATTAACATTCAGGGTTATTACTGAGATGTGATTCTTATTCCCATCCATTTTTATTTGTTTATAGTATTTAACTTGATTTGCTTTCTCCTCTGGTTGGTATTTCCTTTAGTTTAATATCTCCCTTTGTTGATTTTCATTGTTATTATTCTTTTCTTCTTCATGGAATATTTTGCCCAGGATGTTCAGAAGTGCTGGCTTTCGAGTTGTGAAATCTTTTAACTTTTGTTTGTCGTAGAAGGTTTTTATTTCCTCCTCAAATCTAAAGCTCAATTTTGCTGGGTATAATATTCTTGGTTGACATTCCTTTTCTTGCAGATCTTGAAATATGCTATTCCAGGATCTTCTAACTTTTAAAGTCTGGGTTGAAAAATCTGAATATAGTCTGATTGGTTTCCCCCTATATGTAGTCTGCTTCCTTTCTTTTGTGGCTTTTAATATTCTCTCCTTGGTCAGTATATTAGGCATTTTCATTATAATGTGTCTTGGTGTGGATCTGTTGTGATTTTGTACGTTTGGTGTTCAGTAAGCCTCTTGCGCTTGGTTTTCCCATTCATTCCTCAAGTTTGGAAAATTTTTTGCTATTATTTCATTGAATACATTACTCATTCCTTTGGCTTGGAACTCTGCACCTTCCTCTACCCCAATAGCTCTTAAATTTGGTCTATTTATGTTGTCCCAAATTTCTTGAATGTTCTGTTCTTGATTTCTTACAATTTTTGCTGTGTAATCTACATTTTTATCCAGGGTATATATTTTGTCTTCATTATCTGAGGTCCTTTCTTCCAAGTGGTCTAATCTGTTGGTGATGCTTTCAATTGAACATTTAGTTTGATTTATTGCTTCTTTCATTTCCAGAATTTCTGTTTTGTTTCTCTTTAGAACCCCTGTCTCCTTATTGAAGTAATCTTTTGCTTCCTGTATTTGTTTTTGAAGTTATTTGTCAAAATTATCTTTTACCATTTGTATTTGCTCCCTTATATCATTTTTGAGTTCATTCTTAAGTTCCATAAACATTTGTAATATGTAATTTCTGAATTCCATCTCTGGCATTTGACCAACTGTGCTTGCCATGGAATCTTCTGTGGAGATATGTTGATTTGTTTGAGTCACTTTCTTCCCTTGTTTCTTCATATTGCTTGTGTGATTTTTCTTTTAGCACTGTGGAACCTCGACTATTTCGTTTTTACCTTAAATCCTTATGATGCTCCTGTAGTACAATGCTATCAGATCCCCTTATAAATACTTTACACTTTAAAACCAAACACTTACTATTCAGATAATCCCAGTTTGATCACAATGTACAGATTTAGTTAACTCAGATATTGTCTCCAATTTACTCTGTATGTTTGTGATGGGTTTTATCGTTTCAAGTGTTGGACACAGAGGTGATAATTTTAGGAAGAAGAAAGTGAGGGTATTGGGTTGATCTTTCTTAGGAAGTGTGAAAAGAGAATTCTGTGGAAGTGGTTTAATATCATCAGACAAGAGAGGAAAGAGAGTGAATGATTTAGTGGAAAGACTGATTTATATATATGCCAAACTTATGTAACCGTTGAGAGAAGAAAAAAAGAAAGATGGAAAAGCAAAAAAGAAAAGAAGAAGAGGAAAAAATAGAGAGAGATGACAAAGAAGTAGGGATTAGTGTAAAAGAGAGGAAAGATAAAGTGAGAAAAAAAAGAGAGAATAAATTATATATAACATCGCTTTGCTGTATAATTTAGTTGCCCCAGTTCTCGAAATCCCAATTTCTGTGTATAACTTGTTTTCACCTCTGTTGAGAATGCAATGGCAGGGTGTAAATAGGAAAGATGAGGTAAGAAGAGAGGAGACAAAAGTGAGAAGGAAGAAAAGAAAGAAAGAAAAGAGGAATAAAAGCGAACAAACAAACCCACAATCAAACAACAACAACAAAAAAAAAAAAAAAACAAAAAGAAAAGAAAACCAAAGTCAAACCCAGGAACAAATCTCAGGAACAGATCTCAGTCAAACAGCACCCTGTGAAGTCCTTCTTTTTTTCCCTTCCAGTTTGAGCCAGTTGTTCCGGATCACGTCCAGGCAGTTACTGAGAACCTGGGAAGCTTGCAGACCAGGGCATGTTCTCCTGCTGTCCTGTTGTGGGATCACCTTTCTGTGGTTGGCAGGCTGGCAAAGTCTGCTGGTGGGGGCCTAACTGGGAAGCTTGCAGGCCGGGGCTTTTTCTGCTGGGGTCCCGCACTGGGATCTCGTCCCCACAGTGGGCAGGCTGGGAAAGTCCTCTGTAGGGCCTAGCTAGAAAGCTTGCAGGCCAGGACATTTTCCGCTGGGATCCTGAGCTGGGATCGCCTCTCTGTGGATGGCAGGCTGGGAAAGTCTCCTGGATAATCTTAAAAAAAAAAAAAAAAAAAAAAACTAAACAAGGAAACTGTAAATAATTCAATCAATAATTTAGACTTAATGGACATATATAAAATATTTCATCCATTGATGAGTGAATACTCTTTCTTCTCAGCAGGACATGGATCCTTCTCTAAAATAGCCCATATCTTATGCCAAAAAACAACTCTTAGCAAATGCAAAAAAAAGAGCTAATACCCTGCATTCTATCAGATCATAATGGAATGAAGTAAAAAACTAACAATAAAATAAAAAATTGAAGCTATTTTAATACCTGGAAACTAAATAGTACACTATTGAATGATGAATGGATAGTAGAAGAAATCAGGGATGAAATTAAAAAAATACTAAGAGATAGATAAGAACACTGCTTCAACATATCAAAATCTATGGGACACTATGAAAGCAGTGCTAAAAGGAAAGTTCATTGTATTGAGCTTATTCATTAAAATAATAGAAGGTCAATGAATAACAACAACATCAACAAATTTCTAGAGACAAATGGTCTATCCAAACTGAATCAGGAGGACATACACAATTTAAACAGGTAAATTTCAAGCAATGAAATAGAAGACACCATCAAAAGCCTACCAATCAAGAAAAGCCCAGGACCAGACAGATTCTCAGCCAAGTTCTACAAGACCTTCAAAGAATTAACACCAATACTCCTCAAATTATTTCATGAAATAGAAAAGGAAAGAACCCTTCCAAGCCCATTCTATGAGGCTAGTATCACCCCAGTATCAAAACCAGACAAAGAAACATTCAAGGAAAGAAAACTTCAGACCAATATCCCTGATGAACATAGATGCAAAAATTCTCAATAAAATTCTGGCAAATCACATCACTTCAGTAGACTTAAAGACAAGAATCACCATATGATTAAAAAAAATCATATGATCATCTCAATAGATGTAGAAAAAGCATTTGACAAAATACAACACCCCTTCCTGTTCAAAACACTAGAAAAACTAGGGATAGTAGGAACAAACCTCAACATTGCGAAAGCTATCTATGCTAAACCCAAGGCCAACATAATTATAAATGAAGAAAAATTGAAAGCATTCCCTCTAAAAACTGGACAAGACAAGGATTGCCTCTCTTACTACTTCTATTCAACATCATCCTTGAAAATCTGTATAGAGAAATTAGACTGGAAAAAGAAATTAAAGGGATATAAATAGAAAAAGAAGAACTCAAATTATCACTATTTGCCAATGACATGAGTCTACATTTAGAAGATCCAAAACATTCCAGCAGAAATCTTCTAGGACTAATAAGTGAATTCAGCAAAGTAGCAGGACATAAAACAAACACCCATAAATCAAACGTGTTCCCATACATCAGTGATTAATCTACTGAAAGAGAAATTAGGGAAACTACTCCATTCACAATAGCCTTAAAAAAAAAAAAAAAAAAAAAAAAACTGGGAATCAATCTAACCAAAGAGGTGAGAGACCTCTATAATGAAAACTACAGAACATTAAAGCAAGAAATTGAAGAAGACCTCAAAAGATGGAAAGATCTTTCATGCTCTTGGATAGGCAGAATTAATGTGGTCAAAATGGCCATATTACCAAAAGCACTGTACAGATTCAATGTGATACCAATTAAAATCCCAACACCATTCCTCATAGAAACAGAAAAAGCTATCATGAAATTCACATGGAAAAGAGACCCAGAATAGCCAAAGCAATCTTTAGCAAGAAGAGCCAAGCAGGAGGCATCACAATATCAGACCTTAAACTATACTATAACACTATAGTAAAAAAAGCAACATAGTATTGGCACCAAAACAGACATGCAGACCAATGGTACAGAAGAGAAGACACAGAGACAAATCCACATAAATACAGTTATCTCATACTAGACAAAGGCACCAAAAACATTCATTGGATAAAAGATAGCCTATTCAACAAATGGTACTGGTAAAATTGAAAATGTATATGTAACAAAATGAAATTAAACCCCTATCTCTCACCCTGCATGGAACTCAACTCAAAGTATATCAAAGACTTATGCACTATAACAGAGAACCTGTGCCTAATAGAAGAAAAAATATCTTCTTTTTCTTCACCATGTAGCCTAGGATCTGACTTCCTTAACAAGACTACTAAAGCACAAGAAGTAAAATCAAGAATCAGTAAATGAGCTGGGCACGGTAGCGTACGCCTGTAATCCGAGCACTTGGGAGGCTGAGGCAGGAGGATCACAAGTTCAAAGCCGGCCTCAGCAATGGTGAGGCACTTAGCAACTCAGTGAGACCCTGTCTCTAATAAAATATAAAAAAAGGGCTGGGGATGTGGCTCGGTGGTCGAGTGCCCCTGAGTTCAATCCCAGATACCAAAAAAAAAAAAAAAAAAAAAAAAAAAAGAATCAGTAAATGGAGCCAGGCATGGTGATGCCTGTAATCCCAGCAGCTCGGAAGGCTGAGGCAGGAGGAACACAAGTTCAAAGCCAGCCTCAGCAAAAGTAAGGCACTAAGCAAATTAGTGAGACCCTGTCTCTAAATAAAATACAAAATAAGGCTGGAGATGTGGCTCAGTGGTTGGGTGCCCCTGAGTTCAATCCCCAGTATTAAAAAAAAAAAAAAAGAATAAGAATCAATAAATGGGATGGATTCAAATTAAAAAGCTTCTTCTCAGCAAAGCAAACAATTAATTGCATGAAGAGAGAGCCCACAGAACAGGAGAAAATCTTTACACCTCAGGTAGAGCAATAATCTCCAGGATATATAAAGAACTCAAAAAACTTAACACCACAAAAACAAATAACACAATCAATAAATGGGCTAAGGAACTGAACAGACAGCTCTCAGAAGAAGAAATACAAATATATGAAAAAATGTTCAATATCTCTAGCAATCAGAGAAATGCAAATCAAAACTTCTCTAAGAAGTCAGAATGGCAATTATCAAGAATACAAGTGACAATAAATGTTGGTGAGGATGTGGGGGAAAAGGTACATTTATACATTGTGGGTGGGACTACAAATTGGTGCAACCATTATGGAAAGCAGTATGGAGGTTCCTCAGAAAACTTGGAGTGGACCCAGCTATCCCACTCCTCAGTTTATACCCAAAGGACTTAAAGTCAGCATACTACAGTATACTATAGTGATGCAGCCACATCAATGTTTATAGCAGCTCAATTCACAATAGCTAAACTATGGAACCAACCTTGGTGCCCTTCAACAGATGAACGGATAAAGAAAATGTGGCATATATACACGATAGAGTATTACTCAGCCTTAAAAAAGAACAAAATGATAGCATTTGCCAGCATAGATGGAGCTGGAGAATATCATGGTAAGCGAAATAAGGCAATCCTTAAAAAATCAAAGGCTGAATGTTTTCTCTGGTATGTGAACGCTAATTCACAATTTTGGGGGGGGGGGTGCTAGGGAAGAATAGAGGTACTTTGGACTAGGCAGAGGGGAGTGATGGGAAGGAAGGGGATATGTGGTAGGAAGGACAGTAGAATGAATTGGACATTATTACCCGATGTGTGCATCACACAGTGTGATTCTCTATCATGTACAACCAGAAGAATGAGAAGTTATATTCCATTCACATATGATGTGTCAAAATGCATTCTACTACAGGGGCTGGGGTTGTGGCTCAGCGGTGGAGCGCCTAGCACGTGTGTGGCTCGGGTTCGAGCTCAGCACCACGTTATAATAAACACATTGTGTACAACTAAAGCAAATAAATAAATTTTTAAAAAATGCATTCTACTGTCATGTATAACTAATTAGAACAAATTAAAAAGAAAAAACAGAAAAAAATGCATCTAAGCCCATCATGGTGGTGCCCGCAGTTCGGGAGGTTAAGGCAAGAGGATTGCAAATTCAACGCCAGCCTCAGCAATTTATTGAGGCCCTAAGCAACTCAGCAAGACCCTGTCTCTAAATAAAATATACAAAGGGGCTGAGGATGTTTCCCAGTGGTTAGTGCCCCTGGGTTCAATCCTTGGTTTAAAAAAAAAAAAGAAAGTCTAAGGTAACAATGTAATCAGATAATGTTAAACTTTACAGGATAGGTAGATTGGAAATGGATCTATTTTAATAGGAGCTTAGTCTATAAAATATCTTACACTTTGGCTCTTTCTTTCTTTTTTGAGAATGCTGTACCTTTAAATTCACTGCTAAGCAAGGCAGCCCCAGAGGAGAAAGAGAGAATGGAGAAAATGAGGGGAAGAGGAGAGAAATGAGCCTAGTTTCAAAAGAAGTAGATTCTCTACCAAGTAGAAACTAAGTCTTTTTTTTTTTTAATTTTTTTATTATTTATTTACTTATTCATCATGCACAAGTATAGTATCTTTTTACATACAACTGCTTGTATACAAAGTATATAAGTACCATTCAGATCTTCAATCATGCATTTAGGATAATGATATCCATCTCATTCAACCACCAATTTTTTTCCAACCCCCCCCCTTACTCCCTCCCTCCCCTCCCTTTCCGTTGACCATTCTAGTGTTCCTCTGATCCTATGTACCCCCTTCCAACAACTCTGTGAACCAGCCTCCTTATATCAGAGAAAACATTCGGTACTTGGATTTTTGAGATTGACTAATTTCACTTAGCATTATATTCTCCAACTTCATCCATTTACCTGCAAATGCCATTATTTTATTCTCTCTTATTGCTGAGTAAAATTCCATTTTGTATATATACCATATTTTCTTTATCCACTCATCTACTGAGGGGCATCTAGGTTGGTTCCATAACCTAGCTATTGTGAATTGTGCTGCTATAAACATTGAAGTGGCTGTGTCACTGTAATATGCTGTTTTTAAGACTTTTGGGAATAGACCCAGGAGTGGGATGGCTGGGTCATAGGGTGGTTCCATTCCCATTTTCCCAAGAAATCTCCATACTGCTTTCCATAGCGGTTGCACCATTTTGCAGTCCCACCAGCAATGTATGAGTGTGCCTTTTTCCCCACATCCTCTCCAACATTTATTGTTGTTTGTGTTCTTGATAGCTGCCATTCTGACTGGAGTGAAATGAAATCTTAGAGTAGTTTTGATTTGCATTTCTCTAATTGCCAGTGATGTTGAGCATTTTTTCATGTATTTGTTGATTAATCGTGTATCTTCTTCTGAGAAGTGTCTTTTCAATTCCTTAGCCCATTTATTGATTGGGTTATTTGCTTTTTTGGTGTTAAGTTTTTTTAGTTCTATATACATTCTAGAAATTAGTGCTCTATCTGATGTGCATGTATTAAATATTTGTTCCCAATTAGTTGGCTCTCTATTCACCTCACTGATTGTTTCTTTTGCTGAGAAGAAGCTTTTCAGTTTAAATCTATCCCATTCATTAATTCTTGGTAATAGTTCTTGTGCTACAGGATTCTTATTAAGGAACTTGGGGCCTAATCCGACATGTTGGAAATTGGAGCTTACTTTTTCTTCTATTAGGCATATTGTCTCTGGTCTAATTCCTAGGTCCTTGATCCACTTTGAATTGAATTTTGTGCATGGTGAGAGACAAGGGTTTAATTTCATTTTGTTGCATATGGATTTCCAGTTTTCCCAGCACCATTTGTTGAAGAGGCTATCCTTTCTCCACTGTACATTTTTGGCACCTTTGTCTAATATAAGATAGCTGAAATTATATGTATTAGTCTCTGTGTCCTCAATTCTGTACCATTGGTCCACCAGTCTGTTTTGGTGCCAATACCATGCTGTTTTTGTTACTATTGCTCTATAGTATAATTTAAAGTCCGGTATGGTGATGCCCCCTGCTTCACTTTTCTTGCTCAGGATTGCTTTGGCTATTCTGGGTCTCTTATTTCTCCAGATGAATTTCATGACTGCTTTTTCTATTTCTTTGAAGAATGACATTGGGATTTTGATTGGAATTGCATTAAATCTGTATAATGTTTTTGGTAGTATGGACATTTTGACAATATTGATTCTACCTATCCAAGAGCAAGGTAGGTCTTTCCATCTTCTGAGTTCTTCTATGATTTCTTTCTTTAGTGTTCTATAATTTTCCTTATAGAGCTCTTTCACCTCTTTCATTAAGTTGATTCCCAGGTATTTTATTTTTTTTTGATGCTATTGTAAATGGCGTAGTTTTTATCATTTCCCTTTCAGAGGCTTTGTCACTGATGTACAAAAATGCCTTTGACTTATGGGTATTGATTTTGTATCCTGCTACTTTGCCAAATTCATTTACTAGTTGTAAAAGTTTTCTGGTAGAGTTTTTTGGGTCTTCTAGGTAGATTATCATGTCATCAGCAAATAGTGCTAATTTGAGCTCTTCTTTTCCTATCTGGATCCCTTTAATTTCTTTAGTCTGTCTAATTGCTCTTGCCAGAGTTTCCAGTACTATGTTAAATAGCAGTGGTGAGAGGGGGCATCCCTGTCTTGTTCCAGTTTTTAGAGGGAATGCTTTCAATTTTTCTCCATTTAAGATAATGTTAGCTCTGGGCCTTGCATAAATAGCTTTTATAATGTTGAGATATGTCCCTGATATTCCTAGTTTTTCCAGTGTTTTGAACATAAAGGGGTGCTGTATTTTGTCAAATGCTTTTTCTGCATCTATTGAGATAATCATATGATTTTTATCTTTAAGTCTATTGATGTGATGTATTATGTTTATTGATTTCCGAATGTTGAACCAGCCTTGCATCCCTGGAATAAACCCCACTTGATCATGGTGCACTATCTTTTTGATATGTTTTTGTATCCGATTTGCCAGAATTTTGTTGAGGATTTTTGCATCTATGTTCATTAAGGATATTGGCCTAAAGTTTTCTTTTTTGGATGTGTCTTTGCCTGGCTTTGGAATTAATGTAATATTGGCCTCATAGAAAGAGTCTGGAAGAGCTCCCTCTTTTTCTATTTCTTGAAATAGTTTGAAGAGCATTGGTATTAGTTCTTCTTTGAAAGTCTTGTAGAACTCTGCTGTAAACCCATCAGGTCCTGGACTTTTCCTTGTTGGTAGCTTTTTGATGACATCTTCTATTTCTTTGCTTGTAATCGATCTGTTTAAATTGTGTATAGCCTCCAGATCCAGTTTAGGCAAATCATATGACTCTAGAAATCTGTCAATGCATTCAGCATTTTCTGTTTTATTAGAGTACAAGTTTTCAAAGTAATTTCTAATTATTTTCTGTATATCTGAGGTGTTTGTTGTGATATTCCCTTTTTCATCACGGATGCTAGTAATTTGAGTTTTTTCTCTTCTTCTTTTCGTTAGCATTGCTAAGGGTCTGTCAATTTTGTTTATTTTTTCAAAGAACCAACTTTTAGTTTTGTCAATTCTTTGAATTGTTTCCTTAGTCTCAATTTCATTAATTTCTGCTCTGATTTTAATTATTTCCTGTCTTCTGCTGCTCTTGGTGTTGATCTGTTCTTCTTTTTCTAGTGCTTGGAGGTGTGATGTTAAGTCGTTTATTTGTTGGTTTTTCTTCCTTTTAAAGAATGAACTCAGTGCAATGAATTTTCCTCTTATTACTGCCTTCATAGTGTCCCAGAGATTTCTATATGATGTATCTGTGTTCTCATTTACCTCTAGGAATTTTTTAATCTCCTCTTTGATGTCTTCTTCAACCCCTTGTTCATTCAGTAGCATGTTGCTTAGCTTCCAGTTGTTGGAGTAGTTTTTCTTATTCCTTGTTTTGTCATTGATTTCCAATTTCATCCCTTTATGGTCTGATAGCATGCAGGGTAGTATTTCTATTTTTTTATATTTGCTGAGATTTGCCTTGTGACATAATATATGATCTATTTTGGAGAAGGAGCCATGTGCTGCTGAGAAAAAAGTGTATTCATTTACTGAGGGATGAAATATTCTATATATGTCCATTAGATCTAAGTTATTAATTGTTTTAAGGAGGCCTAAGGTTTCTTTGTTTAGTTTTTGTTTGGATGATCTATCCATTGGTGAGAGAGGTGTGTTGAAATCCCCTAGAATAACTGTGTTGTGGTCAATTTTACTCTTGAACTTGAGAAGCGTTTGTTTGATGAATGTAGGTGCTCCATTATTTGGGGCATATAGATTTATGATTGTTATATCCTCTTGATGAATGGTTCCCTTAAGTAGTAAGAAATATCCATCTTTGTCCCTTTTGATTAACTTTGGCTTGAAGTCTACCTTATTTGAAATGAGAATGGAGACCCCTGCTTGCTTCCGCAGGCCATGTGAGTGATAAGACTTTTCCCAGCCTTTTACCTTCAGTCTATTGATGTCTTTTTCTATGAGGTGTGTTTCTTGGAGACAGCAGATTGTTGGGTCATTTCTTTTAATCCATTCAGATAATCTGTGTCTTTTGAATGGCGAGTTTAGGCCGTTAACATTCAGGGTTATTATTGAGATGTGATTTTTATTCCCATCCATTTTTATTTGTATGATGATCTTTAGCTTGATTAGGTTTCTCTTCTGATTGGTATTTCCCTTAGTTTAATATCTCCCTTTGTTGATTTTCATTGTTATTTTTCTCTTCTTCTTCATGGAAAATTTTGCCCAGGATGTTCAGAAGTGCTGGCTTTCGAGATGTGAAATCTTTTAACTTTTGCTTGTCGTGGAAGATTTTTATTTCATCTTCAAATCTAAAGCTCAATTTTGCTGGATATAAGATTCTTGGTTGACATCCCTTTTCCTTCAGAGCTTGAAATATGCTATTCCAGGATCTTCTTGCTTTTAAGGTCTGGGTAGAAAAATCTGAACAAAGTCTGATTGGTTTCCCCCTATATGTAATCTGCTTCCTTTCTCTTGTGGCTTTTAATATTCTCTCCTTGCTCAGTATATTAGGCATTTTCATTATAATGTGTCTTGGTGTGGATCTGTTGTGATTTTGTATGTTTGGTGTTCGGTAGGCCTCTTGAACTTGGTTTTCCCCTTCATTCCTCAAGTTTGGAAAATTTTCTGTAATTATTTCATTAAATAAATTACTCATTCCTTTGGCTTGAAACTCTGCCCCCTCCTCTACCCCAATCACTCTTATGTTTGGTCTTTTTATGTTGTCCCATAATTCTTGAATGTTCTGTTCTTGGTTTGTTACCATTTTTGCTGTGTAATCTAGATTTTTCTCTAGGATATATATTTTGTCTTCATTGTCTGAGGTTCTTTCTTCCAAGTGATCTACTCTGTTGGTGATACTTTCGATTGAGCTTTTATTTTGATTTATTGCTTCTTTCATTTCTGGAATTTCTGTTTGGTTTCTCTTTAGAGCTTCTATCTCCCTATTGAAGTAATCTTTTACTTCCTGTATTTGTTTATGGAGTTCTTTGTCAAAATGATCTTTCACCTCCTGTATTTGCTCCCTCATCTCATTTTTGAGTTCATTCTTAAGTTCCGCTAACATTTGGAATATGTAATTTCTGAATTCCATCTCTGGCATTGCACCAACTGTGCATGGTATGGAATCTACTGAGGAGGTATATTGATTTGTTTGTGTCACTTTCTTCCCTTGTTTCTTCATATTGCTTGTGCGTCTATTCTACCTGCACTGTGGGACCTTGTCTACTTTGATTTTACCTTAAAACCTTATGTTGCTCCTGTAGTACAATGCTATCAGATCCCCTTATATTTCCTTTACACTTTAAAATCAAACACTTTCTATTCAGAGAATCCCAGTTTGATCACAATGTACAGATTTAGTTAACCCAGATGTTGTTTCCAATTTACTCTGTATGCTTCTGATGGGGTTTTAAAGTTTCAAGTAATGGACAGAGAGGTAATATGTTTAGGAAGAAGGAAGTGAGTGTATTGATTTGTTCTTTCTTAGAAAGTATGAAAAGAGAGTTCTATGGAAGTGGTTTAGTATCAGCCGACGAGAGAGGAAAGAGAATGGAGTGAATGAATAGATGGAAAGACCGATTTACATATAAACCTAACTTATGCTGCGGTTGAGAGGAGAAATAAAGAAAGATGGAAAAGAAAAAAAAAAAAAAAGAAGAGAAAAAAATAATAACCAAGGAGTAGTAATTAGTGTAAGAGAGAGGAGAGAGAGAATAAGTCTAGAAAATAGAGAATAAACCATATATAACACCACTTTGCTATATATTTCAATTGTACACGTTCTAGAAATCTCAATTTGTGCGTATAACTTGTTTTTGCCTCTGTTGAGAATGCAATGGCAGGGTGTAAATAGGGAAGATGAAGGAAGAAGAAAAAATATAAAAGTGAGAAGGAAGAAAAGAAAGAAAAGAGGAGCAGAAGCACACAAACACACTGTCAATCAAAACAAAAACAGCCGGGCGCGGTGGCGCACGCCTGTAATCCCAGCACTTTGGGAGGCTGAGGCAGGAGGATCGCGAGTTCAAAGCCAAGCAAAGGCACTTAAACTCAGTGAGACCCTGTCTCTAATAAAATACAAAAAAGGGCTGGGGATGTGGCCCAGTGGTTGAGTGCCCCTGAGTTCAATCCCCGGTACCAAAAAAAAAAAAAAAAAAAAAAAACAAAAAAAAAAACAAACAAAAAAACTCCCAAGAAACAACAAAACAAACAAACAAGCAAATAAAAACAAAAACGTTGAACCCAAGAACAAGTCTCAAACAAAATGGACCCTTGGAAGCCCTTTTTTCCCTTCCAGTTTAAGCCACCTGGCCCAGATCATGTACAGTCAGCAACCCTGTTAGTGGAGTCAAGGCTGCACCTTTGGTCCGTTGCAGAGTGGCACAGTGGAATACTGGAAGGGACTTATCCTCAGGCTGGGCCCTGCTTACAGCAGTAGGGAGATGCTACTATGGGCCTTGGAGGCCAGGCAAACTGGCGGAGGGTTCTCTCCTTCCAGCGGGCAGGTGCCTACCTCTTGCTCTGGTTGCAGCTGGGCAGGTAGCACTCCCCCAGGGAGTGGAGGAAGCACTTCACCAGGTCTGGCCCTGCGTGCAGCAGCCGGGAGATGCTGTTCTGGGCCCCGAAGACCAGGCAAACTGGTGGCTGGGTCTCTCCTTCCAGCGGGCGGGAGTCTACCTCTTGCTCTGGTCTCAAATGGGCAGGTCGCACTCTTCCCGATAATGGAGGAAGCCCTTCCCCAGGTCTGGCCCTGCGTGCAGCAGCCGGGAGCTGCTACTCTGGGCCCAGGCGGCCAGGGACAGTGAAACTAAGTCTTAAGTTCAGTACTCAATCACAAGTGAGAAATAGATTGCACTGCACAAAAGTAAAAGGGAAGAAAGCAAGGTTCACTAAAATGTAAAAGGCATTTTGTCTTGTTTTGAGTTGGACAATTAAACTTATTTCACCAATTCATGCCTCAGCACTGCCTTCATCCTAAAGTATTCCAAGGGATAAATGGAAATCCTATGACCCATATGATTAGTATTTTAAATTTAATTCTTAGAATGGAAAGACTAAGGATAAGGACAATTAAATGATTCATCTGAATTGTTTGCCTTCTTATTAGATATTCACTCTCTAAAGCTTGCTGCATCTCACCTCAGAAAAGTTATCAGAGTTTTCCATCAAGTGAAATACCAGATAAATAATACTTCCCAATATATCCCTGATTAATATGAGAGCAATAAAACCATAGAGACCTTTATTTATTTAAAAGCTCCAGAGAAGCTGGACATAGTAGCACACCTCTGTAATCCCAGTGGCTCAGGAGGCTGAGGCAAGAGGATCAAAACTCAAAGCCAGCCTCAGCAATTTAGTGAACCCTAAGCAACTCAGTGAGACTCTGTCTCTAAAAAAAAGGGATGGGGATGTGGCACAGTGGTTAAGCACCCCTGGGTTCAATCCCTGGTACAAATGAAATAGCTCCAGGGGGTTAGGACAAAGAGAAAAGACTGTACATTAAATACTGACAATATTAATGCCCAAATGATGATGTCCCAAATATGGAAAGTGCCTCCATATTTTCACCTCCAAAGAACAATGGGCAGTTTTATTTTCTTTTTTCGGAGCAACTGGAAGTAAAAATAAATTGCCAAACTATTAAAAAAGAAGACTATTTTAATAATTTTTCTTTTTTTCCACCAATAACACCATTACAAAAAACAAGGAGCCTAGCTGGGCGTGGTGGTGCACACCTGTAATCCCAGCACTTGGGAGGCTGAGGCAGGAGGATCGCGAGTTCAAAGCCAGCCTCAGCAATGGTGAGGCACTTAGCAACTCAGTGAGACCCTGTCTCTAATAAAATACAAAATAGGGCTGGGGATGAGGCCCAGTGGTAGAGTGCTCCTGAGTTCAATCCCCGGTACAAAACAAAAAACAAAAAACAAAAAAAACCAAGGAGCTTGGTCTAGAGTATGGTCCTGGTCTAGGGCATGCCAAGCTTGGTTTATTTTTCCTTTTATTTTTACTCTTCAATTTATTATTTTCTGAGATTTATATCAATTAAGTTCTCTTATTTGAGCTGAATATTTTATTTAAGCCCTAAGAAGTATCTATCTTGACAGAGTTGTTTGTTAAACAGCATAAGCTTCTCCAAAGAAAACTAATTAAAAAAAGTCCAGACTTTCATTCAGAACTCTTAGTCCTTAAGCAGTGGTACGCTCATAAATGTTTAACAACTGGCTAAGGTGCTTCTGATTGGTAGCATTTATCATTTGCCAGTTTTCATGGTATAAATATTTCCACCAGGGCCAATTTCTAGCAATCAATGTGGCATGACATTACTGAATACGCAGTTGGGAAAGAAGTGCACAATTAACCCTCAGGAGCAAGTAAGAGCCACTTCAAACACATCACTGTAATCTTAAATCACAGATTATCACCCAACATTTAGAATTTCCATTTTTAGTCCTTTACATTTTAAGTGCATTTTAAAAGTGTTTTTAGTTTTCTATGGACCTTTATTTCATTTATCTATTTATATATGGTACTGAGAATTAAATCCCAGTGCCTCACACATGCTAGGTAAGTGCTCTACCACTGAGCCACACCCCCAGCCCTTAAGGGTATTTTTATTTAATTAATTTATTTATTTATTAGTATTTATTTATTTGTTTTAGTTTACACAATGCCTTTATTTTTACGTGGTGCTGAGGATCAAACCGGGCCGCGCACGTGCTAGGTGAGCGCTCCACAGCTGAGCCACAAACCCAGCCCCTTAAGTGTATTTTTAAATCATATATGATGGGCTGGGGTTGTGGCTCAGTGTCAGAGCACTTGCCTCAAACATGTGAGGCACTGTTTTGATCCTCAGCACCACATGAAAATAAATAAACAGAATAAAGATATTGTGTCCATGTATAACTAAAAAATATTTTAAAAAACATATATGATGCTCAAAAATTCCTTCTTCTGCAGGGCAGTGGCACACACCTGTAATCCCAGCGGCACGGGAGGCTGAGACAGGAGGAACACGAGTTCAAAGCCAGCCTCAGCAAAAGCAAGGCACTAAGAAACTCAGTGAGAAATGAAATACAAAATAGGGCTGAGAATGAGGCTCAGTGATCAAGTGCCCCTGAGTTTAATCCCCAGTACCAAATAATAATAATAATAATAATAATAATAATAATAATAATAATAATAATTCCCTCTTCTGCTTCAGTTACGTAATATCAAAAAAGAAGAAAAGTTGAGGTTAGTGTCAGGGTTGGGTTAGGGTTAGGGTTAGGGTTAGGTGGTAGAGCACTTGTGTAGCCTGTGCAAGGTCTTGGGTTTGATACTTAGCAACACACACACACACACACACACATTTAGAAATAGAAAATCTGGTGGTCTATTTTCAAAATACAATATTTAGCCTTCTTAAGGTTGGGATGCAAGGAAGGCAGCCAGAGGGGAAATAGAACAGAATGGAAAGTTATAAGCAGTTACCTCATACAACGGCACCGCAGCGTATGGATGTGGCAGCTCCAAAGTCCATGCCCCTCAGCAAATAGGACATAGGGTAAGGGGTTAGTCTTACTCAAAGAGGTAGAAATCTCTCTGTTAAGAAATAGTAACTCAGGGGCTGGGCTATGGCTTAGCGGTAGAGCACTCATCTTGCATGTGTGAGGCCCTGAGTTCAATCCTCAGTACCACATAAATAAAATAAAGGTATTGTGTCCATCTACAACTAAACATATATTTTAAAAAATAATAACTCAGGTAAAAAAGTAAAAACTGCATATGTGCAAAAACGCACTCAATCCCAGAAAGAACATCCCTCCACAAGAAAACAAAGGGAGGTGGGAACAACAAAAGGTATATATTTTTAAATAACCCAATAGAAGATGGTAAATCCTAGGTGACATTTGGGAAGACTGTACACCCCATAGTATTCAGCCAATGAAGAACCAGGGGAAGGACTTTGCACACTAGGGAATAAAATGCTATTGTAACTACTCTGGGTGTTCTTGCTCACCCAGGCTCCTGTTCTGGCAAGACCATCAGTAAAAAGCCTTGGTTTTGTTATACCTTGCACCTGTCCTTTCTTTGGGGTCAGACAGGTGAGCATATCTCCCCTCTCTCTCTCTCTCTGTCTCTCTCTCTCTCAAAACACACACAGAGAAAAAAGAAAGGGAAAAATTGATAATATTTTTAAAAATATAAAACGCATAGGGTGCAGTGGCACACGCCTGTAATCCCAGTGGCTAGGGAGGCTGAAGCAGGAGGATCCGAAGTTCAAAGCCAGCCTCAGCAAAAGCGAGGCACTGTCTCTAAACAAAATGCAAAATAGGTCTGGGGATGTGGCTTAGTGGTCAAATACCTCAGAGTACAATCCCCGATACCCCTCCAAAAAAAAAAAAAAAAAAAATGCAAAATGGACATTTAGAATCTTTCAGAGCCCCATACTAACCCATAAATTGTTGGGGTGGGGAGGGTGTCTAATTGTTTTTTTTTTTTTTTCTAGAAATGTTTAGTTTATTTTGTTTAAGGGTATAATCTAGGATTCTTTTTTTTTTTTTTTTTTTTTTTTTTTTAGTATGGAACTGCCTTGTGGAGAGTATTAAAATGAGAAATACTTGCAAACAGCCCCCCATTTTTATTAATTAATTATGTGACATGGTATGTATAGAAATATGCATTATATATAATCTAGATATGGTTATATCCAAGGTCAAGAAATAAAACATTACCAGCACTCCAAAAGACCCCCCATATGTCTCATCTTAATATGATCCTCTCCCATTCTGTTTTAGTCCGCTTTTTTGTCATTGTGACCAAAATAATACCTGACAAGACAAAGTAGAGAAAGAAAAATTTATTTAGGCTTAGGGTTTCAGAGGTTCAGTCCATGGTAGAATGGCTCCACAACTCTCGGCCTGAGAAGAGGCATAACATCATGGAAGAATAGCTTGGCAAAAAAAAAAAAAAAAAAAAAAAAAAGAATAGGTTGGCAGAGGAAAGCAGCTCAAGACATGGCAACCTGATTTAGAGAGAACTCTGCTCACTAAGGACAAAACATAAATCCCAAAGGCACACCCCCAGTGACTTTACCTCCTCCAGCAACACCCTACCTTCCTACAGTTACTACCCAGTTAATCCATATCAGTGGGTTAATCCACTGATTGGGTTAAAGCTTTCATAACCTAATCACTTTCACCTCTGAACATTATTGCATTGAATCACATATGAGGTTTTGGGGGACATTTCATGTCTAAACCATAACACATCCCCTAGAGATAAATAATAAAATGACTTTAAGCCGGGCACGGTGGCACACACCTGTGATCCCAGCACTTGGGAGGCTGAGGGAGGAGGATCATGAGTTCAAAGCCAGTCTCAACAATGGCGAGGCACTTAGCAACTCAGTGAGACCCTGTCTCTAAATAAAATACAAAAAAAGGGCTGGGTATGTGGCCCAGTGGTCGGGTGCCCTTGAGTTCAATCCCCAGTACCAGAAAATAATAATAATAATAAAATGAAGTTAATAGTAATCATATATATATATATATATATATATATATATATTTTTTTTTTTTTTTTTTTGGTACCGGGGATTGAACTCAGGGGCACTCAACCACTGGGCCACATCCCCAGCCCTTTTTTGTATTTTATTAGAGACAGGGTCTCACTGAGTTGCTAAGTGCCTCACCATTGCTGAGGCTGGCTTTGAACTCGCGATCCTCCTGCCTCAGCCTCCCAAAGTGCTGGGATTACAGGCGTGCGCCACCGCGCCCGGCTTTTATTTTGTTTTTATCACCTATAAAATACCAATATGCAATTTAGTTAAGTGTGCTCATTTTCAAATTTCATGTGTATAAAATCATACAATTTGTATTCTTTTTTCATTCTTCTTTTTTTATTTTCTTCTTTCAGTATTATTTGTGAAATCCATCCATACTGCTTTGTATATTTTAGACGGATTTTTTCCCCTAGTTTTTTTCCTTATTAAAAACAATGCTAGCCGGGCGTGGTGGCGCATGCCTGTAATCCCAGCACTTTGGGAGGCTGAGGCAGGAGGATCGCGAGTTCAAAGCCAGCCTCAGCAATGGCGAGGCACTTAGCAACTCAGTGAGACCCTGTCTCTAAATAAAATACAAAAATAAAGGTCTGGGGATGTGACCCAGTGGTCGAGTGCCCGAGTTCAATCCCCGGTACCACAAAAAAAAAAAAAAAAAAAACAATGCTTCTGTGAAAATCATTATACATATACACATAGGGTTCTCCATGGTACATATACTAATGTGAAATTGTTGGGTTATTTTGGGGGAGGGTTCATTATTTTGGGGGGGTCCATGAATCTTCATCTTTTCTTAATATTTATTTATTTGTTTTAGTTGTACACACAATGCCTTTTTTTTGTGGTACGGGGATTGAACTCAGGGGCACTCGACCACTGGGTCACATCCCCAGCCCTTTTTTGTATTTTATTAGAGACAGGGTCTCACTGAGTTGCTAAGTGCCTCGCCATTGCTGAGGCTGGCTTTGAACTCGCGATCCTCCTGCCTCAGCCTCCCAAAGTGCTGGGATTACAAGCGTGCGCCACCGCGCCTGGCTACAATGCCTTTATTTTTACGTGGTGCAGAGGATCGAACCCCGGACCGAGTACGTGCTAGGCAAGCTCTCTACCACCAAGCCACAAGCCCAACCCCATGAATCTTCATCTTTAGAGGACAGTGTTAATATATTCCAGAATGATTGTAACAAATGTATGAGAACTTCAATTAACTCAAATTTCACCAAACCTTTGTATCATCAGATTTTAAATTTTTGTCATTTTGGTAGAAGTATAAATAATTTCTTATTGTGTCTTGACTTTAAATCAGGTTAGACAGGGCCTGGCCCCCAGCTCTGGCCTGGCTGCCGGCTCACACAGCCATGCCTCCAGGGCCGGGAATAGCAGCTCCCTGCTGCAGGCAGGGCCCGACCAGAGGAAAAGCCCCATCCACTGCCTGAGGAACTGCAACCTGCCCAGCTGCGACCAGAACAAGAGGTAAACACCCACCAGAAGGAGTGCCCCAGCTACCAGCCCGCCCCACCACCGACCCAGGCCATCACCAGGACCAGGAACTGCAGGCTCCACCCTGTGGAAGGGCCCTGCTGCCCACCTGCCCAACCCCCACCAAAACAACTAGACTGGGAGGAGATCCAGGAGGAGGAGAGTGGGGAGAAGGAAGCCAGACTGCCTGCTCTACCACACTGTGGCCAGGAGGTGATCCTGAGAGAGATGCCCGCCCCACACCCGCAAATCAGAGAGGCAACCTGCCTCTGCCCAGAGAGACACACCGAACTGGGATCTTGTAGCTACTCAACCCAACACCAATGTAATTATAGGCCTGAGGCTACCACTACCACAAAACTGAGTTAGCTATGCCACTACCAAGGAACAACAAAAAGGTCCCTAGAGACCAGGATGAACCAGAAGGTGCAACCAGTTATGATGTTATGAACTAACAGGGAATCTTACACGGGGTTGTCTATCTGTGGCTTCTTCTACTAACAGCCAAATCCTAATGATTATACTCTCACTAGTCAAATAATCTAATACTTCTATTTTCTCACATCTTACTTCATAAACATTTAAGCCAACCTCTAAGTCCCCCCTTCTATCATTAGATACTGTAAACCACCATGCAAACATAGAGACTATACAGTATAAGATAACAGATCTCATCATTACTGTTTATAGTGACAAAACTGTAAATATAAAAATAGAAATCAACTGATATATGGACATACATTGGGTACATTGAAAGATTTAATATTGATATTTCCTTAAAAAGTGAGGTTCTGGGTAACCTGGAGGGACCTTATAAGACAAAAGGGCAGAAGATATAATACCTCAGGCTTACCTTGCAGGAGAGGAAAATACATAGACATCATGAGAAAACAAGGGAGGAAAATGCCCCAAACAAACCAAGATACTACAACAATGGAAACCATAGAAAGCACAGTAGGGGAAATGTCAAAGAAGGAGTTCCGGATATACATAATTAAAAATGATAAAGGATTTAAAAAATTACCTAAGTGATCAGATACAGGCAAAAATGGATCGCTCCAACAAAGAGATAAGAGATCAAATACAGGCAACCATCAATCACACCAACAAAGAGATAAGACAACAATTCCAGATAGCAAAAGATTACTTCAAGAAAGAGATAGAGAGTTTGAGAAAAAAACCAAACAGAAGGGGCTGGGGTTGTGGCTCAGCGGTAGAGCGCTCGCCTAGCACGTGTACGGCCCGGGTTCTATCCTCAGCACCATATAAGAACAAAGGCATTGTGTACAACTAAAACAAATAAATGTACATAAAAAAAAAAAAAAAACCCAAACAGAAATCCTTGAAATGAAAGAAAAGTAAGCCACTTAAAAAATTCAATAGAAAGCATCACCAACAGATTGGACCACTTGGAAGATAGGACCTCAGACAATGAGGACAAAATATATAATCTTGAAAATCAAGGTGACCTCACGTGAAGATGGTAAGAAACCATGAACAGAATATCTAAGAACTATAGGATACCATCAAAAGACCAAATATAATATTTATTGGAATAGAGGAAGGTGCAGAGATTCAAACCAAAGGAATGAACAATCTCTTCAATGAAATAATATCAGAAAATTTCCCAAGCAGGAAGAATGAATTTGAAAATCAAATACAAGAGGCCTATAGGATGCCAAATGTACAAAATTACAACAGGTCCACACCAAGGCACATTGTAATGAAAATGCCTAGCATACAAAATAAAGATAGAATTTTAAAGGCTACAAGAGAGAAAAGTCAGATTACCTATAAGGGAAAACCAATTCGCATCTCAGCAGATTTTTCAATTCAGACCCTCAAAGCCAGGATAGCCTGGAACAACATATACCAGGCTCTAAAGGATAAGGGATGCCAACCAAGATTTTTTTTTTTTTTTTTTTTTTTTTTTTTTTTTTGGTACCGGGGATTGACCTCAGTGGCACTAGACCACTGGGCCACATCCCCAGCCCTTTTTTGTATTTTATTAGAGACAGGGTCTCACTGAGTTGCTAAGTGCCTCGCCATTGCTGAGGTTGGCTTTGAACTCGCGATCCTCCTGCCTCAGCCTCCCAAAGTGCTGGGATTATAGGCGTGCGCCACCACGCCCGGCTCCAACCAAGAATTTTTTTATCCAGCAAAATTAAGCTTTAGATTTGAGGATGAAATAAAAAGCTTCGATGATAAACAAAAGCTAAAAGAATTTAAACAAGAAAATCTGCTCTACAGAACATTCTTGGTAAAATATTCCACGAGGGGGAAATGAAAAATAATAATGAAAATCTGCAAAGGGAAGAACTACAATAAAGGGAAAAACCAAACAAAGGAAAAACCAAGTCAAACTAAATAAAAAAATAATAAAAAAATAAAAATGACTGGGGCTGGGGTTGTGACTCAGCGGTAGAGTGCTTGCCTCGCACGTGCACGGCCCGGGTTCGATCCTCAGCACCACGTACAAATAAATGCATCGTGTACAACTAAAGCAAATAAATAAATTTTTTTTAAAAATGACCGCTAATACAAATTATGTCTCAATAATAAGCCTGAATGTTAATGGCCTAAATTCACCAATTAAAAGACATAGGCTAATAGATTGGATTAAAAAAACAGATCCAACAATTTGTTTCCTTCAAGAGACACATCTCATAGGAAAAGATGTCCATAGACTGAAGATGAAAGGATGGGATAAAATATATCACTCACATGGTCTACATAAGCAAGCAGGGGTCTCCATCCTTATATCAAATAAAGTAGACTTCAAGCCAAAGTTAGTCAAAAGAGATAAAGATGGACATTTCATACTGCTTAAGGGAATCATAGATCAACAAGATATAACTGTTATAAATATATATGCCCCAAATAATGGAGCATCTACATTCATCAGTCAAACTCTTCTCAAATTCAAGAATCAAATAGACCACAACACAATAATTCTAGGTGATTTTAACACGCCTCTTTCACCACTGGATAGATCTTCCAAACAAAAGTTAAACAAAGAAACCATAGAACTCAATACAATTAATAAATTAGACTTAACTGACATATATAGAGTATATCACCCATCAATGTGCCAACACACTTTCTTCTCAGCAGCACATGGATCCTTCTCAAAAATAGACTGTATATTATGCCATAAAGCAACTCTAAGCAAATATTTAAAAGTAGGGATACTACCCTGCATTCTATCAGATCATAATGGAATGAAATTAGAAATCAATGATTAAAAAAGAAAGAAAAGCTGCACTAACACCTGGAGACTAAATAATATGCTATTGAATGATCAATGGGTTGCAGAAGACATCAAGAAGGAAATTAAGAAATTCTCAGAGGTAAATGAGAACAACGATACAAGATACTGAAATCTCTGGGACACCCTGAAGGCAGTATTAAGAGGAAAGTTCATTGCATGGAGCTCATTCCTTCAAAAAAGAAAAAGTCAACAAATAAATGAACTAACATTACATCTCAAAGCCCTAGAAAAAGAAGAACAAATCAACCCCAAAAGAAGAAGAAGACAGGAAATAATTAAAATCAGAGCTGAAATTAATGAAATTGAAACTAAAAAAAAAAAAAATTGAAAAAGTTGACAGAACAAAAAGTTGGTTCTTTCAAAAAATAAATAAAATTGATAGACCTTTAGCTATGCTAACAAAGAAAAAAAGAGAGAAAACACCAATTACCAATATCTACAATGAAAAAGGAAATATCACAATGGACACTACAGAAATACAGAAGATAATTAGAAATTATTTTGAAAATTTATACTCTAATAAAATAGAAAATAATGAAGGCATCAACAAATTTCTAGAGATATATGATATGCCCAAACTAAATCAAGATGATATACACAATTTAAATAGGTCAATTTCAAGCAAAGAAAGAGAGGATGCCATAAAAAACTTACCAACCAAGAAAAGCCCAGGACCAGAAGGATACACAGCTGAGTTCTACGGAACCTTTAAAGAAGAACCAACACCAATACTTCTCAAACTATTTCATGAAAGAGAAAAAGAGGGAACACTCTCAGACTCATTCTATGAGGCCAATATCACCGATTCCAAAACCAGACAGAGACAAATCAAAGAAAGAAAACTTCAGACCAATATCTCTAATGAATATAGATGCAAAAATTCTCAATAAAATTCTGGCAAATCGAATATAAAAACACATCAAGAATATAGTGCATCACGATCAAGTGGGCTTCATTCCAGGGATGCAGGTTGGTTCAATATAAGGAAACCAATGAATGTAATTCATCACATCAACAGGCTCAAAGATAAAAATCATATGATCATCTCAATAGATGCAGAGAAAGCATTTGACAAAATACAACATCCCTTCATGTTCAAAATGCTAGAAAAAATAGGGATAACAGGAACATACCTCAACATCGTAAAGGCTATCTATGCTAAGCCCCAGGCCAACATCATCCTAAATGGAGAAAAATTGAAAGCATTCCCTCTAAAAACTGGAACAAGACAGGGATGCCCTCTCTCACCACTCCTATTTAACATAGTTCTTGAAGCCCTAGCTGAGCAATTAGATGAAAGAAATTGTAAGCTGCCTGTTGTGGCCAGCCACAACGCTGCGGGAGGAAAACTCTCGGAGGCAGAGTAAAGCTATTACTACTTTTACTTCTACTTTCTTAGAGAGAGCTTAGAGAGAGAAAGAAAGATTTTTCTTCTTCTTAGAAAGAGCTTAGAGAGAAAGATTAGAGATAGCTTTTTCTTCTTCTTCTTCTTAGAGCTTAGAGAGAAAGATAGAGCTTTTCTTCTTAGAGCTTAGAGAGAGAAAGAGAGAGAGCTTGAAAGAGAGAGATTTCTTCTTTAGTGAGAGAGAGAGCTTAGCTTTTAGAGCTTCTTTCTTCTTTCTTCTTTCTTCCTCGGGAGCCTCGGCCTGACTCTGACCAGCAATTACTTCTTCTATCTGGTTTCTCTTCTGTAACCGCTCTGCCTACGTTCTGGCCGCTCTGATTCTTTTCTTCTTCTCTGACCCGAACTCTTCTTCTGACCGAGCGACTGCATGACTGACTGAATGAATTCATTCTTCTCCTGACTCCGACCGCTTTCACCCGGTTATATACCTTTAGCTTTGCGGGTGCCTCACGTGCATTTACAGGTGCGTCACATACATACTTATTATCAGGTGGAACTTATGGCTTCCAGCTGACCGCAATAGCCATCTCCCTAACTGGGGCTCCTTCAAGAAATTAAAGGGCTATAGATAGAAAAAGAAGAACTCAAATTATCATTATTTGCAGACGATATGATTCTATACATAGAAGATCCAAAAAATTCCACCAGAAATCTTCTAAATCTAATAAATGAATTCAGCAATGTAGCTGGATATAAAATCAATACCCATAAATCAAAGGCATTTCTGTACATCAGCAACAAATCCTCAGAAAAAGAAACTAAGAAATCCACCCCATTTACTATAGCCTCAAAAAAAATATTTGGGAATCAACTTAACAAAAGAAGTGAAAGACCTTTACACTGAAAACTACACCACACTAATGAAAGAAATTAATGAAGATCTTCGATGATGGAAAGATCTACCTTGTTCATGGATAGATAGAACTAATATTGTCAAAATGACCATTCTCCCAAAAGCACTATACAGTTTCAATGCAATACCAATCAAAATCCCAATATCATTCCTCATAGAAATAGAAAAAGCAATCATGAAATTCATCTGGAAAAATAAGAGACCCAGAATAGCCAAAGCGATTCTTAGCAAGAAGAATGAAGCGGGTGGCATTACTATTCCAGACCTTAAATTGTACTACAAAGCAATAGTAACAAAAACATCATGGTATTGGCATCAAAATAGACCAGCTGACCAATGGCACAGAATAGAAGACTCAGAGACGAACCCACACACCTACAGTTATCTTATATTAGACAAAGGTGCCAAAAAACGTTCACTGGAGAAAACACAGCCTCTTCAACAAATGGTGTTGGGAAAACTGGAAATGCCATGTAATAAAATGAAATTAAATCTCTTTCTCTCACCATGCACAAAACTTAACTCAAAGTGGATCAAGGACCTAGGAAATAAAACCAGACACCTTGCACCTAATAGAAGAAAAAGTAGGCCCAAATCTCCATCATGTTGGTTTAGGCTCCAACTTCCTCAATAAGACCCCTATAGCACAAGAATTCAAAACAAGAATCAATAAATGGGATGGATTCAAACTAAAAAGCTTCTTCTCAGCGAAAGAAACAATCAGTGAGGTGAATAGAGGACCTACAGAATGGGAGCAAATCTTTACCACAAGCACATCAGATAGAACACTAACCTCAAGGATTTATAAAGCTCTTAAAAGCCTTAACACCAAAAAAAAAAAAAAAAAAAAAAAACAAAAAAAAACAAACAAATAACCCAATCAATAAATGGGCCAAGGAACTAAGCAGACACTTCTCAGTAGATGATATACAAACAATCAACAAATATATGAAAAAATGTTCAACATCTCTAGAGATTAGAGAAATGCAAATCAAAACAACTCTAAAATTTCATCTTACTCCAGTCAGAATGGCAGCTATCAAAACAAACAAACAAACAAACAAACAAACAACAATAAATGCTAGCGAGGATGTGGGGAAAAAGGCACACTCTTATATTGCTGGTGGAGCTGCAAATTGGTGAAGCCAATCTGCAAAGTAGTATGAAAATTCCTAGGAAAACTGGGAATGGAACCACCATTTGACCCAGCTATCCCACTCCTTAGCCTATTCCCAAAGGACTTAAAAACAGATTACTACAAGGACACAGCCACATCAATGTTTATAGCAGCACAATTCACTATAGCTAGATTGTGGAACCAACCCCGATGCCCATCAGCTGATGAATGGATAAGGAAACTTTGGTATATATACACAATGGAACACTACTCAGCACTAAAAGAGAATAAAATCATGGCATTTGCAGGCAAATGGATGGAGTTGGAGAAAATAATGCTAAGTGAAGTTAGCCAATCCCAAAAACCAAAGGTTGAATGATCTCTTTGATATGAAGATACTAACTTATAAAGGCAAGAGAGAGGGAATGAGAGGAATGAAAGCTTTAAATAGAACAAAGAGTGGGGAGGGGGCATGGGGATAGAAATAATGGCAGACTGAGTTATCCATGATTACCCTAAATACATATATGAAGACACAATTGTTGTAAAAATACTTTATATTAAACCAGCAACTCGAAAAATTGTGCTCTTTATATGTAATATGAAATGAAATGTACCCTGCAAACGTGTATAACAAATTAGAATAACAAAATGGAAGAAAAAAATTTTTTTCACCTGAAAAAAAAATCAGGTTAGACAGTTTTACATAGTTTTTTGGGGGGAGGGTACTGGAGATTGAACTCAGAGGTAAGCCACATCCCCAGCCCTATTTTTAATTTTATTTAGAAATAGGGTCTCACTGAGTTGCTTAGTGCCTCACCATTGCTGAGGCTATACCTAGAAGTGAAATTTCTACATCATATGGTTAATTCTATTCCTAATTTTTTAGGAGAAACATCTTTTCAAGTCCTTTGCCCATTTTTGAACCAGGGTTTTTCCACATTTTTAGGGGGGTACTGGAGATTGAACTCAGAAGCATTCCATCACTGAGCCACATCCCCAGCCCTATTTTGTTTCTTATTTAGAGACAGGGTCTCACTGAGTTGCTTAGTGTCTCACTTTTACTGAGGCTAGCTTTGAACTCCGGATCCTACTGCCTCAGCCTCCCGAATTGCTGGGATTACAAGCATGCGCCCAGCTTTTTCCACATTTTTTATTGGTGCATTATACTTGTACACAATGATGGGATTTGTTATTTGCACACAATATAACAATATAATTTGGCAAATATCACTCAAAAGCACCCCCCCCTCCTCCCCTCCTCTTCCCTCTGGTCCCTTTCCTTTACTGATCTCCCTTTGATTTTCATGAGACCTGGCCCCTGTCCCACCTGCTTTCTTTTCCTTTTTCCTCTCTAGTTTCCACATTTGAGAGAAAACATACAACCCTTAACATTCTGAGTTTATCTTATTTCACTTTACATAATGGTCTCTAGTTCCATCTATTTGCCTGCAAATGACATAATTTTTCTATATGGCTGAATAAAACTCCACTACGTATATATAACCACACTTTCTTTATCCATTCATCCATTGATGGACATCTAGGCTGTTTCCATAGTTTGTGAATTGTAGTGCTATGAACATGGAATATCCAGTTTTTGAAAAGAATGCATTTCCTCTTTTGAAAGGTTTTGGCACCCCTGTCAAAAATCATTTGACCAGATATGCAAGTATTTTTTATCTGGTATCTCTATTCTATTCCACTGGTCTATATGTCTATTTTGTATGCCAATACCACACTTTTAATTATAGTAACTTTGTATTAGTTTTAAAATCGGGAAATGTGACTCTCCCACCCAAGCTTTGTTCTTTTTATTTTTGTAGCTATTTGGGGTCCCTTGAGATTTCATATGAATTTTTCAATTTCTACAAAAATTGTCATTAGAATTTTTTTATTCAAAGTTGTTGTATATATAACAATAGCATGCATTACAATTCATAGTACATATATAGAGCACCTTTTTACATAACACTGATTCAAAGTATATTCATACTATTCATGTCTTCAATCATGCATTTAGGATACTGATACCCATTTCATTCTACCATCTTCTTTTTTCCCCCTTCTTATGCCCTTTTGATAGGGATTCATGAACATGAGATGTATTGCATATGCTAGGCAAGCACTCTTCTGCTGAGTTATACTTCTAGCCCCTCCATTTATTTATGTCTTCTTTAATTTCTTTCAGAAATGCTTTATAACTATCATTACACAATCTCTCATCTCCCTGGTTAATTTCTAATTTTTTTGTGTGTGCTGGTGCTGGAAATTAAATCCAGGGCCTCTCATATGCTGAGCAAGTGCTCTATCACTGAGCAAACCAGCCCCCAAAATTTTATTTGTTATTTATTTATTTTTATGGTACCAGGGATTGGACCCAGGGGCACTTAACCACCAAGCCACATTTCCAGCCCCTTTTTATATTTTATTTAGAGACAGGGTCTCCTTGAGTTGTTTAGGGTCTCGCTGAGTTGCTAAGGGCATTGCTAAATTGCTGAGACTGGCTTTGAATATGGGATCCTCCTGCCTCAGCTTCCCCAGCTGCTGGGATTACTGGTGTGTGCCACCACACCCAGCTTATTTTTTAAGCTATTTTTAGTGGAATTTGTTTTTTAGTTTTGATTTTTAATTATTCATTTCTAGTATACAGAAGAAACACAATGGAGGTTTTCTATAGTGACTGTTATAGAGCAACCTGTTAAAACTCACTTCTCAATTCTGATAGCTTTTTTGTAGATTCTTTAGGATTTTCTAAATATACAATCATGTTTTCTGCAAGTAAAAATCCTTTCCATTCTGAAGTATTTATTTTATCAAAACATAGCTAGTAAATTTTAATTTTTAAATTTTTTTTTTGGTACTGGGGATTGAACTCAGGGGCATTCAACCACTGGGCCACATCCCCAGCCCTTTTTTGTATTTTATTTAGAGACAGGGTCTCACTGAATTGCTAAGTGCCTCACCATTGCTGAGGCTGGCTTTGAACTCATGATCCTCCTGCCTCAGCCTCCCAAGTGCTGAGATTATAGGCCTGAGCCACCGCACCCAGCCTTAGCTAGTAATTTTTACTTAGATGTTGAATATTGTTAATGTTGACTAGTTCAGATTAGTTTTGTATCCCAACTATTCCTAGAAGGAGGAAAAATTTTCATATTATCTTGGTCTAATACATATTTCTTATTAGTAGGACTGACGGGTTTATAAGAGTGGTGATCTCTAGGTTTGTTCTCTTGTAGTATGTTAATATTGTTTGAAAATTAGTATATTACTTCACACTTACATTTCATTTTACTCTTTGACCTAGGTCAACTTCACCTTTATACTTTGAGCTCAAAGCCTTGTCTACTGTGAATTCAGCACCTGACTTCTCTCAGATAATTTTCTAACATTAGTAAAATGCTTCATTTTTTTTTTCAGTAATAAACATCACTTTAAAAATCAGACTGACTAGCGCTCATGAACATGAATATTTTTCCACAAAGTACAGTAGGTTTATTGCTAAAGGGGAAAAATTCAGTTATTATAGGAAGATATTTGTAACGACTTATTTTTGAAATATTTTCCTTATATTGTTTTAAATCTTTATTTTGTATTTTAGGAATGTGGTTCTTTAGAATGAGATCTTTATATTCAGGTTGCTCCATTTCAACACAATTCTAGCTTAAATGAAACTCCTTTAAAATAGACTTCCACATAGAATTATTTTCTTAGAGACATTATAATGAATGATGCTATCTGTGAGGTGTATCTTCATCCAAAGAAGAGCTATAGAATGTGGAAGCATTTGTAGACAGTTGGCAGTTTTTGTAAGTAACTTATTCCTTAATCTTTGATGTGGTTTTTCCATTACTTGGTAAGTTTTAATCATTTGGTATCAGTATGACATCTTAGTCACTCTTTGAATATAAATGTGCATTTTAGAGTTTCAAGTGTTTGTGAAGACAAATTTCACTTTTGAGACCTTAAAAGGATTTTAGAGTTTAGATAATATTTAAGATTAAAAATTTTACAGGTGGGGGGCTGGGATTGTGGCTCGGCGGTGGAGCGCTTGCCTAGCGCGTGCGTGGCCCAGGTTCGAGTCTCAGCATCACATAGAAATTAACGCATTGTGTACAACTAAAGCAAATAAATAAATATTTTTTAAAAATTTACAGGTGGGGCTGGGGTTGTGGCTCAGCGGTAGAGCACTCACCTAGCACGTGCGCAGCCTGGGTTCAATCCTCAGCACCATGTAAAAATAAATAAATAAAGGTATTGTGTCCAACTACAACTAAAAAATATTTTTAAAAAAATTTTTACAGGTGAAAGAAAAACTTAGTGAACTCAATACTTGAGAAGTATTTTTTTAATTTTTTATTATTCTAATTTGTTATACATGTTTGCAGAGTACATTTCATTTCATATTACATATAAAGAGCATGATTTTTCAAGTTGCTGGTTTTATATAAAGTATTTTTACAACAATTGTGTCTTCATACATGTATTTAGGGAGAAGTATTTTTAAAGCTGACTAACATGTATCACAAAAAGCAATGAGAATATGGTGATTATCAAACTTTATCATGTATACACATCCCCTAAAGTAGCTAGTTAAAATTTTAGATAACCTTGCACACTTCTAGAAATGTGGACTTGTGGCTGAGGTTGAAACTAAAATTCTGTGTTTTTAAAAATACCAGCAGATAAGTCTAATGCAGATGGTCTGTAAACCCATTTGAGAAACAGATCTGGTAGAAAGGAACTGTATTGAGAATTAATTCTGGGATCTGGATCCATTATTCAGTCCCTGAATGACCTTCTGTAAATTCCTTGTTGTAGTTTGGATATGAGGTGTCCCCCCAAAGTTTCTGTGTTAATGAAAGAATATTTGAAGATAAAATGATTACATGGTCTAATTGGGTGGTAACTGTAGGTATGTGGAGCATGGCTGGAGGATGTGGGTCACTGGGGATATGCCATGAAAGTGTGCATCTTCCCTGTGGCCCCTTTCCCTTTCATTCTGATTTCTGGTTGCCAGAAGGTGAGCAGCACTCCTCCACCACGCCTTTCTGCCATGATCTCCTGCTCTACCTTGGGCCCACAGCAATTGAGTCAGAACAATAGGAAGTAAATTTATGAAACAGTGGAATAAAAATAAAATTTTGTTCACAGTGATGCAAGGATAACTAACCCATTCCTCTTTTAGTCTAAATAACAACAAATAATATCCTGGTTATCCATAGGCGAGAGCAGGTTCCTTCTCACTCTTCTAGGGAGCAATTTCATAGAAAATATAAACTGATCTTTAAGCAAGAATGTTGCTTTCTGCCTTCTCAGTGGGGAGTAGTAAAGGTGATCTCTAGTCAAGGGTAGAATGAAGGGAAGAGAAACTGTCCCCATTCCAGGCAGGTGCAGTGCATTTTGATGGTGGGAAGAGATAAGCATAATTCCATCCCCCTGAGGGAAGAGTATCTAAGGAAGTCAAGAAGAAGCAGTTTTATCAGAGTATAGACAGCATGTTCAACACATACCAAAATAGGTGGACTTGTTAATTCAAGCTCTCCAGAGGAGATCCATGGGCCCTCTCTCTGGGGGATCCCTGGAGGAAGTAGTGGCTCTTAGAGTCACTGTTTTAATAAGCCTTATTCCCCTTAGTTACGCCACTCATGTTTTTCTGAATTTAAATCAGGGTAGTATAGCCCAATTATATCACCCTGGCTATTTTACTAAAGCATATAACCTTTAACCAGTTAATGGGTTAATATAGTGCAAATGTAGAGCAAAGGGAGAAAGTCTTTGTTACAAAGTACCATTTGTTTGTGCAGGGAAAGATCCTTCAAGGAAGGATACTATTTTCACCAATTCACATGCCATTGTGCTGGATCTGTTTCCCCATGGATACATTGAGTGGGTTGCATATGTTCCTAAGATTTATTCAATTTATAATACTTTTGTGGTTGCTAGATTATTATCACTTGGCTGTGGAGGTTTCTTTTTCTATATGACATCAGGGTTTTCGATTGCCTTAAAATTTACTTATGTGTCATTTTAATTATCTAAAATATTGCATGACCTAAAGACTTACTGAATTCATTCAGCATTAATTTAATAAGATATTTTTAAAACAGGCTGCCCACTGGAATTCAGTATTAACCAAATACATGGTCCTACCTCTCATAGAACTTCTTCTTCTTCTTCTTCTTCTTCTTCTTCTTCTTAATATTTATTTAGTTGTAGATGAACACACAGTATCTTTATTTATTTTTATGTGGTGCTAAGGATCGAACCCAGTGCCTTACACATGTGAGGTAAGCTCTTTACCACTGAGCTACAGCCTCAGCCCCATCTCACAGAACTTCTATTCTCATCAAAAAGTACACAAATAGCCGGGCACCATGGCACATGCCTATAATTCCAGCAGCTCGGGAGACTGAGGCAGGAGGATCGCAAGTACAAAGCCAGCCTCAGCAAAAGTGAGGCACTAAGCAACTCAGTGAGACCCTGTCTCTAAATTTAAAAAATACAAAATAGGGCTGGGGAATGTGGCTCAGTGGTTGAACTCAGGTTCAATCTCCAGTACCAAAAAACAAACAAACAAAAAATAAAACCCCACAAAATAAAATCAAATAAAATAATTTTAGATGTCAAGTGCCCAAAAGTAACAGAATGAAACTATAGTAAGAATTGTATAGTCAAGAAAGGCCTTTCTGAGCGATGACATTTGAACTGAGATTCAAGGGTAAAAAGGAGTTATTAAAGAGTTGAATAAAGAGCTTTGTATGCATGAAATGCTATGTCCTACCTGAAGTAGGAAAGAGCTTAGTGTCTTCAGGGAACAAAAAAGAGGCCAGTGTGGCTGGAGCACAGAGTTCAAGGAAGAGTATTCCAGGGAGATTAAAGAAATAGAGGGAGGGCTGGGGCTGTGGCTCAGAGGTAGAGCGCTCCCCTAGCACGTGGGCAGCCAGGTTTGATCCTCAGCACCAAGTAAGAATAAAGGCATTGTGTACAACTAAAACAAACAAACAAACAAACAAAAAAAGAAGGGTGTTAGAAATATCAGTAGGTTCCCATTTCCCCAAGAGAGGCCCCCACCCAGAGATGGTGCTATACCCACTGCCCCGCCTTTTCCCACCAATGCTCCCCTGGAGGTCAGCCAAAGCTTCCCCTCAAGGCCAGTCGGAGCTGCATGCACTGCCTAAGCCTACGTGCCTAAACCTACGTAGGTGCCTGATGTGCCTAGAACCAGTAAGATGGTCTCACAATCTCCAGTCCCTCATGGCCCAATTAGCATAGGACAGATACCCCAAACAGCAGATATAAGTTGAAGCCTGCACGTTCTCTCTCTCTCTCTCTGCCGAGGCCCCAGCTCCCTGCCCCCCTCTTCCCTAAGCCCTGCCCCTACTCCCTGCTTTCCCTCTCTACTCCCTTCTCCCTGCTCATCCCTCCCTGTCTCCCTGCCCAGACCCCTTCCCTGCTCTCTGCTCTCTGCTCCTTGCCGCTCCCCCACTCCCTCCTCGGCAGCCACCTTGCTGCTTCCCAATAAATCTCTTGGCAGTATCTCCGTCTCTTGGTGTGGTCACTCGCCTTCCTGAGGGAAACTTATACATATAACTGATTGCTTTTATTTTACTCCTAGATGGGTTTTAAGTTTATTTTCTGTGAAATGTAAAGCCAATGAGAAGTTTTATGAAAAGGGATGACATGTTCTGATTTAAATTTTTGAAAAATTCATCTGGTTGTATGTGGATAAATACTGTGGGTATGTGAGCAGATAATCAATTAGGAGTTAAAGAAAGAAATGATGATGGTAATTTAGACCAGGGTGTTGGCAATGGAGTTAGAAAAATATGGGTGAATAGGAAATGTATTGGAAGAAAAACTGATAGTTGCTAAGAGATGGAATGATGGAGAGATCAATTTTTGACTTGAGCTTTGAGATGAATGCAGAAATTATTAAGAGGGGAAAACTGTGGGGGGATATAAAATAAGTTTGAGATGACTCTTAATTATTGAAATAAAAATACATCATATCCAACAATCTACTTTCAAGGGAGAAATCAGGTATGGAAATATCAACTTGAGTGATATCAACATATTGTTAGTATTTAATGCATGATAATGGATGAACTCACCACAGGAACTGTAGTGAGAAAAGCAAAGAACCCAGAACTAAATCATAAAACACCATAATATTTAGTCGTCAGACAAGGAGGATCCTGCAACGGAGACCAACAGGTAGCAAGTAGAAAAAAATGAGGAGCCAGGCGCAGTGGCGCACGCCTGTAATCCCAGCACTTTGGGAGGCTGAGGCAGGAGGATCACAAGTTCAAAGCCAGCCTCAGCAATGGCGAGGCACTTAGCAACTCAGTGAGACCCTGTCTCTAAATAAAATACATAAAAGGGCTGGGGATGTGACCCAGTGGTCGAGTGTCCCTGAGCTCAATCCCCGGTACCACAAAAAAAAAAAAAAAAAAAAAAAAAAAAAAAGAGGAGAGTTTGCCGATGTAGAAAAGTGCTGATGTAGTATTAGTTTAATGAGTTACCACAATCATGTTATTTAAAAATTATAGACAGAGCTGGGCGCGGTGGCACATGCCTGTAATCCCAGCACTTGGGAGGCTGAGGCGGGAGGATCACGAATTCAAAGCCAAAAAAGGGCTGGGTATGTGGCCCAGTGGTCAAGTGCCCCTGAGTTCAATCCCCGGTACCAAAAAATATATATAAATAAAAAATTAAAAAATTATAGACAGTTCTAGAGTCTAGAATTCTGAAATCAAGGTGTCAGCAGGGTCACACTCCCTTTTTAGACAATAGAGGAGAATCCTTCTTTGGTTCTTCCCACTTTTGATTGCTTCTGACAATTATTTGTGTTCTTGGCTTATATTTACAATAGTCCAATCTCTGCTTCTGTTGTCACATGGCTTTCTCCTCTATTTGTGTGTTCTAGTCTTCCTCTTCTTTCTCTTATAAAAGAGAACATTCATTGGAGTTTGAGCCCACCCTAATCTAGTAAGATGTTGCCCTAACTTGATTACATCTTCAAAGATCTTTACTTCAAAGTAGGTCACATTCACAAGTACTGGGGAGTTAGGACTTAAACTTATCTTTTTTCCATGCTGGGGATACAATTCACCCCTTTCTAGCTGAACTTTGTTAATTTGTGAACAGCATCTATTTTCACTTCCTTTTATACTTAAATCTGTTTCTCAGAGAATGGAAGCTAGGGATCACTTTCCCCAGAACCCCCTTCTACAAGGTTTCTGGATATGAAACAGATTTTTCCGATGAGTGACTCAGATTTGCATGAAGACTTAGAAGGTAGAGGCAATCTTTTCCACAATGGTGATGGTTAATGTATAAGAGCTTTAGCAGATGTGAACTGCAGTGACTAGACACTACTTTCCATGTGTGGTCTTGGAGCTATGAAATAGCTTCAGTTGTAATTTCCTGTAGCTTTGAGAGATCTGGGGACAATAGCTTCCTGAACAGAAGGCGCAGCAGAAACTCCTTGGAATCTACTCTTCAATCATTCCAATGATTAGTAAGCACCTAGTTCCTACAGATATATTGTACAAGATACATATCCAGATAGAAGGAGACTGAGGACACATAACTACTAAATGCTGTTGTGGCACTTTGGATTGGATCCTGACAGAATATTAGGAAAATAATTTTTGCACAGTTGGTACAATTTGAATACAGTCTATTGATTAGTTTGTACAATGGTACCTATGTTAATTTCTTATTTTGATAATTATGATAATCATTTGGTTTTATAGCTATGTAAGAACTTAAGAGCAGAGAAGCTAGATTAAGTAAATAATGAAACTACTTAATACTAGTGTTACAATTTATGTGTGAGTCTAGAATTATTTCAAAATAAAAAGTTAACAAAAAGCCACAGGATTAGTGGATTTAGAGATCATAGTGAAATTAAAGAAATACTAAGAATTAAGAAAAATTACCTGAGTAGCAGTGAAGAAAAAACATTACTTCTTGCCCCCGAGATCCATGGATGTGTGAAAAAAATATCTGCCATCTGAGAGAACTTCAAGGGAACCAGTGTTCTTAAGATAATCAGATAACAATTACAAGAGCTTATGGTAGAATGAAGATCTTATAACTATGGAGTACTAGCAAAAGGCCTGAAAAGATAGGTGTTAGAGAGTGGTATGTTTTATGTTACAACTTTGGGGATGCCAGACTGTTGAATACAAGGTGGTATAGGGTATAACTAGAAGAGTGTTTGAAGTAGGATGGAGGAAAAGATAATTGAAGGTAAACAAATCAGAAAAAAGGCTACCAATTCAATAATAAAAGATAAATAGCCCAATTAAAAGTGGACAAAGGATTTGAATAGACTTTTCTAAGGTACTTAAATGACTAGTAAGCATATTGAAAGATGCTACACATCATTAACCATTAGAGAAATGCAAATCAAAACCCCATAATAGGGGCTGAGGTTGTGGCTCAGTGGTAAAACGCTTGCCTACCCCGTGTGAGGCACTGGGTTTGATCCTCAGCACCACATAAAATAAATAAATAAAGTTATGTCCATCTACAACTAAAAAAAATATTTTATAAAAAACCATGATATGGGGGCTGAAGTTGTGGCTCAGCGGTAGAGCACTCACCTAGCATGGCCCGGGTTCGATTCTCAGCACCACATAAAAATAAATGCATTGTGTACAACTAAAGCAAATAAATAAATATTAAAAAAAAACATGATATGGGCTGGGGCTGTAGCTCAGTGGCAGAGCACTTGCTTCATATGTGTGAGTCACTGAGTTCAATCCTTAGCACCACATAAAAACAAACAAATAAAATATAGACATTCTGTCCATCTACAACTATAAAAAATTTTTTTTAAAAAAACCATGATATCACTTCATACCCACTAGAGTGACTACAACAAAAGGAACAGATCATAACAGTATTGGTTGGTAAAGATGTGGATAAACTGGAACCCTCATAGATTGTTTAAGGGAAATAAAAATGGTGAAGCTATTTGGAAAAATAGTTTGGAAATTCCTCAAAAGGTTAAACATAGGCTAGGGATATAGCTCAGTGCTACATAACATTCTTAACCATGCATTAGACCCTGAGTTCAATCCCTAGGAACTTCCACCACCACCAAAAAAGGTTCAACATAGAGTCACCATATGATCCAACAATTCCATTCATAAGAACTGAAAATATAAGTTCACACAAAAAATTTCTATGTGAAAAGTTCCTAGCAGCCCCAAAGTAGAAACTCAAATTTCTATTAACTGTTAAGTAGAGAAAAAGGAATAAAGAACTTATAGAAATATTAACAAAGATGAACCTTGAAAAGTTTATGCTAAAACAGAGAGAGACAGTAAATTTTACAGAAGGCCATATATTATATATTATGGTTTGAAATGTCCCCCCAAAAGCTCATGTGTTAGGAAATGCAGCAATATTCAGAGGCAATGACTGGATCATAAAGTCTGTAACCTCATCAGTGGATTAATCTATTTGACAGATTAACAATTCTAATGATTTCTGGGTGTAGGCATGTAGGTTGTGGCTGGAGGAAGTAGGTCACTAAGGGTGTCACCTTGGGGACTATATCTTGTTTCTGGATCCTCTCTCTCTCTCTCTCTCTCTCTCTCTCTCTCTCTCTCTCTCTCTCTGTTTTCTGACTGCCATGAGCCCAGCAGCTTTCATCTGCCATGCTCTTCTGTTATGATGCTCTGCCTTATCTGGGACCCAGAGCAATGGAGTTGGCTGACCATGGGCTGAGACCTCTGAAGCACTGAGACTAAAATAAACTTTTCCTCTTCTAATTTGTTTTTGTCAGGTATTTTTACCATGTGACAAAAAGTTGACTAAATATTATATGAATTCATTTATTTGAAATATCCAGAAAAGGTAAATCCTCAGAGACAAAAAGCAGATTAGTGGTTACTAGGACTGGGAGGAGCGAAGAATGTAGAATGACCAATAATTGGCACATGATTTCTTTTTGAGATGATAAAAATATTCTGATGTTAATGATCATGGATACACAACCCCACAAATACACTAAAACCATTGAATACTATTTAAAGGGTTAAATTTTAAAGTATGTAAATTATACCTCAAACTGTATTTAAAAAGATGACTCAGGGGAACTAGAAGAGTCCATGTAGACATTCAAGTTACTGAGAGAGGTGAATAGAAGATAACAGGGAAGAAAAACTGACAAAGGAGCTACTGTCCCTTTAAAGCATGAAAGCAACGTATGCAGGTGTTGCTAGATGACTGTAAAGGGAAGGGGGTGTGGTAACAGATTTCAGCTATGGCAAAAGCTTCCAAAAAGCTGGGGCTTATGAAGGATAAGAAAAATTGCTCAGGTAGCAATGAAGGAGCAAGAAAGTCACTTCCTGGCCCTGAGATCCATGGGATATGAGAGAAGATCTGCCATTTGAAAGGACTTCAAGGGCGTCGGTGTTCTTATGATAACTAGGTTACAATTAGGTAAAGTGAAGATCATATAAAGCTTATATTATAGTGAATATTATAGAAGAAAAAAGATTTCTTCATCCATATTTGAAAAAATGATACATGCTAAAATGAACCAATATAATCTTCTTGTCTTGTATAGACATAGGACTCTTCTCAATGTATTCTGCTGGAATTTTAGATTCAAGGACTCTGCTAATATATTTACAGAACTGTCATGAATGCCTTGTGGGAATAAAGTAGAAATTCAACTGATCCAAAGAATCCAGAATTTAAAAACTCTCAAACTTAAAACAACAAAAACGTAAATATTAACTACCTGAATTCATGAACCTTGCAACACATCACCATTCTAAACTGGGCAACATGAATTTCTTCCTTATGGTACATACAGTGCTATAGCTTCAATATAGTTGAAATCTCAAAATAGACAGATGATGCCAAAAAGAAAAGCCAAACAGGATTTTAAATATTGGAATATGCTCTTTCAATTGCATAAGTTATGCTATAACTTAATAGAATAAAAAAAAAATAAAACTTTTCATTATCTCTCCTTGTGCTATGAATTGGGTGAGCTCAGCTGGTCAGTTCTCTCTCTGGGTACCTCTTGTGTGTTTTTACCAAATGGGTGTTGAAAGTCATTTGAAGGTCACACCAGGTTGGATATCTAGGACAGCTCATTCACATGGCTGGTGTGTGAAACTGATTATTGGTTTGAAGTTCCCTTCAGGCCTGGTCAACTAGAGATCTAAAAGTAACCTCTTTAAGGTAGTTTGAACTTCTCAGAGCATGGAGGTCTTAGTATTTAGACTTCTTACATGGAAGATGATTTCCCTCAGCTTTGGAAATGTTTTGACTGGAAGTTGTTAGTCTCTTATGGCCTTAAGAATGGCCTGGGGTCATTCTTCTGTACTCCATTGGTCAAACAACACCCCGAACAAGGGACAGGGCCACACATCTCACTTCTTTGAGAAAAAAATGTCAAAGAATTTTTGGTCATTTTAGTCTACCACAGTATGTCCTTTAGCCATAAATAATCTACATTTCTCCCACAAGTAAAATATACTCATTTAGGGCTAGAGCTGTAGCTCAGTGAAGGAGTGCATGCTTAACATATGTGAAGCCCTAGAACCAATCCTCAACACTGAAAAAAATATTGATATATACATATAGATACCTACTCATGTAGTCTCATGACCCCTAAGGTCCCGTTAGCATCTCATCATCTATATTAGATCCTTAAGAGCACAGTTTCACTTTCAATCTTAATCCAGAGATCCCCAAACTAAGAGACAGGTTAGCTACTTCCTGCCCACAAATAAGGTAACTACAATTAACACTTCTACACAAAAAGGAAGAAAATATGAGGCACTGTTCTATAGTAAATATGAACTCAGGCTAGGTATATGATGCCAATTCCTTGATTAGGGCTTAATTCAGTTATGTTCTCAGTTCTCAAGACATCTTTACTTTTTTATAAGCAATAGCTCTTATTTGTATCTGAGTAGCTTTCTCAGACTGCTTTCTGCCAGTAAAAGATTGATAATACAAAGCCTCTTTTTATTTTGTATTATTTCTATCCCTTTCAGTTCAAGCTGGTACAGTTCCTTTTAAAATTTTTGTAGATTCACTAGACAAAAGCCATACCCAAAGCCGGGAGCGGTGGCGCACGCCTGTAATCCCAGCACTTTGGGAGGCTGAGGCAGGAGGATCGCAAGTTCAAAGCCAGCCTCAGCAATGGCGAGGCACTTGGCAACTCAGTGAGACCCTGTCTCTAATAAAATACAAAAAAGGGCTGAGGATGTGGCCCAGTGGTCTAGTGCCGCTGAGTTCAATCCCCGGTACCAAAAAAAAAAAAAAAAAAAAAAAAAAAGCCATACCCACATTTGTTCATGAGATAGGCCCTTCTCTACTATGGGATACCCACAAAGTTGTAGCACAATGCCCTTCAGATTCTTAAAAGCCCTTCTTTAACTGAGAAGAGGGCATATGAGACTTACTTTATTTAGTTGGGGAGAGGACATATGAGATTTAGCAAATGCTACTGGCCACTCCCTTAAATCTCTTAGGTCTTGACGAATATGCCACACCCTTGAGAATTTCATCCTGAAATTTTGCTTTATTCATAACCCTTTGGATTTCATCTTTGCCCTGAAGCCACTAATAATTTTTTGACTCCTTCAAGGCAAGACTGGGATAGAAAGTTTCACTTCTGAACTCAGCAATTCCTGGCTCCTTTATGCTTTCTTTAAATGCTGCTTAAAAAACTAAAGTTTTTTTTTTTTAATTTCATCTCTTTCTCCTTTTATTTTATCATAGGCAGTTAAAGAAACCAACTATAAATTCCTATATTCTATCTGAAAAACTTTCCCTGTAAGATCTACATCCATTGGGTTGATCTTCCATCTTCCATACTACTATAGGCAATAATGTTGCCAAACTTTCTGTTATAACAAGAATCCTCTTTTCTTCAGCTTCCAGTAATATTTTTTTTCCCTCTCCTTCAATTTCTCACTAAAGACTCAAGTACCTTCTGCATTCAATAACAAGATCATTGGGGCCTGTAATAGTTAATTTGAATTGTCAACTTGATTGGATTAAGAGATGCTGAGGATTAAGAGGTTTATGGATATGTCAGTGAGGGTGTGTCTAGGAATCATTGGCATATGGGATAGCCAACTGAAATGGAGAACCTCCCTAAGTGTGTGCAGCACAATATATGATGGCTTGAATGGAATAAAAATTGGAAGAACAAGGCAGCAGCAGCAGATGCAAGCTCAGTTCTTGAACAGGTTCTTGATTGCTGCTGTGATGTCTGAGGATATCGGACTCTCGCTTCTTCACTCTTCCAAAGAGGACTCTGCTAAGTGATTCCCCAGAAGCCTTCAGTCTCAGACTAGGAAAGCACTGTTGATCTCTCTTGCTCTGGGGCTTCAGCCTCTTGGACTGTGCAGCTACTGGTTCTTCCAGCTATCCAGCCTGCAGATGGCCATTGTGGACTATCCAGCTTCTGGTCACATAAGCCAATCTAATAAGTCCCCTTTCTATAATTATGCTTCCTGTTGATTCTGCTCCTTTAGAGAACCCTAATATAGAGCCTTTCCACTTTCTACCTGCCCCCAAGAAAAAAAAAAAAAAAAAAAGAAAGAAAGAAAGAAAAAAGAAAAACCCGATATTACATGCCTCAAAGTAACAAATTTTGCTATCATTATTTATTTATTATTTCTTTTTTTAGAGTTTTATAGTTATCCATAGTAGTTGGGTTCATCCTGACAAACTCATACATGCGTGGAATTCTATTTCAGTTCGTGATCCTTTATCCCTCTTTATCCCTCTTCCTTTTTCTTCCTGGCCTCCCTTCCCCCTCCCATATTTCTTCCTCTACTCGACTTCCTATTTATTTGCATTTGATTGGTTCTGCCACCTATATATAAAAGTTCCCTGTGGTATAGTTATATATGCACATAACATGATTTTTTAAAAACTTCATTCTGTATTGCCTCCCTTTACCCATCCTTCCACACTACCTCTCTTTAAAAAAAAAATTTTTTTTTGTAGTTGTATGCGGGGTTTCTCATCCGGGGATTTGAGCTCGACCCCAGCCCGTTATTTCGGGGCTGTGAGTCTGAGATCTCCCCAACCTGGAATTGAGCTGACACCCAACCTGTTAATTTAGGGCTGTGTGGGCCTAGTTCTTCCAAACCAAGAATCAAGCCAGGTGTCCGCCTGCTTATCCAGAAATCTGGGTTTTTCCTTGGTTATGCAAATGAGTTTGAGCCCAAGCTCCCTCCAAATGCCTGGGGGTCTGAGCTTGGCTCCTCTTTGCAGATGAGATGCCACTTTATGCGACCACCAAACTGTGGGCTTCTGTCTGTACTCTTGATGTATTTCTATTGTATGACCACCAGGTTCTAATATATTTAATTATCAAAAATAAAACCAGTTCTATGGCCCTATGGAATCTAGCCAGAAGCTGGATATAGCAAAGATAACTAAGATTAGCTTTTGCAAATAGCCCCTCCCTACAGGGCATAACATTACTCATTAAAAAGCTAATGGTCTTTTTGTGTCTGTAAAAGACTCTCCCTTATCTTTCAGCAAATCTAGGATAGATAAGATTGATCAATAGTAGGTACTTAGGATAACTATTTTGTTTTTCCTTGATTGACCCTGGAATGTCCTGAATTTCTTTAAAGTAACCTTCTATAGTTAATTACTGGAATTCTTTATTGTAATCTACTGGAAATCTTTACTCTCCCTTACTGGAAATCATCAATGTAATAAATTCCTTTATGTTACCTCCCTAAGAAAAAATGTGAATTACTGTGCTTGTTGGGATGTATAAAAAGCCATACTGAGAAAAGTAAAATCAGAACAGTAGAAGGATTTCTACAACCTGACTTGTGTGTGGATTATTTTCCTGTCGTCGACGTACCAAGCGGGAAGAACTTAACATCTTTGCTGAAGCTGGCCTTCAGCAGTTGTAGATGGACAGAATCAATTTATTTATTTTTATGTGGTGCTAAGGATTGAAACCAGTGCTTCATATGTACCAGGCAAGCACTCTGCCACTGAGCCCTAGCCCTCCACACTACCTCTTTATTTATTTATTTATTTATTTATTTATTTTTTTTTTTTGTGGTACTGGGGATTGAACTCAGGGGCACTCGACCACTGGGCCACATCCCCAGCCCTTTTTTGTATTTTTTTTTTTATTAGAGACAGGGTCTCACTAAGTTGCTAAGTGCCTCGCCATTGCTGAGGCTGGCTTTGAACTCGTGATCCTCCTGCCTCCCAAAGTGCTGGGATTACAGGCGTGCACCACCGCGCCTGGCTTCTCCACACTACCTCTTGATCTCCTTCTACATTACTGATCTTCCCTTTATGTTATCCAAGTCTCCCTCCCCCTTTCCTTTATTTTACTTTAGCTTCCTCATATGAGAGAAAAAATTCAACCTTTGAGTTTTTGAGTTTGGCTTATTTCACTTAGCATGATATTCTCCATTTTCATTTACTAGCAAATGCCATAATTTCATTATTATTATGCAATATTCTAAAAGCTATAAGCAATCATTTTCTTTTTAAAAAAATATTTATTATTATTATTTTTTTAGTTGTACACATGCTTTTTTTGTTGTTGTTGTTGTTAATTTTTATGTGGTGCTGAGGATCAAACCTGGGCCATGCACGTGCTAGGCGAGTGCTCTACCACTGAGCCAAAACACCAACCCTCATTTTCTTGTATATATATGCCACAATTTTTTAATCCTGTTCATTGAACGACGGGCACCTGTGTTGACTCCACAATTAAGCTATTGTGAATTGTACTGCTATAAACATATAGAAATATATAAACTGCTGTACCATTGAGTATTCCAATTTTAGATCTTTCTTAAATAGCTGTGTCATATGGTGATTTCATCCCTAGGATTTTGAGAATTCTATATACTGCTTTCCAGAGTGGTTGTACTAGTCTGCAGTCCCACCAACAAAGTACAAGTGTACCCTTTTCCTCACAATCTCACCAGCATTCATTACTGTTTGTATTCATGATCATTGCCATTTTGACTGGAGTAAGATGAAATCTTAGCATAGTTTTGATTTGCATTTCCATGATTGCTAGAGATGTTAAAACTTTTTTATATATATTTGTTGGCCATTTGTTTCTTCTTCTGAGAAATTTCTGTGTAGTTCTTTTGCCCATTTGTAAATTTTTTTTGGTAGTGTCTTTTTCAGTTCTTTATATATTTTGGATAGTAATCCCCTGTCAGAGGACTAACTGATCAAGATGTTCTACCATTGTGTAGACTATCTCTTCACACTCTTTAATTATTTCCTTTGCTGTGCAGAAGCTTTTTAGTTTTGTGGCATCCCATATATTGATGCTTGTCTTTATTTCTTGCACTGGGGCGTGGGGGAGTCTTGTTTAGGAAGTTGGTGCCAGCATCTATATGATGGGAAGTTGACCCTATGTTTTCTTCTAGCAGTTATAAGTTTTCTGGTCTAATTCCTAAGTCGTTGATCTATTTCAATTTGAGTTTTGTGCATGGTGAGAGATATGGGGTCTAGTTTCATTTTTCTACATATATCTATCCAGTTTTCCCATAACCATTTGTTAAAAAGGCTGTCTTTTCTCCAAAATATATTTTTGGCAACTTTGTCAAATGTCAGATGGCAATAGGTATAAGGATTTGTCTCTGTGTCTTCTATTCTGCTCCATTGGTCTTCATGTATATTTTGATGCCAAAACCATGCTGTTTTTGTGACTACAACTTTGTAGTATAATTTCCATCAAGTGTTGTGACATACTGCTTCACTTTTCTTGTTTAGTATGGTTTTGACTATTCTTCCAAATGAATTTAAGAATTGTTCTAATTTTGTGCAGAATGTCATTGGTATTTTTTTTTTTTTTTTTTTTTTTTTTTTTTTTTTTGTGGTACCGGGGATTGAACTCAGGGGCACTCGACCACTGGGCCACATCCCCAGCCCTTTTTTGTATTTTATTAGAGACAGGGTCTCACTGAGTTGCTAAGTGCCTCGCCATTGCTGAGGCTGGCTTTGAACTCGCGATCCTCCTGCCTCAGCCTCCCAAAGTGCTGGGATTACAGGCGTGCGCCACGGCGCCCGGCTTGTCATTGGTATTTTGATGGGAGATTTCATTGAATCTATATAGTGCTTTGGTAGTATGGCCATTTTGACAACATTAATTCTGCCTATCCAAGAACATGAATGTCTTTCTATCTTCTAATTTCTTTCTTCATTGTTCCATAATTTTCATTTTATAGTTCTTTTACCTCGTTGGTTAGATTAATTCCCAAGTATTTTATTTTATTTTTGAGGTTATTGTGAATGGAATGGTTTTCCTGGCTGAATTACTACTGGAGTAGGGAAAGCTATTGATTTATGGGTATTGATCTCTATATCCTGCTATATTTTGATAAACTCATTTATAAGCTCTAGAAATCTTGTGGAGTATTTTTGGGTCTTCTAGATATAGGATCATGTCATCAGCAAGCAGAGATGTTTGACTGTCGCAGGCCAGCCATGGGCTTTGTGTGTGAGCTGTGAGCATTTTGAACGTGTGAGCAGACTGGACTAATGTTGCTGCTCTGTGTGGGCTGTACACATATGTGTCCTTTTTGCTAGTTCTGCCTTTTGATCCCACACAGCACCTGAGATCGGTGTGACATGCCAAGATGTCAATCAATCTACTGACCACAAGACATCACAAAGCTAGATTCAACCCCCTGAAACCTGACCCTTTGCCTTATTTGGAAAGAATATTCCATCGAACCTCCCTTCGTGTGTCTCCCCTATATAAGAATAAAGAATTCAGGTGTCTCTCTCTTTTTCCAACAGACCCCTAAGATTGCATGTTTGTGTGCTTGCGTGCTTTCTTCCGCGTTTTCTAGTTTATTGATGTAGTCAGATTTTGTGAACCCAGCATAGGTCACCAGCTCAGTTAGGTGACAATATTTGACTACTTCTTTTCCTATTTTTATCCCTTTGATTTCCTATTCTTGCCTGATCACTCTAGCTAATGTTTCAAGAATTATATTGAATAGGGATGGTGAGAGTGGACAGCCTCATCTTATTCCTGATTTTATAGAAAATGCTTTTAGTTTTTCTCCACTTAGTATGATGGTGGCTTTGAGTTTGTCATAAATGGTCTTTATGATATTGAGGTAAGTTCCTTTGATACTTAGTTTCTCCAGTGTTTTTAACATGAATAGTTGCTGGATTTTATTAAAAGTCTTTTCTGCATCTATTAAGAAGATCATATGATTCTTGTCCTTAATTCTGTTTAAGTGGTCTTTTCTGCATCTATTAAGAAGATCATATGATTCTTGTCCTTAATTCTGTTTAAGTCACTTACTGACTTACATATGTTGAACCAACATTGCATCCCTGGAATGGAACTCACTTGATCTTTTTTATGTGCTTTGAATGCAGTTTTTAAGAATTTTTGAATCTATGTTCATCAGGAATATTGATGTATAGTTTTCTCTCTTTGATGTGTCTTTTTCTGGTTTTGCTATCAGGGTTACATGGGTTCATAGAATGTATTTGGGAGTATTTCCTCCTCTCCAAAGATCTGGTAGAATTCAACTGAGAATCCACCTGGACCTGGCCTTTTCGTTTTTGAAGCCTTGAATTGCCATTTTATTACTTGATATTGGTCTGTATAGGTTTTCTGTGTCTTCTTGGTTCAATATGGGTAGGTTCATATGTGTCTAGAAATGTGTCAATGTTTTCCATATTTTCCAGTGTATTAGAGCATAATTTTTCAAAATTGATTCTGATAATTTTCTGGATTTCAGAAGGGTCTGTGGTGATATCTCTTTTTCATCTCTAATATTGTTGATTTGGGTCTTCTTATTCATTCTTTTGGTTAATTTGGCTAAGGGTTTGTCAATCTTATTTTTCCTTTCAAAGAACCAACTCTTCTGATCCTGTGTATTGCTTTCCTATTCTCAATTTCATTGATTTTGTCTCTGATCTTAATTATCTCCTGTCTTCTACTGGTTTTGGAGTTTTTTTTTTTTTTTTTTTTTTTTTTTTTTTTTAGGCTTGAGGTAGAGCATAGCTTATTTATTTGGGATCTCTCTTATTTTTTAGTGTGGGCACTCAGTGTTATAAATTTTCTTTTGAAACTGCTTTCATACTGTCCCAGAGATTTTGATGTTTTATCTCTGTTGTTTCTAAAATCTTCTTAACTTCTATGCTCATTTCTTCTTTGATTCATTCTTCATTTAAGTATTACTCAATCTGTGTTTGTGATTTCTATTTTTTTTCTGTTGATTTCTAGCTTCATTCCATTATGATTTGATAGGATACATTGGATTATATATTTTTTTGTATTTCTTAACATTTGCTTTGTGACCTAGAGTATGAAATATTTTGGAAAAATTTTCATGCACAGCTGAGAAGGTAAATTCAGCTGTTTTGGGGTGATATATTCTATAGATGTCTGTTAAGTCTACTTGATTTACATCATTTATTTATGTTGGAGATATATTTGATTTTTATCTTTTAATGACCTCTCTGTTGGTGATAAGGGTGTGTCAAAATCACCCAGAATAATTGTGTTGGGGTCTATGTGAGATTTGCTGTCATGGAGTTGTTTTTTTCTTTTTTCTGATGTAACTGGGTGTGTTAACAATGGTGCATAAATGTTTACTATCATTATATCTTCTTGTTGGATTGTTCTTTATTAGGATGTAGTGTCCTTCTTTGTCTCTTCTGATTAATTTTTGCTTGAAATCTGCTTTGTCAGATATGAGGATAGCAACTCCTGCTTGTTTTGGGGTCCATATGCATGGAATGCTGTTTTTCATCCTTTTATCTTCAGCCTGAGGATGTCTTTGCTTGTCTTTTGTAAACTGAATCTCATTTTTTGATCCAACTTGTTTCTGGTAACCTGTGTCTTTTAATTGGGGAGTTTAGACCATTAAACATTTGGCATTATTATGGTATGTATCAGGCCTTCTGAACACTGTCAGCCAAAGGGATGAAAAGCTCTGGCTTTCTGCTTGCCACGCCCTGTTATGGACCTAGGCTAAGCAGCGGGCGTGGCTGTGACGTATTGTGAGAACCGAAATCGCCCTAAGCATAGGGCAGAGGATTCTGCCCTATGAGGTGTGCCCGTGCTCTTTACCTGTTTCCTATCTGCTTACTGATTGGCTTCTGTCCACTATAAAGCATTGTCCACCTTTTTCAATAAATGAGTTCCAGCGCTGACCGCTGACCAGGCTCCCTGGTGTGTTCCTGTGTCTTCTAAAGGCGGGGGAGGGAATGCCAGCAGCCTTTACTTTCCCAATCTAGTCTCATCGTTGAGGTAAGCCCCTCTAGCCTCTTTTGCTGGACAAAAGAAGTCCATCCCAGGTACGGGGGTGGGGGGGCAGCTAAAGACCTCAACCCTTATAATATCCCGACAGATATGTTTGTTTCCTGCCATTGTGGTTTTCTGCTATATTTTATCTGGCCTTGATTCTCATTTAGTGTTATTCTTCTATTGAACTTACTGTGTTTGGGAACTTTGGAAATTGTTTTTTAGTTACTCAGTGTACAGTTTACTTTTGAGTATTTTTTTGTAGTTCTGATTTGGTGCTCATGAATTCTTTTTGTTTATTCTTGTCATGGAAAGTTTTTTTTTTTTTTAATTTTAATTTCCTTCTCAAATTTGAAACTGAGCTTTGCTGGGTATAGAAACCTTGGCTGGCAATTGTTTACTTTTAGGGCTTAGAATATCTCATTCCAGGCCCTCCTTGATTGTAGAGTCTGCACAAAGAAATCAGAAGTGAGCCTTATTGGTCTGCCTCTGTGACCTGATGTATCTCTTTTGCAGCTTTTAATATTCTTTCCTTATTTTCTATGTTAGGCATTTTGATTATTGTATGTCTTAGAGAGCTTATCATTTGAAAAGGTATATTTGGGGTCTTGTAAGCTTCATGTGTGTGAATGTCTATCTCATTTCTGATATGATAAAACTTTTCTGTAACTATATCATTGAAAATATTCTTTATGTCTTTAGTTTGTATCTCCATGTTCTCTTCTATTCAAATGATTCTCAGGTTTGGTCTTTTAATGTTGTCTCAGAATTCTTATATATTCTGGCCATGTTCTACAATTTTTCCCCTTATTGAATTCTGTGTACTCAAGTTCTATCTTTAAGGGCTGAGGTTCTATTTTTTTCTAATCTGTTAACGATACCTGCAAGTGAATTTTTTGATCGCCTTTCATTTCTTTGTTTCATTTCAGTTATGCTTGTTCACTTTTCACTATTTTTATTTCTTAATTGCAGTGGTCTTTCATCTCCTTCATTTGTTCTTTTAATTATTCCCTTAGATCTTTGTTTAATTCATTGAACATTTTTATAATCAGTTTTTAAAAATCTTTCTCTGGGCTTTCACACAACCTCTCAGTGGAATCCTTTGTTCGGGGACTGTGGATTGGGGTTAGGGGTTGTTTTGCTTGTTTCCATGTTTTCAGAGGTCTTGCACTTGTGCATCAATTGAGGTGGATCCTCCCCCCCACCCTTTTTTTTTTTTGCATGTGTCCTTTTGCATCTAATTATCTTATTTGTTCTGGGACTTCTGTTTATGATACATGAGTAGATACCAAGGGGTGGGATGTGAGCACTCTGATTGTTCCTCTTTGAGTCCCTGTTGTGGTTTGAGTTTTTTTTTTTTTTAATATTAAAAAATTTTTTTTAGTTGTAGGTGGACACAATACCTTTATCTTATTTATGTGGTGCTGAGGATCGAACCCAGGGCCTCACACATGCGAGACAAGTGCTCTACCAGTAAGCCATAGTGCCAGCCCCATGGTTTGAGGTTTTTGTCTCCTCACTTCTTTGAGTTGGGAGTAATGTCAGGGCTCACTCAGGTGGAGTGTGTGGAATGAGGCTCACTCTTGCTTGGTAGAGATGTATTTCTCAGCTGCAGGATCTCCACTCTGTGATCTACTTATAGTGTCCCAATCTCTATCTGACCCCTCTTAGAGGGAAGGGGCAGCCAGTAGTAGCATTAATTTCAGCAACAGATGTACAGCTTTAGGCTAAATGTCTGGTGTTTACTTTGACATCTATATTATATGCCACCTATATAGAAATGGTAGGGTTAGCACTTAATATCTGGCTTTACAGCAAACAGCAGGTGTCAATTATATCATCCATAGCAGTAATGACTCCATCAGCATTAATGGTGGGGGCAGGAGTTATATAAGCCAATTAGTACCGACAGGTGGTAAAAATTGTTCACTAGGGGAAAAAATGTTAGGAAGATAGAAGAGAGTTTACAATTTCAAAAAGTAAACAAAGATAACGCAGAAGAGATGTAGCAGGTAATTTTTATATGGAAGGAGGGGAAGAACAGAAGAAAAATATTGGGACAGAGGAAGGAAGAATAGAATTTGGTCATTAGCAGAAGAGAGAAAGACAAGAGAAATAAACAAATGAAAATGATACCCCAAACCCTCAAAAGACAAGGCAAGAAAAATAAACTACAGATGTTCTGCTCAAAAGGCCCAGGAGACTCTGCGCAGCCTGGGATGACAAGACCATTGAAGATCAGATCAAAAATTCTGGGAGCAATCTAAGGCAAATTGAACAAGTCAGAAAACCTATCCTGCACTTAGGAGCTGCCAATAGCCGCTGCCAGTAGGGGAACAGGCCCCAGCACCAGGATCAGGGAGTATTACATGGAGATGCCTATCTCTTGTTTCTCCTACTAACACTCAAGTTCTCATGATTACCCTATCACTAGTCAAATAATCTAATACCTCTATTTTCTTACATCCTACCTCACAAACGTCTTAGCCAACCCCTAAGTCCTCCCTTGTACCAGTTATATATACTGTAAACCACCACACAAACATACTGACTATATGGTAAAAGATAAATGATCTTATCATTTAAAGTGTCAAAACTGTTAATATAAAAATAGAAGCCAACTGATATATGGTAACATGTTGGGTATGTTGAATGCTGTAATATTGATCTTTCCCTTAAAAGTAAGGCATTGGGTAAACTGTAGGGATGCTATAAGACAATAGGGCAGAAGCAGTAATACCTCAGACTTACACTGCAAGAGAGGAAAACACATAGATATCATGAAAAAACAGGGAAGGAAAATGACCAAAACAAACCAAGATACTACAGCAATAGAATCCATAGAAAGCACAGTAGGTGAAATGTCAGAGAAAGAATTCCGATATACATAATTAAAATAATTCAGGATTTAAAAATGACCTAAATGAGCAGATACAGGCAAAAAATGATATCTCCAACAAAGAAATAAGAGATCAAATACAGGCAACTATTGATCACACCAACAAAGAGATAAGAGACCAAATACAGGTAGCAAAAGATTACTTCAAGAAAGAGATAGTCTGAGAAAAAAACAAACAGAAATACTTGAAATGAAAGAAAAAAATAAGCCATTTAAAAAAATAGTATCACCAACAGATTGGATCACTTGACAGGACCTTAGACAACAAGGACAAAATATATAATATTGAAAATAAAGTTGACCTCACAGTGAAGATGGTAAGAAACCATGAACAGAATATCCAAGAATTATGGGATACCATCAAAAAACTGAATATAAGATTTGTTGGAATAGAGGAAGGCACAGAGAATCAAACCAAAGGAATGCAAAATCTCAATGAAATAATATCAGAAAATTTCCCAAACAATAACGAATTTGAAAACCAAATACAAGAAGCCTATAGGACGCCAAATGTACAAAATTACAACAGATCTACACCAAGGCACATTATAATGAAAATGCCTAGCATACAAAATAAGGACAGAATTTTAAAGGCCATAAGAAAGAAAAATCGTAGCTGGGCGTGGTAGCACACGCCTGTAATCCCAGTACTTTGGGAGGCTGAGGCAGGAAGATGGCGAGTTCAAAGCCAGCCTCAGCAATGTCAAGGCACTTAGCAACTCAGTGAGATCCTGTCTCTAAATAAAATACAAAAAAAAAAAAAAAAAAAAAAAAAAAGGTCTGGGGATGTGACCCAGTGGTCAAGTGCCCCTGAGTTCAATCCCCGGTACCACAAAAAAAAAAAAAAAAAAAAAAAAAAATCAGAAAACCTATAAAGGAAAACAAATTCGTATCTCAGCAGATTTTTCAACCCAGACTCTCAAAGCCAGGATAGCCTGGAACAACATATACCAGGCTCTAAAAGATAAGGGATGCCAACCAAGAATCTTATATCTTATATCTTTGCTTATAGCAAAATTAAGCTTTAGATTTGATGATGAAATAAAAACCTTCCATGATAAACAAAAGCTAAAAGAATTCACAAGAAGAAAGCTGGCACTACAGAATATTCTTGGCAAAATATTCCATGAGGAGGAAATGAAAAACAACAATGAAAACCTGCAAAGGGAAGAACTACAATAAAGGAAAAACTAACCAAAGGAGAAATTAAGTCAAGCTAAATACCAAAAATAAAATAAAATTAAATTAAATTACAAACTGACTGGTAATACAAATCATATCTCAATAATAACACTGAATGTTAATGGCCTAATCTCACCAATTAAAATACATAGGCTGATAGATTGGATTGAAAAAAAAAAAGACCTAACAATATGCTGTCTTCAAGAGACACATCTCATAGGAAAAGACGCCCACAGACTGAAGGTGAAAGGATAGGATAAAATATGCCACTCACACAGTCTACGGAAGCAAGCAGGGGTTTTCCATCCTCATATCAAATAAAGTAGACTTCAAGCCAAAGTTAATCAAAAGAGATAAAGATGGACATTTCATATTGCTTAAGGGAATCATGAATCAACAACAATAACTGTTAATAAATATATATGCCCCAAATAACAGAGCATCCACATTCATCAAACAAACTCTCCTCAAGTTCAAGAGTCAAATAGACCACAACACAATAATTCTAGTGACTTTAACACACCTCTTTCACCACTGGATAGATCTTCCAAACAAAAGCTAAACAAAGAAACTGTAGAACTCAATAATACAATCAATAACTTAGGTTTAATTGACATATATAGAGTATATTATCCATCAACAAGTCAATACACTTTCTTCTCAGCAGCACATGGATCATTCTCTAAAATAGACCATATGTTGTACCATAAAGAAACTCTAAGCACATGTAAAAAAAATAGAGATACTACCCTGCATCCTATCAGATCATAATGGAATGAAATTAGAAATCAATGATAAAACAAGAACCAAAATCTATTCCAACACCTGGAGACTAAATAATATGCTACTGAATGAACAATGGGTTGCAGAAGACATCAAAAAGGAGATTAAAAAATTCTTAGAGGTAAATGAGAACACCGATACAACATATCGAAATCTCTGGGACACTATGAAGGCAGTACTAGGAGGAAAATTCATTGCATGGAGCTCATTACTTCAAAGAAGAAAAGGTCAACAAATAAATGAACATTACACCTCAAATCCCTAGAAGAACAACAAATCAACCCCAAAAGCAGTAGAAGACAGGACATAATTAAAATCAGAGCCAAAATAAATAAAATTGAAACAAATACACAATTTAAAAAATCGACAGAACCAAAAGTTGGTTCTTTGAAAAAATAAATAAAATTGATAAACAATTAGCTATGCTAACTAAGAAAAGGAGAGAAAAAACTCAAGTTACCAATATTTGTGATGAAAAAGGAAACATCATGATGGACACTATGGAAAATACAGAAGATAATTAGAAATTATTTTGAAAATATATACTCCAATAAAATAGAAAATAATGAAGGCATTGACAAATTTCTAGAAACATACAATCTGCCCAAACTAAATCAGGATGATATACATAATATAACTAGATCAATTTCAAGCAAAGAAATAGAGGACGTCATCAAACAACTACCAGCCAGGACTGGATGGATACACAACCGAGTTCTACAAAACCTTCAAAGAAGAACTAACACCAATACTTCTCAAACTATTTCATGAAATAGAAAAAAAGGGAACCCTTCCAGACTCATTCTATGAGACCAATATCATCCTGATTCCAAAACCAGGCAGAGACAAATCAAAGAAAGAAAACTTCAGACCAATATCTCTAATGAATATAGATGCAAAAATTCTCAATAAAATTCTGGCAAATCAAATACAAAAACATGTCAAAAAGATAGTGCACCACAATAATCAAGTGGGGTTCATTCCAGGGATGCAAGGTTGGTTCAATATAAGGAAATCAATAAATGTAATTCATCACATCAATAGACTCAAAGATAAAAATCAAATGATCATCTCAATTGATGCAGAGAAAGCATTTGACAAGATACAACATCCTTTCATGTTCAAAATGCTAGAAAAAATAGGGATAACAGGAACATACCTGAACATTGTAAAGGCCATCTATGCTAAGCCCCGGGCCAACATCATCCTAAATGGAGAAAAATTGAAAGCATTCCCTCTAAAAACTGGAACAAGACAGGGATTCCCTCTTTCACCACTTGTATTTAACATAGTTCTTGAAACCCTAGCCAGTGCAATTAGACAGACAAAAGAAATAAAAGAGATATGGATAGGAAAAGAAGAACTCAAATTATCACTATTTGCAGATGATATGATTCTATACATAGAAGATCCAAAAAATTCCATCAGATATCTTCTAGAACTAATAAATGAATTCAGCAAAGTGACTGGATATAAGATCAATACCCATAAATCAAAGGCATTTCTGTATATCAGTGACAAATCCTCAGAAAGAGAAACTAGGAAATCCACCCCATTTACTGAAACCTCAAAAACAAACAAACACACACACTTGGGAATCAACAAAAGAAGTGAAAGACCTCTACAATGAAAACTACACCACACTAAATAAAGAAATTAATGAAGATCTTAGAAGATGAAAAGATCTACCTTGTTCATGGATAGGTAGAACTAACATTGTCAAAATGACTATTCTACCAAAAGCACTATACAGTTACAATGCAATCCCAATCAAAATCCCAATATCATTCCTCATAGAAATAGAAAAAGCAATTATGAAATTCATCTGGAAAAATAAGAGACCCAGGATAGCCAAAGCAATTCTTAGCAAGAAGAGTGAAGCTAGTGGCATTACTATTCAGACCTTAAATTGTATTACAAAGCAACAGTAACTAAAACAGCATGGTATTGGCACCAAAATAGACCAGTTGACCAATGGTACATCTACAGTTATCTTATATTAGACAAAAGGGGCCAAAAAGCATTCATTGGAGAAAAGATAGTCCCTTCAACAAATGGTGTTGGGAAAACTGGAAGTCCTCATGTAATAAAATGAAATTAAACCTCTATCTCTATCCATGCACAAAACTTGACTCAAAGTGGATCAAGAACCTAAAAATAAAACCACCTAATAGAAGAAAAAGTAGTCCCAAATCTCCATCATGTTAGATTAGGCCCCAACTTCCTCAATAGACCCCTATAGTGCAAGAATTAAAACCAATAATTAATAAAGAGAATAAAATCATGGCATTCGCAGATAAATGGATGGAGTTGGATTCAAACTAAAAAGCTTCTTCTCATCAAAAGAAACAATCAGTGAGGTGAACAGAGAACTTACTGAATGGGAGCAAATCTTTACCACAAGCACATCAGACAGAACATTAACTTCAAGGATATATAAAGCTCTCAAAAACCTTTACACCAGGGCTGGGGTTGTGGCTCAGCGGCAGAGCGCTCGCCTGGCACGTGCGCGGCCCGGGTTCGATCCTCAGCACCATGTACAAATAAACGCATTGTGTACAACTAAAGCAAATAAATAAATATTAAAAAAAAAAAAAAAAAACCTTTACACCAAAAACAAACAAACAAAAAAAAAAAAACCCAATCAATAAATGGGCTAAGGAACTGAATAGACACTTCTCAGAAGAGGATATACAATCAATCAACAAATATATAAAAAAAGTTCAACATCTCTAGCAATTAGAGAAATGCAAATCAAAACCACTCTAAGATTTCATCTCTCGCTAGTCAGAATGGCAGCTATCAAAAACACAAACAACAATAAATGCAGGCAAGGATGTGGAGAAAAGGGCACACTCATACATTGCTGCTGGTGGGACTGCAAATTGGTGCAGCCAATCTGGAAAGCAGTATGGAGATTCCTAGGAAAACTTGGAATGGAACCACCATTTGACCCAGCTATCACACTTCTTGGTGTATACCCAAAGGACTTAAAAACAGCTTACTACAGGGACACAGCCACATCAATTTTTATAGCTGCACAATTCACAATAGCTAGATTGTGGAAACAACCCCGATGCCCATCAATAGATGAATGGATAGGGTAACTTTGGTACATATACACAATGGAACACTACTCAGCACTAAGAGAGAATAAAATCATGGCATTCGCAGGTAAATGGATGGAGTTGGAGAAAATAATGCTAAGTAAAGTTAGCCAATCCCAAAAAACCAAAGGTCGAATGATTCCTTTGCTATGATGATACTGAATTATAATGGCAAGGGAGGGGGAATGAGAGGAATGAAAGAATGTTAAATAGAACAAAGGGGAGGAAGGGGAAGGGAAGAAGCAAGGGGACAGGAACAATGGCAGAATGAGTTTGACATCAATACACTAAGTACATATATAAAAATACAAATGGTGTAAAAATACTTTATGTAAAACCAGTGACTTGAAAAACTGTGCTCTTTATATGTAATATGAAAAGAATTGCACTCTGCAAGCATGTATAACAAATTAGAATAAATAAGTAATTTTAAAAAAAGAAAAAATAAGAAAACTTATCCTTTACCTGACATTGATAGTGGTGTAAGCCTATCCTAGCCTTTACCTGATGTTGGTAATAATGTAAGCCTATAACCAATAAATAAATAGAACATCATGAATGAATTTTAAAAAAAAACTACATTAAAAATGCTAAAAATGAGAGAAAAGTAAACAAATAATTGTATGTATACATGACCCTGAACCAATTAGCACAGCTACAATTCACAAACACACACACATACACAAATTCTTAATGAAGGAACCATCTCCAACAGAGGTGGTCAAAATAGTTAACCAGATTGGGTGGTCACTGTCTAGTCCAATGGTCCTTTTTTTCTAGTTCTCCTTGAGTTTTGGACTGCACGCAAGGGGTGAGGGTTTAACCCTTTCTTGTTTTTGTGTTGCTCTCTGAGCTGCCAGTTGGAGTGGCCTAAGAATGAAGCTGTTTACAATTCAGCTTCTCTTCTCACTAGTATGAGGTGTGATGTATAAGGAAGTACTATCAGTTGGAGTTCTGTCCATACAGACTAGTTTAGTGCGCTCCCAGGGTAAAGCTTATGCAGAGTTCTGAGGGGAGTTCCAGAACGTGAGGCTTAGGTCTAATCAAGCCTCAAGGGCTTTGTTGGTGATGTCCGCTTTTGAGAGATTAGATCAACCCTTCCCTTTGGGAGTGACAATAGCTGATCTCTGATTTGGGTTTGTATCTCAGGAGCCTCCCAAGAATTTCAGTCGTGGGGCAAAGGGTGCCAATCTTCCACTCAGTGCTCCCAGGAGCACAACTTTCCTGAGCTTAGTCCCTGAGGTATTCACTCCTGCCTGCTCAGACTCCAGACCCACTTCAGCTGGAAGAAGATACACACTCACCATAACATAACCCATTCATGGCCTTGGTTACACACTAAAAACAGGCCACTGGAAGCCTTGGTGAGGGAGCCTAACTAGACATTTTGGGCCTGCCCCAACATCTGTGTGCATCACCTCCACTTTCGGTGATGGTGTGGTAGGTAGCTGGGTCATGTCCAATGTATTCTTTCATTTATTGTACCCAAATTTGAGTCCCTAAGCCACTTTGAATGTCCAATTTTGAATTTTAGTGAAATCCCTCTTTTACTCATCTCGCTGAGAAGCTGTACACCCGTTGCTTTGGTCCCAGGTCATGGCATGACTTGGAATGCAGCTTTCTTCTACTCCACCATCTTCCCATCCATCCCTCATTATTTATTGTGTATAACCAACAACTCCTAAATTTAATAGCTTAAAATGCTATGGTCTATTTGTCTTGCCCCAAAATTCATATGTTGAAACCCAATCACTACTGATAACAGGAGATGGGGCTGTTGGAACATGAGTAGGTCATGGGGCAGAGCCCTCATGAATGGTATTAAGACCCTTATAAAAGAGGTCCCAGAGAACTGCCTTGATCCTTCCCCCAATGTGAGGACATGGCTAGAAGTTGCCATCCATGCATCAGAAAGCAATTACTCACCAAACTGAAATCTGCTGGCGTCTCAATCTTGGACTTCTCAGAGCTGTGAAATATAAGCTTCTGTTGTTTGTAAGCTACCCACTTTATGGTACTTTTGGTATTTTATTGCAGCCTGAAGGACTAAGATGTCTGGAGAGTTCTTACTTGGGATCTCACATGTAGTTGGATGTGAACTGAGGTGGGGGTCATAATGAAATCTTGACTGAGACAGATATCCAAAATGGCTCACTTACATGGCCTATAGTTGCTATTGACTATTGGCTAGGCTGCGGTTATCAACTGAAGTCCTACAGGTGACCCTGACATGTGACTTAAGTTTCTTACAGCACAGAGATCTCTAAGTACTTATTATACATAATGGCTAGCTTCCCCCAGAGAAAGCATTCCAAGATGGTGGAAGTGGAAGCTGCCAATTTCTTAAGGCCCAGTGATTTTTGCCACAGTCTTATTGGCCAAAATAGAGATCACTTACCCAGAGTAACAGACTATTTTTTTTTTTTTTTTTTTTGGTACTGGGGATTGAACTCAGGGGCACTCAACCACTGGGCCACTTCCCCAGCCCTTTTTTGTATTTTATTAGAGACAGGGTCTCAGTGAGTTGCTAAGTGCCTCGCCATTGCTGAGGCTGGCTTTGAACTCGCGATCCTCCTGCCTCAGCCTCCCAAGTACTGGGATTACAGGCATGCGCCACCAAGCCCGGCCAGACTCTATTCTTGATAAAAGGAATGTCAAAGAATTTATGCCCAAATTAGAGGAAGGGACAGTTAAGACTATCTGTGTGTGATGGATTTTACATAAACATAACTGTCTCATTTTAAGACCTAAGTTTTTTTTTTCTGAATCTATCTACTTTTTTCTGTGTTTTGTCTTTTAGCCCAATGGCTTTCAATCTGGCTGGCTATGGTTTTTAAAATCATACAAATAACTGGTTCATATAATATTCCATGATAATTATTTGCTATCATATAAGCATAAAAGGATGATATTATAACATTTAGAAATAAGAGGAAAAGAATTTGCTATTTTGGCCAAAAAAAAATTAGTAAAAACACTTTGCTATTAAATAAACATAGATATTAGTGCTATGATTTGAGTGTGTTCCCCAAAGGTTGATCTGCTGGAAGGTTGGTTCCCCACTCTGGCAATGTTGAGAGATGACAGAACCTTTAAGAGGTGAATTCAAGTGGGAGATGATTAATGTTTTTCCACTCCTGTGAAATTGGGCTACTGTTTAAAGTGTGCCTAGTACAACTCCTGAATCTCTCACTTTCTGTTTCACCATCTAGGGAGACCCTCACCAAGACACTGGTGGTTCCTGGATCTCCAGAACTGTGAGAAAAGACAAACTTCTTTTCTTTGTAAAATAACCCAAGCTCTGATATTTTGTTATAGCAACACAAAACAGACAGCAGTATGACAAGTGCCATTCTAAGAAGCCAAAAAAGCAATTTTATATATATATATATATATATATATATATATATCTCCTAGAGTGTGTGTGTGTGTGTGTGTGTGTGTGTGTGTATAACTACTGATTATTTAACTAGAAAAGTTAGATTTGATAGAATTAAAATTGGTGGCTCAAAATGAACTACAGTGTCAAAAAGTAACTGTCAGTTATTTTCCTCAACAGCAGCTGCAATATTCTTGAATCAGTTATTTGAAAATGTTGATTGTTTCTGAAACCATAGATTCTTGAATCAGTTATTTGAAAACGTTGATTGTGAAATCAACCTTTAGTACTATAAATTGGTGGGCAGAGCTCCACTAATAGTAAAATAGAACTTTTCCTCTTTTTTTTTTGGGTGGGGCAACTTATTTTGTTTGAAAAGTCTAAAGTGTTGGAGAACTTAACAGTTCCAAAAACCAGACAAGGAAGGAGATCACCAAGTCACTCATCCAACAAAAATGATAAAAAGAGATAAACAGAAAGTTGTCAGATTGGGATTAAAAACAAGAAAGTATAATAGGCAGTTTATTAGAATCCTATTAAATGTTGGGTGTGGTGGTGCATGTTTGTAATCCCAGCAACTTGTGAGGTGGGAACACAAGGATGACAAATTCAAGATAGCCTAGGCAACTTAGCAAAACTGTCTCAAAACTAAAAATAAATAAAAAATAAAATATGTAAGGTCACAGAAAGATTGAATGACAGGAGTTGGTACCGAATACACCATGGAAACACTAAGTTTAAGGAAGCTAACAATTATAATATTAGATGAAAGCAAAACATACTAGTTACAGTCATTCATAAAAAATAAAATTTATCTTTCACCACAAGGATAAAACAACTTTATACACACCTACAAAGCAGACAGACAAAAGCAGACAAATCTACAATCATTGTCAGATTTTAACACACCTCTCTTCAGTAGTTCACCAAACAGAAGATAGAAAATCATTAAAGATATACATTAGACTTAAAGAAACTTGATTTAGTTGGACACATACAGAATACTGTACTCCAAAACTGCACAATACATATTTTTCGACCCTACACAAAACATTTAGTAAATTGATTACAAATTGGTCCATAAAGCAAATTCCAACAAACTTTGAAGGTTTGAAATCACAAAGCATGTTCACTCATCCCAATCTATTATATGCAGTAGCATGTCATTATATCACAATTAAAGTTGTATTTTAAAAACTAATTCTACATAAGACAATACAATCCACATTCATTCTCTATATATTGAAGCACAAGAAGAAAATTATCTTCTCTAACAAATTCATAATGCAAAGCACATTGCATTTAATGATAAAATCTATAAAATTACACCTTAGTTTGTAATATGATTATCAAAAGTTAATTTTAAATAGATGTCATCAGAACTATATGACATGGTTAATGGTAGTAAAACTTCTACAGTTCTAAAATTTAAACAATAGGAAGTAAAACAAGTGAGATTTTAAGCTGGTTGGTTAAACTGCAAGTTTTCTTGCAGTCATATAGTTATTTTGATTCACAATGCTATCTTTCCTAGTTCAATTCTACTATAGTGAAAGGTTCTTGATTAAAAACAACAAAACAAAAAAAAAAAATCCTTGTCTGTGAAATATCACTTATAATATTTAACACTTAATAAAACAAGTTAATACAACCTACTTCCACAACAGCAAATTACTTAACACAAATCCAAGCAAAAGTAGTTTTCCTATTCTTTTATTGCAAAAAAATGATGTTAGATGAAATTTTAAGGAAAAAAAAACCCACAACTAAGCCATAATTATCCCATCCCATGCAGTATGATTTTGGAATTAACCATTTCCAGTTTATCCATATACATATATCATTTTCACATAGTTGTAGTCAGTGTGTACAAGTTGTATTTTGTTTTTATAATTAAACTTTGTTCAGTGTACTTTGTTTTCATTCATCCTAATTATACATTTAAGTTCCATGTAATTCTTCCCACTGATGTATTAAATCAATTAGTCATATTTGCGTTGGATTATTTATGTTACTTCCACGGTTCTATATTATGTTACTATTCTTACCTATAATTATTTTCTCTGGATAAATTACCCAATCCAATTTAACATGTCAAAGTCAATTCTGAGCTAGGTGCAATGGCACATGCCTGTAATCCCAGCAACTTGGGACACTGAGGCAAGAGGATCAGCAACTTAGACCCTGTCTCAAAATAAAAAATAAAAAGGTCTGGGGATGAAGCTCAGTGGCCAAGTACCGCTTAGTTCAATTCCCAGTACCACTCTCCAAAAGTCAATTCTTTCATCTCCTCATTAATTCTTCTTTAGCTTTACCTATTAGCAGCACTATCACTTTCATTTAGGCTTGACATCTTTTTTTTTCCTGCCCTCATTCTTTTCTCACCCTTCATATATTTAAGACTCCACAACAGAAACATTTATTTATTTATTTATTTATTTATTTATTTTTTTTTTTTTTTTTTTTGTGGTACCGGGGATTGAACTCAGGGGCACTCGACCACTGGGTCACATCCCCAGCCCTTTTTTGTATTTTATTAGAGACAGGGTCTCTCTGAGTTGCTAAGTGCCTCGCTATTGCTGAGGCTGGCTTTGAACTCGCGATCCTCCTGCCTCAGCCTCCCAAAGTGCTGGGACTACAGGCGTGTGCCACCGCGCCCGGCACATTTATTTTATTTTCTGAATCCTACGTCACTTTTCTACTTCAGAAAAACTTCCTTTCCTAGTTGTCTATTTCTACCATTATAACACCTCCTTGATTTTCTCTTCCAAATGACTTTCTTCTATAGTTTTCTATCACATGACTGCCATTTCAATCTTCTAAAAGGAAAACTGATTACATAACTCCTTTCTCTATAAATTTTTAATGGTTTCCCTGTGCCTACCAAATTATTTTTAAATATATTTTTATAACTTTTTTTTTCTATGTGGTACTGAGGATTGAACCCAGTGCCTCACACATGCTAGGCAAGTGCTCTATCACTGAGCCACAACCTCAGCTCACTACCAATTTCTTAATCTGAAATTCAAGATGGATGATAACTATCCCCAAGCTACCTTTTCTGTTTTCTCATTACTGTCCTATGTAAATACATGCTCCAGTCAAAATGAAGACATTCTGGGCCAGGGATGTAGCTCAGTGGTAGATCACTCCCCTAGCATGCACAAGGCACTAGGTTCATCCTCAGCAGTGGGGGTTGGGGAGGTGGGGGTGGGGAAGAAGGCATTCTATTCCCTTAACACAGTTTTTGCTTATCTTTCTGGTTCCTTCTTTTTGCCTTTTTATTTGCCTTTTTCCCTTTCTTCTTTTATTAATTAAATGTTTCTTTAACATCTACTCTATGCCTCCTCATAAAAGATTAAGCAATTGGGCCGGGCGCGGTGGCGCACGCCTGTAATCCCAGCACTTTGGGAGGCTGAGGCAGGAGGATCGCGAGTTCAAAGCCAGCCTCAGCAATGGTGAGGCACTTAGTAACTCAGTGAGACCCTGTCTCTAAATAAAATACAAAAAAAAGGGCTGGGGATGTGACCCAGTGGTCTAGTGCCCCTGAGTTCAATCCCCGGTACCACAAAAAAAAAAAAAAAAAAAAAAAAAAAAGATTAAGCAATTGGACTACAGAGAATAACATAACACAATTCTTTGTAAGGTTAATAAAACCTCATGGAAGAAGACAGACACATACAAGGATGAAAATTTTATGAACTTTCTGCTGAAGTATTTTTTTCTTCAAAGATTATTAAGAAGTAGAATCCTTCATATGTTGCTGGTTTTTTAAGGGTCAAGACCATTATATTTATGTATTCTCTTTGTTATCACACAAAGAAAATTTTTTTAATATTTATTTGCTTTAGTTGTACACAATGCCTTTATTTTTACATGGTGCTGAGGATCGAACTGGCCTCGTGCACAGGTGAGTGCTCTACCGCTGAGCCACAACCTCAGCCCCAAGAAAAATTTTATTTTAATGAATAATAATTGTGTTTCACTGAATGTACTAAAAGAAAAAAAAAAAAAAAAGCTATTTTAGCAATTGAATACACCAACTGAAAAGTCTCTCATTCATTCCTCCCCACACATCAATAGTCCTCCGGTTCTCAGTATCATTTTACTGTCCTCAGGCTATTCTTTAAACAAATCTTTCAGCCCCAGAAAGGAATCACTTTTGCTTGGAATGCCTCTCAACAAATTTACAGAAAAAAATACTCTCTAGCTGGGCACCTTGGCGCACTCCTGTAATGCCAGCACTTTGGGAGGGCTGGGGCAGGAGGATCGTGAGTTCAAAGCCAGCCTCAGCAATGGCGAGGCACTTAGCAACTCACTGAGACCCTGTCTCTAAATAAAATACAAAAAAGGGCTGAGGATGTGACCCAGTGGTCGAGTGCCCCTGAGTTCAATCCCCGGTACCACAAGAAAAAAAAAAAAAAAAAAAAAAACCTCTCTAAAAATTACCTCATGCAAGTTTTCTCAATTTCCAAACAATATGATATCATACTCATACGATAATTATTTTTTGCTTTTATTTACCCATGTTTACTTTCAATTTCCCCTAGGCATAAGCTAACTGAGGATATCAACCGTATTTCACTCATCATGTATGTCCTGATAAATAGTTGCTAAGCTGAAAGAATCCAATTAACTGGTTAAGCTATAAGCAAAAACAATGTTTTCACATTGTTTATGAAACTTTAAAAATCAAACATACTAGTGGAAGAGTAAATTAACTTTATTGACTGATGAAAAACTAAAGTGATAAGAAGTATGAATAATAAATGATAAACACTGAGTTCGGCCAGAATTCTATATTTCTTCTTTCCACTTTAAGTCAAAAGAACATAAAATTATAGACTGTTAGTGAACTAGTTAGTTTTAGTTTCTTCAACAAAACTGCATAGTTTAGCAGTTGCACAGCATTAAATATATACATTTTTGCAAAACCCTGAAAGTTTTAATTATTGTGTTGACTTCAAAGGCTAATAATATAATCACCTACACTGGTCAGATTCAGAGTTTCTTTTCCCTTTTCTGCCACCCTGTGAAGAAAAATACAACAAAGTATTTAGAATATTGCATTTGGGGGTCATTTTTATTTTAAGAATATATAAGACCAAAGATATTTGGGGATAGGAAAGCATTTTTTTCCTTTAAGTTGTTATAAATTTGAGGATATATACCAATGAATTATTTTTATGTGGTTATTTTTATAAATGATTAAAGTAGATTGTAGAAAATAGTTGTAGCACTTCTATATGAATTTGTCTGGGCTTAACTGGCAAGATCATAAACATCTTACTTTTTAGAGCTCATTTTGTCTGCCCCAGAGATTTAAAAATATTAAATTTTTTATCAATACCAAAATAAAATACACAGTCTATTACACGTGATCAGCAAATTCAGTTCATGTAATACAATTAATAATTCAAGTTCTGTCAATATTAAACAGAATTAGAAATCTGATTGTGTTTATCAGTAGATTGAAAAGTTGGTCATACTTTTTATATTTCTCAGTGGCACATATGAATCTATATTTAACTTGTTGCATTTGAAACACCATTATGGTATCTGACTTAGGCCAAGAGAAAAGGCAGCTTTTAAAAACATGAAGAATTTATAAGCATTACTTTTAACATAATATTTCCTTTTTTATTCTGATTTTAAAAGTAAATATGAATTGTAGGAATATGGCAAGTGCAATATATAAAAAAGAAAATTAAAATCTTCCATAACTGTACACTCTTTCCCTCAATTTAAATATAAATACCTTATAGTAGTACCCACCCTACCCCTTTTTCTGTGGTACTGAGGATGGAATCCAGGGCTTTGTACATGCTAGACAAGCACTCTACCACTGAGCTATACCCACAGACCTTTTCATATTTTAAGACAGGTCTCACTAAGTTGCCGAAGCTGGCCTCAAAATTGTGATCCTCTTGCCTTAGACTCCTGAGTCGATGGGTTTATAGGTATGAGCCACCACACCCAGCTGCTTTTCACATTTTTCACCCCTGGTACTGGAGAATGAATCCAGGGCTTCACACATGTTGGGCAAGTACTCTACCAAAGAGCTATAGCTGCAGCCCATTTTTCACCATTCTTATAAACTATGGCAATGATACCCAAACTTAGTTGATCATCAGAATTACCTAAGTAGCTGGGCATAGTGGCACACACCTGTAATCCCAGCAGCTCAGAAGGCTGAGGTAGGAGGATCACAAGTTCAAAGCCAGCCTCAGCAACTTAGTGAGGCCCTAAGTAGCTTAGCAAGAACCTGTCCAAAAATAAAAAATGAAAAGTGATAGGGATTTTGGCTCAGTGGTTGAGTACCCCTGGGTTCAATCCCTGGTACCAAAAAAAAAAAAAAAAAAATCACCTAAGTAGTAATATTTATAATTTATTACCGCATTATGGTTATACACATTAGTGGGGTTCATTCTGACACATTCATAAATGCACATAATAGTTTTCTTCATTTCAAATCCCCTAATTTCCCTTCCTCCTCCCTCCCCCTGATCCCTTTCTCTTTTTCTAATTATCTTGCTTCTATTTATTTGTTAATTGGTAAATTATAGTTATATATAAAATTGGAATGAATTGTGAGATATTCATACATGCATGAAGCTTAATTAGGTAAGCTGTAGTATTTTTAAAATTCTAATGTCTAGGTTTTGTCCCACATCTATTTAACTGGATTATAATCTGTAATTCAAAATGTTTCCAAGTAATCCTGATGATCAACCAAATTTGAGAATTGCTTGTCTATGAAAGTACATTTCTTTCTTTCTTTCTTTTTTTAATATTTTTTAGTTGAAGGTGGACACAATACCTATATTTTATTTATGTGGTGCTGAGGGTCAAACCCAGGGCCTCACACAAGCGAAACAAGCACTCACTGCTGAGCCATAGCCCCAGCCCCCTGGAAGTACATTTCTGAAGTAATGGTCATAACAGAGACATAACAAGCCCAGACTCATTTGATAATGAGTTTGTAAATCATTTGAAAATCATTTCTTTTACCCTCTTTCTGTTTATACTACTCTCTTGGAGTAAAAAACATTTCTATATCACCACTCTTGGAAGGAAGGGGAGAGGAGTAGAAAGAAGGGAAAAGGAAAGGAGTGGAGGGGAGGGGAGCATCATCCCAAGTATAAGAATGCTTTTCTTAGGCTGGGGTTGTGGCTCAGTGGTAGAGCGCTTGCCTCACATATGTGAGACACTGGGTTTGATCCTCAGCACCACATAATAAATAAATAAACAAAATAAAGTTAAAAAATAAAAAAGAATGCTGTTCTTTACTCCTGACCACATTAAAGTTCTGCAAAGATTTAATGTTACGCAAAACAAAATGAACAGGTTTTGTAGAGCATGAAATGTGTAATGACATGTATTTTAAAAAGAGATTTATCTATTAGCAGGAAAATAAAAATAAATTTTAAAAATTCTTTAAGATATATAACCACTATACATGGGTATCAATGTTATGTGGCTAAAAACTTGCCATGATTCTCAGTGAAATAAAACAACAACAAAACAAAACAATACAAAACCCCAAACAACAAATATACAGGGATCCTTTTCAAAGTCTCCTAGGCAAAAGAAATTTTCCTTCCCAAACTGATTCAATTTCAAAGCTAGGACTAAACAAAATTTAGGTTCTCCATATCACCAGTGGCTTCTAAGATTTTTTGGACCATCATTCCACATCAATTAATACGTTTTATGATTTAGATACATAAATATGTACATACAAATGTGTATATATATGTATAAACATATTAAAATGAAGCATTGATTTTCTTTTTGCTTCATCCAGAGAAAAGATGCTGAATGCCATCTTGTAAATGCAGAATAAATCAAAGAATTAGAAAATCACTATTAGGCAATCACCAAAAATAACTGATGCAAATATCATAAAAAATTGATGCAAATATCATCATAAAAATGATATGCACACAATTTCTCCAAGTATTACCCCCTATATAGTACTTATGAATTGTAAAGGGGAATAGTATCTTCATAATGGAGCTATCTAGGAGATAGCCCCGTACCCAAGCAAACTTAGGATATAATGGGACAAATGTCCTATCCCCCAAGATGGCTCAGTGGCACATATGCCATACTTTCTATTAATTCCAAAGATTTTCCCAAATTACTTATTTGATAATATACACATCAATATCTAACACTTTCTTTTTTTTTTTTTTTTTTTTTTTTTTTTTTTTGTGGTACCGGGGATTGAACTCAGGTCCACTGGGTCACATCCCCAGCCCTTTTTTTGTATTTTATTTAGAGACAGGGTCTCACTGAGTTGCTAAGTGCCTCGCCACTGCTGAGGCTGGCTTTGAATCACGATCCTCCTGCCTCAGCCTCCCAAAGTGCACAGGCGTGAGCCACCGCGCCCGGCTAATATCTAACACTTTCTAAAACACAAAGTAAATGACTAATAACAAAATTATTAATATATTAATACATATGGTGAGTAAATTCTGGCCTAAGAATAAAATACTACATTTATTCTCACATAATGTCTATTTCAAATTAGTGTGTATAAAACTCTTGAAAAATTTAAAAGCATACCTGGTATTTGGCTAATTCTGCTTGTAATACTTTCACTTTAGATCTTTCTTGTTCTAATGCTGCATGAAGTGACGTCACCTATAACCAAACATTTAATAAGATTTATAACACTTAATTCACAATGATAAATTCTAACAAATGAGTATCAAAGGAGAAACCCTCCACATAACTTCCATTAAATATTGTACACAGTTATATATTAAAGATAGATAGGATTAGCTCACTGTTGTACGAGAAAACAGAATAAGGATATGAAAGAGAGAAAATCAAGTACAGGAACAGAATAAGTTCTATGTTCACAGTTCACTAAAATGCAACCTTATTTTTCCCCACTGGTGCAAAAAATAGAATCATCATTTATTTGCTATTACACAATAAAAAGTATAATTTCTATCATGTTCTTTTTTTAAAATTATTTTTTATTCTAAGATGATATAAATGACAGCAGAATGCATTACATTTCATATTACACATATAGAACACTTTTTTACAAATCTCTGGTTGTATGCAAAGTATATTCACACCATTCGTGACTTCATACATGCACTTAGGGTAATGATATCCATCTCATTCTACCATCTTTTTTTTTTTTTCTTTTTTTAAAATTATTTTTTATTCTAAGATGATATAAATGACAGCAGAATGCATTACATTTCATATTACACATATAGAACACTTTTTTACAAATCTCTGGTTGTATGCAAAGTATATTCACACCATTCGTGACTTCATACATGCACTTAGGGGTAATGATATCCATCTCATTCTACCATCTTTTTTTTTTTTTTCTTCACCCTTTTGCCCCCTTCCCTCCCCATTGGCCATTCTAGTATTCCTCTAATCCTCCTATGCTCCCATCCCAACCCGACTGTGAATTGGCCTCCTTATATCAGAGAAAACATTTGGCATTTGGCTTTTTGGGATTGGCTAACTTCACTTAATTCTCTAACTCCATCCATTTTCCTGCAAATGCCATGATTTTATTCTGTCTTATTGTTGAGTAATATTCCATTGTGTGTATATACCACATTTTCTTTATCCATGTCTACGGCCATACCACCCTGAACGCACCCAATCTCGTCTATCACCTTCTTATATTTGTTTACTCAAGCTTAATACTGTAAGACTGAAGAACAGCTTTAAAAAGACTACTCAATGTATGCTCCATAGTTCTTACCTGTATAGTTAGCTCATTCTTGATACTTTGTTGATTCATCAACTTGCAGAAGAATTTCTGCTTTATCTTTCACTGACAGAAAAAAAAAAAAAAGGAAAAAAACTACAGTATAGTCTTTTCAGTCACTCAAATACTTAAACAATGCTACAATAAATCAAAGCTATAAGTGCAGTACAGTGAGAACACTCTGGGAAACCTTTTATTTTATTGATTTGATAAATCATATATCTTGAAAAACTGTCTTCGGGTATTATTTAAGATAAAACTTTAATTCTAAAAACATACATCACTTACTTTCACCTTCCTGCAGCATTTTCAATAACTGTGCATTTCTTGCCTTTACTTCTTTATACTTTGCCTAATAGAGAAAAAAATTTATTTTTAAAAAATTAAATGATACAATTAGTATTTTATTAACAATTATTACTTTACTATCAATTTGTGGAGCTGTGAATTCTAGGCTTACTCAAAGACAAATTACTTTTGAAAAAAATAGGATAGAGAAAGCTATAATCAGAACTGTCTACTACTAAAATAAATCCTTGATACAATAATAGATATTATTATAGGTGATTAAAAATTAAAGGGAGGGATAAAAGTGAAGAAAAGTTAGGATAATACTAAATTTATACAATTCAAAATAATTTAGATAAAAACCAAAAGGAAAATGATTCACAGTTCTATACCAGTACTGTCCCAGCAATATACAAGAATTTTCTATATCTGTTCTATATCTGCCACTATCCAATATGTGGATACTGAATATTAAAAATGAAGTTTTAATCTTATTTAACCATAATTTAAATTTTGGGACACTCACACTGGTAACTGAATTTTGTGGTGCAATTCTCTCTTCCCAGTTAAGGCTTAGCTAACCTTTTATTAATTCATTGACTAAATAATCATTGTTATGGTAATTTTTAGCTGACATAATTTAGCAATTTACTAAAATCTTTCTTTCAACTCTTTTTTCAATTTCTTTTTCCAAATGGCTTTGCTCCTTTCTCATACTAAAATAAAGGATATAATTATATATTTATAAACAAAGAGGAATTGTATCCTTTATTAACAATCCATATTCTGGGCAATTTTCTGCCAATGCTACCCTATTCAACATGTAACATTCTCTGAATCATTTATAAAGAATTAATAAATATATCAGAAAAAAATACATTTAGCATATTTTTAAAAATAAAAGCCTAAAGAAGGGCTGGGATTGTAGCTCAGTGGTAGAGCACTTGCCTAGCATGTGTGAGGCACTGCGTTCAATTCTTAGCACTGCATATAATAAGTAAAATAGAGGTCCATCGACTACTAAAAACATATTTTTTTAAAAGCCTAAAGAAAACATATCAGTATAAGAAACTTGTCATTTCTTCTCTCAACATGTACAGATATGTACAGAAGTTAACAGATCAAAATTTTGTTTCATTTTGGCAGTATTAGGGATGAAACCCAAGGCCTGTGTATGTTAGGGCAAGTGCTCTACCACTAAGCTATACCCCTGACCCTCAAAACTATCTGTAAAACAAATTTAAATGTATTTCACATCCTATAAAAATGGATTTTACTGACCAGTACTGTCCATTAAATTGCTGATGATAAATCAGTACTATATACTAAGTAACAGTGTAGTCAATACAGTAAACCAAAGCACCACAGTAAATATAAAGGGTAGAACTTGAGTTTAGAAATGAATAAGGAAAACAAGATGAAAATATAAATACAAGGGGGGAAAACATATCCAATAGACTACAACTATATTCACTATGAATACAGAAATATTTATTATAAATATGGAACTACATTACTATGAAATTCCCACTCTCATGTCTTCAATCTATGCTAATATCTCACCAAACTCTAGCTCAGGACTTTAGCTCGAAGGTCCTGGTCAGTATACATGAAGGCATCTCTTGTGTAAGCCTTAAAGAGTCTAAAATTAGTTCTTAAAGCAAAACTTGAAAAATGTGCAAACTTACCTGTGAAAATTCCCTAAATTGCTCATTAAAAAATAGCATATGTATTTTTATACATAGAATCCTGAATAAGTATATCTACAAAAACATAAATATGTAAAATACCAGTAACAAGTAGTATATAATAATGTATGCAATATTTGATGCCCTTACTAGTGTTCTGAAAGTTCATGAAAGAGCATATAAAATTGACAAAGTTAAATGCATATATTTTGACCCCCAATGTGTCCTGAGCATATATGCTTGCATGTAACACAGCCATTTCAAATTCAACAAGCCAAAATGGGATACATTAGTTCCCATTCCTCCAACCAGTTTGAAAAATGTGTCCTCCTTCTTACACTCAATACTTTGTCATTTTTATCAGACTGTCTTCAGTGCAAGACTTGGCTACATACATTATCATCCCACAATACAATTCTGTCAATTCTAAAGACTTTTTACTGCCCTCTTTGTGTAATATCCAACAAACACCTTCAAACTCATCTTCTATAACTTCTCATTTCTCTAAATGTCAGTTACCATGTACTTCCTACCACTCCCATGTTTTTGTACACACTATTCTCCTCTCTGGAAAAAAACATCTTTTCTGTGAAATCTTACCAATTTTAAACAGCAACAAAACTCTTTGTTCCTTTCTCTGCACTTCTTGAATACTCTGTCAAATATCAATTATAATTCTTATACTGTACTGCAATTGTTTATGTTTATCTTCCTTGTAACTTGTTTTTGTATTTCCCATGCCTATTACAACAAAAGTAATGGAAAGCAGAAATGAAAGGCTAAGGAAGATAGGCATATGTAGTGATTCTTAAAGGCAGGAGCAGAAAAGAAATGTAAGAACAATAAGGGTTGGAACTTGACTTACTTTTTAAACTATTACATATGCAGAAGGGTACTTGGCACACTACAAGTACTCAATAAATAATTGTTCTAAGAATTAGTATTAGTCAAAAAAAATGATATTTTTGAATTGAATAAAAAAATTTAAGAAGCCGGGCGCGGTGGCGCACGCCTGTAATCCTAGCACTTTGGGAGGCTGAGGCAGGAGGATCACGAGTTCAAAGCCAGCCTCAGCAATGGCGAGGCACTTAGCAACTCTGTGAGACCCTGTCTCTAAATAAAATACAAAAAAGGGCTGGGGATGTGGCCCAGTGGTCGAGTGCCCCTGAGTTCAATCCCTGGTACCAAAAAAAAAAAAAAAAAAAAAATTTTAAGAACTAAAGGAGGAAGTAAGAGTAATTCACATAATTTATGGTTAAAAATACACACTTATATAATAAATGTTAGTGAAGATGTGGAGAAATTAGAACCCTATGCACTGGTGAGAATGTAAAATAGTATAGCTGCTCTGAAACAGAGTTTGGTGGGTCCTCAGAAAAAAAAAAGTTAATCCAGCAATTCCAATCTTGGGTATATACCCCAAAGAATTGAAAGCAGGGACTCAGATACTTGTACACCAATCAACAAAATGTAGTATATACATACAATGGAATATAATTCAACTATAAAAAGGAATGAAAGGGCTGGGATTGTGGCTCAGCAGTAGAGCACTTGCCTAGCATGTGCGCGGCCCGGGTTTGATCCTCAGCACCACGTAAAAACAAAAGGCATTGTACACAACTAAAAAATAAATAAATAAATATTTTAAAAAAAGAAAAGGAATGAAATTCTGGTATATGCTACAACATGGATGAACCTTGAAAACATTACACTAAATGAAATAAGCTAGACACAAAAGGACAAACAAGGTATGATTCTACCTATGTGAGATACCCAGAATGGACAAATTCATAGAGATTAGAGGTTATGAAGGACTGGGGAATGAAAATGCAGTTGTTTAATGGGTACAGAACTTCTGTTTGGGATAGGATGATAAAAAAAGTTCTGGAAAGAGATAATGGTTATAGTTATAAGATCATGAAGATACTCAAAGCCACTGAATTAGAGCACTTCAAACGATGGTTATAAATATCTTACAACAATAAAAATTGTAATATTGTTCAGACATTAAATCATTAATCAGTTTAAAAAAATTTAAATAGCAGAAATGACTATTTTTATCAGCTGCATATTAAATATTTACATATAAGAAAAGCAGAGGTCTGGAGTTGTAGCTCAGTGGTAGAGCACTTGCCTAGCATGTGTGAGGCACTGGGTTCAATTCTCAGCACCACACATTACTAAGTAAAATAAAGGTCCCACTGGCAACTTAAAAAAAAAAAAAGAAAAATATAACATTTTGCAAATTTATATATTCATAGATACAAACCTCCCACTGAGTGATCACATTTTTCAGCTTCTGGATTTCAGCATCTTTCTTTTCAAGTTCCAACTTTAGTCTCTCAATTCTTCCATCTTTCAGAACCACTTCCTGAAAAAAAGAAAAACACTATTTTAGGAGTAAAATTGTTCTACAAAACCTGGCTTACAACAGTCCTTTGTGACAAGTTTAAAAGGAAAAATCCTGACTTTAATTAATTTTCTTAGGCAACCTTAAACTATTGACATTTGCACTTTGACTCAATTATGATCCTAATTATATAATGCAAGCAAGTAAGATTTCTACAGTTAATCTCAAACTACAAATATACTCTAGAAGAATATCAGGACTCTGGAATGTTATTTCTGTCTTCAAATAAATATTAAAAGTGCTCCATGAGAAGTTATTGTCATTAGTCTATCCTGAAAATTCCTGTCATCTTGTACCATATACTGAAGTAAATAAATTTAAATGTACAAAGTCATCCAAAGTCCATTCTTTTGATGAATACAAATTGGCTCTATTTACATAATGAGTAAGGAGGCAATGCCAATTTATTCCACAAAAACAGGTTATCTTAGCTGCTAGGTACCAGGTATATAATAGAACACCTGAACTGAAAAGCTTTTTGCTCTTGTGGGACTTATCTAACACAAGAGACACATCACACACAGATAAACAAATGCTGCAATTAGAAAGAAAGGAAAAAAGAAGACAGTGTGGATAGAGTACAATGAGAGGCAAGATGGTACAAGATGACTTCAGAAAAATCAATAAAACCTGATCATAGAAGGCCTTGTAAGCTACAAAAACAGTCTGCATATTATTAGGAGTAAAACAGAAAGCAGTGAAGGATTCTGAGCAGAACCACTAGATTTATAGTTATGTCAGATTTATATTTGTAAGAATCCCTTTAGGTATTGTGTGGGAAAATGGACTACAGAGTGGGCAAAGACAGGTAGAAAGACCTTTTTAATGCTATTATAAGCCCAGATCAGACAAGATTATGCCTTGGATAAAGGTAAAGAAGAATAAATGGAGAGAAGTGTATCTGAGAAATAATTTGGAGGCAAAATCAACAGCATTTGGATGAGAGGTTGAATGTGGCAAGTGAAGATGATGGACACTCTAATCTGAGTTTTTTAGTTTAAGGAATAAGATGGGTAGATCAAAATTAGCACTATACTACTAATGGGCCAGGAATCTAGCCGGGCGCGGTGGCGCACGCCTGTAATCCTAGCACTTTGGGAGGCTGAGGCAGGAGGATCACGAGTTCAAAGCCAGCCTCAGCAATGGCGAGGCACTTAGCAACTCTGTGAGACCCTGTCTCTAAATAAAATACAAAAAAAGGGCTGGGGATGTGGCCCAGTGGTCGAGTGCCCCTGAGTTCAATCCCTGGTACCAAAAAAAAAAAAAAAAAAAAAATTTTAAGAACTAAAGGAGGAAGTAAGAGTAATTCACATAATTTATGGTTAAAAATACACACTTATATAATAAATGTTAGTGAAGATGTGGAGAAATTAGAACCCTATGCACTGGTGAGAATGTAAAATAGTATAGCTGCTCTGAAACAGAGTTTGGTGGGTCCTCAAAAAGTTAATCCAGCAATTCCAATCTTGGGTATATACCCCAAAGAATTGAAAGCAGGGACTCAGATACTTGTACACCAATCAACAAAATGTAGTATATACATACAATGGAATATAATTCAACTATAAAAAGGAATGAAAGGGCTGGGATTGTGGCTCAGCAGTAGAGCACTTGCCTAGCATGTGCGCGGCCCGGGTTTGATCCTCAGCACCACGTAAAAACAAAGGCATTGTACACAACTAAAAAATAAATAAATAAATATTTTAAAAAAAGAAAAGGAATGAAATTCTGGTATATGCTACAACATGGATGAACCTTGAAAACATTACACTAAATGAAATAAGCTAGACACAAAAGGACAAACAAGGTATGATTCTACCTATGTGAGATACCCAGAATGGACAAATTCATAGAGATTAGAGGTTATGAAGGACTGGGGAATGAAAATGCAGTTGTTTAATGGGTACAGAACTTCTGTTTGGGATAGGATGATAAAAAAAGTTCTGGAAAGAGATAATGGTTATAGTTATAAGATCATGAAGATACTCAAAGCCACTGAATTAGAGCACTTCAAATGGTTATAAATATCTTACAACAATAAAAATTGTAATATTGTTCAGACATTAAATCATTAATCAGTTTAAAAAATTTAAATAGCAGAATGACTATTTTTATCAGCTGCATATTAAATATTTACATATAAGAAAAGCAGAGGTCTGGAGTTGTAGCTCAGTGGTAGAGCACTTGCCTAGCATGTGTGAGGCACTGGGTTCAATTCTCAGCACCACACATTACTAAGTAAAATAAAGGTCCACTGGCAACTTAAAAAAAAAAAGAAAAATATAACATTTGCAAATTTATATATTCATAGATACAAACCTCCCACTGAGTGATCACATTTTTCAGCTTTCTGGATTTCAGCATCTTTCTTTTCAAGTTCCAACTTTAGTCTCTCAATTCTTCCATCTTTCAGAACCACTTCCTGAAAAAAAGAAAAACACTATTTTAGGAGTAAAATTGTTCTACAAAACCTGGCTTACAACAGTCCTTTGTGACAAGTTTAAAAGGAAAAATCCTGACTTTAATTAATTTTCTTAGGCAACCTTAAACTATTGACATTTGCACTTTGACTCAATTATGATCCTAATTATATAATGCAAGCAAGTAAGATTTCTACAGTTAATCTCAAACTACAAATATACTCTAGAAGAATATCAGGACTCTGGAATGTTATTTCTGTCTTCAAATAAATATTAAAAGTGCTCCATGAGAAGTTATTGTCATTAGTCTATCCTGAAAATTCCTGTCATCTTGTACCATATACTGAAGTAAATAAATTTAAATGTACAAAGTCATCCAAAGTCCATTCTTTTGATGAATACAAATTGGCTCTATTTACATAATGAGTAAGGAGGCAATGCCAATTTATTCCACAAAAACAGGTTATCTTAGCTGCTAGGTACCAGGTATATAATAGAACACCTGAACTGAAAAGCTTTTTGCTCTTGTGGGACTTATCTAACACAAGAGACACATCACACACAGATAAACAAATGCTGCAATTAGAAAGAAAGGAAAAAAGAAGACAGTGTGGATAGAGTACAATGAGAGGCAAGATGGTACAAGATGACTTCAGAAAAATCAATAAAACCTGATCATAGAAGGCCTTGTAAGCTACAAAAACAGTCTGCATATTATTAGGAGTAAAACAGAAAGCAGTGAAGGATTCTGAGCAGAACCACTAGATTTATAGTTATGTCAGATTTATATTTGTAAAGAATCCCTTTAGGTATTGTGTGGAAAATGGACTACAGAGTGGGCAAAGACAGGTAGAAAGACCTTTTAATGCTATTATAAGCCCAGATCAGACAAGATTATGCCTTGGATAAAGGTAAAGAAGAATAAATGGAGAGAAGTGTATCTGAGAAATAATTTGGAGGCAAAATCAACAGCATTTGGATGAGAGGTTGAATGTGGCAAGTGAAGATGATGGACACTCTAATCTGAGTTTTTAGTTTAAGGAATAAGATGGGTAGATCAAAATTAGCACTATACTACTAATGGGCCCAGGAATCTCACTACTAGGGATTTATTTCAAGTTTCCCACTTGAAAAGGGAAACATCTATGAAAATGTTCACTGTGGGTTCATCACAACAAAAAGTACATTATCAATTTAAATGCCAAAGCATAGGAGATAGGCTAAATACACAGTAAATTCACAAAACTGAAAACTCTGCCAATCACTAAAAATGATGATAAAGAACAATAAAATATATTTGCATGATCCCAAAATCATAATATGTGTGAAGAAAAAAAATCTAGGAAAACACATATCAACATTTTAATCATTAATTAGATTTCACTTTGTTTTAAATTTTTCTTTTATCAAAATTATTTTACATTGTCGGGCGCGGTGGCGCACGCCTGTAATCCCAGCACTTGGGAGGCTGAGGCAGGAGGATCACGAGTTCAAAGCCAGCCTCAGCCGTGGCGAGGCACTTAGCAACTCAGTGAGACCCTGTCTCTACTAAAATACAAAAACAGGCTGGGGATGTGGCCCAGTGGTCAAGTGCCCCTGAGTTCAATCCCCGGTACCAAAAAAAAAAAAAAAAAAAAAAAAAATTATTTTACATTGAATATCTAACAATGAGAACACAGAATACAACTTTTGATAAAAATGAGACCTTGCCGGGCGCAGTGGCGCACGCCTGTAAGCCCAGCACTTTGGGAGGCTGAGGCAGGAGGATCGCGAGTTCAAAGCCAGCCTCAGCAATGGCAAGGCACCTAGTAACTCAGTGAGATCCTGTCTCTAAATACAAAAAAGGGCTGGGGATGTGACCAAGTGGTCGAGTGCCCCTGAGTTCAATCCCCAGTACCAAAAAAAAAAAAAAAAAAAAAGACCTTTTAAAGTATTTTTTAAGATGTTGATGGATCTTTATTTAATTAATTTATTTATTTATATGCGGTACTGAGAATCAAACCCAGTGCCTCACACGTGCTAGGCAAATGCTCTACCATTGAGCCACAACTCCACCTCCTATTTTAAGTATTTTTAAAAATCTGGATGAATATGACTATCAACTTTGAATTTGAAAAACTTTCTGACATCAAAGGAAGACAACAAAAGGAAAAGACAGACTTGACTCAGTTAAAAAAAAATCTCAAAAAATACTAATAAAAATCAAAAAGTAAACTAAAAGCTGGAAAAAGTAGTTGTAACCAATATGATGGACATATGGCCAAAAAACATGAAAAAATGTGCAATCTCATTAGTTTTAAAACTGGTACATTAAGATTTTTTTCTCAATATGGGGATAACTGCAAGCAACTTAATCTATAAACTGAATTATTTATTTAATGTACAAGAACTACTTAATGACCTGAAATGCTCACCATCTATAATTAACTAGAAAAAGTGGTTCATATAAGAATTTATACATTGAGGGAAAAAGTATATATCCATAGAAAACAGTATAATATATATATATATAAATATATATATATATATATATATATATATACAGTTGCTATAGAACAATATATATATGTGTATATATATATATACACATATATATATGTATATATACACATATATATATTCATATATATATTGCTTTTATTGTTTTATTTTACTTAGATTTCTACAATAAATTATGTAACACTATTTGAAACACAATGCCATATTGTTTTAACATATACTCACTTTTAATGAAGTACTACATTTTAATAAATGTTTACAAATTATCTGCTAAGTAAAAGGTATCATACTAAAATAAGACTGAAAGGATGTATAAGATAGAGTCTATGCCCAAAGGAACTTGCAATCTATTAAGAATGGTAAGAACGACTGCTAAAATAAAAACAAATGCTGTGGGGAATAAAAAGGAAGTAAAGATCATATCCAGGTTTTCTGGTTTTAGTGTTAAAGACTGGGCTGTAGAAGAGGAAATGGCATGTGAAATGAACTTAGACTAAGTGGGGAAGGACTTCACACAGTATTGGTCTGCAGTTGCTATAGAACAAAGTTTGGAAGAGTATATACAGGGGAAGTTAATTGAGATGAGGCTATCCTGAGAACAATTCTTTCAAATTTACTTGAAAGTAGCTCATGATAGGAATGTTTTCTACTCTGACATTTTCTCTTGCACCTTTTTTGTTTGTAAGAACTGATAAAAATCTACTTAATGAAAACAAATGCTTGTTTAAAATGACCGAATTCCATGGGGCGCAGTGGTGCATGCCTGTAATCTCAGCAGCTCAGGAGGCTGAGGCAGGCAGATTGTGAGTTCAAAGCCAGCCTCAGCAAAAGCAAAGTGCTAAGCAACTCAGTGAGACACCATCTCTAATTTAGAGACACTGTCTCTAAATAAGATATAAAAAAGGGCTGGGATTTGGCTCAGTGGGTAATCTTCACTGGGTTCAATTCCCGTACCATGGGGGGGGGGGGCGGGTAGAGAATGGTAGAATACAGGTTGATTTTTCACACTTAATAGAATTTAAAAACTGGCCTCAATTCTTTTTTCCCCCATTACACTCAATGACATACTATGACAAAAATTCTAGATTTTTAAATTATGAAAAACTTCACATATGCACATATATATGTATAAACATTTTAGGTTAAAAGAAAAATAATCCAATATGCAGATTAAGAATTTTGACCATTCTTTTAAGGACAAGTTTTACCAATTGTGCCTCTCCTAGATTATATCCCTTTCTCTTCTCTCCTGATGCTCTCCACTGTTATGAATTTTGTTTAACATTGCCTTTATATATACACACATTTATATATGTGTAGGTATTTATATGTCTATATAAAAATACATGTGTGTATATATATATGCATATATTCCTGAGTAATATAACAAATTACCAATTTTTTAATATATATAAATGGCACTGAACTATTATTTGATAACTTTTTTCATTAAACACTTTGTTCTTGATATTTGTCAAAATTGCCATGTGTAGCTTACAGTTCATTCACTTCTCCTATTGATTTCACTATTACAAAACGATGAAGTTTTTAACATACCTACAGGCTTAATTCAGGGATAGAGTTTCTACAATACAGATCATGCCCGTCCATCATGTTCAACTTTAAAAGGTAATGCCAAATTGCTTTCCAAAATGATTATACCAATTTATATTTCTACTAAGAGGATGCTATTGTTGCACCATATCCTTACAATTAAGCATTATCTAATTCCTATCCATAGTCTTCATCCTTCTCCAATTTTTCCTATGCACTGCAATGAAATTAATATTTACCAAACAAAACTCTCCCCTCTTCTCAAAAACCTTCAAAGTTCTTTACTTATTTATCCTAAAGAGTTAAAGACTCATAATACAGTGATACATGCATACCCATGCTTACAGCAGCATAATTCCCAATAGCCAAACTACGGAACCAGCCTAGATGTCCATCAATGGATGAATGGATAAAGAAAACATGGTATGTATACACAAGAAAGTTTTATTCAGTCATAAAGAAAAATGAAATATGTCATTTGCAGGAAAATGGATGAAACTAGAGATCATTATGTTAAGAGAAATAAGCCAAACTCAGAAGGTCAAGGATCATATGTTTTCTCTCATACGAGGAAGCTAGAGAAGAAAAAAGAAAGGTCGGGTGGATCTCCTAAAAATCAAAGGGAGATCAATAGAGGAAAGGGACTAGGGACGGGAGAAGGGGAGAGAGGGGAAGGTGCTGGGGAGTGATATCGACCAAATTCTATTGTTGTATTGTGTGCAAGTACAAATGTATAACAACAAATCCCATCATTGTGTACAACTATACCACACCAATTAAAAATGTGGAAAAAAGGAACTGTCAAGAAGAAATGGGAATATGGCAAAAAATTACATAGCCTTGATTATCAGATGAGGACATTAGCGGTGTATTAAAAAATATTTTCTAGCAATATCTGTTGGTTCAGAATTAAGTTAGAATAGAGAAGGGAGACAACGCTGCATAATGGCAAACTTCTTTTGTAAAGGGCTTGGCAGCAAATATTTTAGGCTTTGTAGGTTATACAGAGTCTCTGTCATGTATTCTCTTTTCTTTTTTAAAATCAGTTATTTGAAAATGTAAATACTATTCTTGGTTCATGGGCCTTAAAAACAAAAAACAAAAAACTGACCACTGACCTGATTTGACTCACAGGTCATCCATAGTTTGTCCTGTTGTAAAGGATAAAATTCTAAATTCTTATGTTTCATAGAAAAAAAATCTTTAAAATTTAATTTCAATCTATTTCTCTAATCATGTCATTCCAAGTTTACCTTACACTTCTTGGTTGCAGAATTTTTCATTTTCCTGAATACTTTCCTAACTCGAGGCCTCTGCTTCTGCAGTTGTCTTAGGATGCAGTCTTTCTCCATTTCTCAGTTTATAGAGTTATTTATCATTCAAAATCCATGCCAAATGTAATTGTTTATATACCATCACAATTCACCCAAGCGATGATGACCTTTTCTATTCAAAATATCTTTCTTATTGTTCATCTCTCTAAGTCTTCATCATGCTGAATAATCCTTTTACAGGATTATTCCTCAAAACTCCATCCATCTTTGTGTTCCCTCAACCCTTCACCAGTGCTTAACTGTACATAAAATATAGCACATATTCAATAAATATTCATCAATGAATAAACTACAAACTTAGTATTTTTAGCATAAACACTTTTTTGGGATACTAACTAGTAAGATAATATCCAAAAACTGTTGCTTTATATAATCAAAACTGAATTCTACTGCTTACTTTAAAAAAAGATCATTTGCATTTTAATTTCACTGTGATTTTAAGAGAATTTTCTATTTTACATGCCTGGTTGTGTTCATGAGCTGTACAATTATCTGTTCCATTATACTCTGTAAGCTGTTCTCTTCTTTTTTCTCTAATAAGAATTTTATGAACATCATCTTCCAGTCTATTGAAGAATCCTCCATCATGTGATAAAGTCTGAGAAGAACTCAATTCCTGTCAAAAATGAATTATGATTTACTATCATTCAACCCAAAAAGTGTATTCATTTAACAAACCTAATCAGTCACTAGAAGGAAAAAGAATGGAAAAAAAAAAAAAAAAAAAAGATAGCTAGGAGACAATCACTCAATCCTTCTGTATCTCCAGAAGATAAAAAGTAGACCCATTTCTAAATGTCCTTTTCTTACTTCATATTTTTTGGAGTTGGGAACTGATTGATTTTAAAGCCTTTGTTATTCATATGCAATTCACTCAATGTGGATAAGTCAATGGTTTTTTAACTTTGATTCAGAGTTGTACAACTATCACCACAATTTTATTACATTTTTAACACTCCAAAAAGAAACCCTGCATCCATTAGCAATTACTTCTCATTTCCTCCAAATCCTCTCTCCAGCCCCAGGCAACACTAATCTATTTTCTATCTCTATAAACTTGCCTATTCTGGATATTTCAAATAAATAGAATAATTCAATATATGTGGGGTTTTTTTTGTTTGTTTTTTGGTACTGGGGATTGAACTCAGGGGCACTCTGTGTCATTGAGCCACATTCCCAGCCCTATTTTGCATTTTATTTAGAGACAGGGTCCCACTGAGTTGCTTAGCACCTTGCCATTGCTGCGGCTGGCTTTGAACTAGAGATCCTCCCGCCTCAGCCTCCCAAACTGCTGGGATTACAGGCGTGAGCCACTGCACCCGGCTTCAATATGTGCTTTTTGGTGACTAACTTCTTCCTTCCCTTTCTCCTTTTCCTCCTTCCTTCATTTTCCTTTGAGACAGGGTCTCACTATGTTGCTGCCCCTCAATCCCAGGTTGGCTTTGAACTTGGGTTCTTCCCACCTTATCCTCTGGAGTAGCTGGGATCACAGGCATGTACCACCATACCCAGCTTTGTGACTAGCTTCTTTGACTTAGTAAAATGTTTTCAAGGTACATCAATGTTATGGCATATATTAGTACTTTATTTTTTTTTTACTGCCAAATAATATCCCATTCTACATTTTACTTCTCCATTCACTGCTTGATGGACATTGAGTTGTTTCTACTCTTTGGCCATTATGAAAAATGCTATATAAACATTCATTCACAAGATTTTTTTTTTTGTGAACATATTTTCAATTCTGTTTAGTATACACCTAAGAGTGGGACTGCTGGGTCATATGGCAACTATGTTTAACCTTCTGAGATATTGCTGATAGTTTCCCAGAGCAACCCACTATTTTACAATCCCATCAGCAGTGCAAGAAGGTTCTATTTTCTTTGTGCTTTCACCAACATTTATTATCATCTGTCTTTTTTATTACAGCCACTGTGGTTTTGAGATGCATTTCCCTAACACTGGTGGAGATAAGAATCCTTTCATATGCTTATGGGGCATTTGTATATGATTTTGGAGAAATGTCTGCTTAGAACCTTTGTCCTTTTTTTTTTTGGTTGGGGGTTACCGGGATTGAACTCAGGGGCACTCAGCCACTGAGCCACATCCCCAGTCCTATATTGTGTTATTATTTAGAGACAGGATCTCACTGAGTTACTTAATGCCTTGCTGTTGCTGAGGCTGGCTTTGAACTCCCAATCCTCCTGCCTCAACCCCCACCCCTCTAGCTGCTGGGACTATAGGCATGCGCCACAACGCCTGGCCCCTTTGTCCATTTTTTAACAGAGTTACTTTTTTTTTTTTTTTTTAATTATAAGAGTTCTTTATTCCAAATAAATGTATCTTACCAAATGTGATCTGCAAAATTTTCACTTGTGGGTTGTCTCTGCAAATATTTCACAAAAAAATTTTTTAATTTTGATGAAGTCCAATTTAACCAAGAAACCACTGCCTCACTCAAGTACACAAAAATTCACTCATATTTTCTTCTTAGTGTTATATTTATTGTACCTTTCAACCTAAAAACATTAAAAAATTTTTTTATAGTATTGGGGATGAAACCTAGAGCTTCATGCATGCTAGGCAAGTTGCTCTACCACTGAACTACACCCCAAGATACCATCCCTTCCTATTCTGAGGCAGGGCTTTGCTATGTTGTGTCCAGGATGGTTTCTAACTCCCTGATTCAAGCAATCCTCCAGCCTCTGCCTCCCAAGTAACTGGAAGTACAGGAATGCATCAGTGCAAATGGTTTTAGTTCTTACATTTACTTCTATGATCTACTTTGAGTTAATTTTTTTGTATGGTATGAAGGAGTCCAAATTCATTCTTTGGCATGTAGCTATCCAGCATTATTTGTTGAGAAGACTATTTTTCCCCAGTGAATTGTCTTGGCACCCCTGTCCAAATCTCTGGACTCTTAATCCCATCAACATATGTTTATATTTATGCTTGTAATGCACTGTCTTGATTAATAATTTTGTATTGCTTGATCTTTTGCACTGCACTTATAAATAATTTTACATAAATTCTATATACCAATGAAGAATATTTTTAAAAAGATTTTATCACTATCTATCCAATAGAAAGGTTACATTCGACAATAAAGTAGTATTCCTCCTCCAACTTCTATTGGAGACTAAAGAAAACGTTCTTCTCACTCTCAATGGTTTCACTTAGGTCCCAAATTTTTAAGTTCTAATACAATTTTGCCCATTTCAATTGTATTTGTGATCAAATTCTACATCCTTTTCCCTTCACATTATCTATGAAAATGAAGTGTTTGAATAAAATACTCACTTGTATATAATTGCTTAATACACAAATGACTTTTTAAAGTTTGTATAATGCTTTATGTTTTGCAAAGCATTTAAACAAACATCACTATTTGAATCTCATAAATACCATGAGAAGTTGACAGAGCAAGTATTTATACCTCCCAACCCTCAAGGTAATTACGGGTTCAGGAATGCCCATTAATTATTGCTAAATAGTACAGGTATAACTCTTAAACCTATTGCTTCATAAAATATTTTCAGCATATTCTTTTTTTTTTTTTTTTGTATTTTTTATTTAGAGACAGGGTCTCACTGAGTTGCTAAGTGCCTCGCCATGGCTGAGGCTGGCTTTGAACTCGCGATCCTCCTGCCTCAGCCTCCCAAGTGCTGGGATTACAGGCATGCGCCACCGCGCCCGGCTATATTCTTTTTTTAAAAAATTATTTTCGGGGCTGGGATTGTGGCTCAGTGGTAGAGCGCTCGCCTAGCACGTGCAGGGCCCGGGTTTGATCCTCAGCACCACGTAAAAATAAATGCATTGTGTACAACTAAAGCAAATAAAAAAATTGTTTTTCGTTGTAGATGGATACAATACCTTCACTTTATTTATTTATTTTTATGTGGTGCTGAATATTGAACCTAAGTGCTTCATACATACATGCTAGGCAAGCACTCTACCACTGAGCCCCCAGCCCCTCTTTCAGTATATTCTGATAAGACCTCATCTGAAAGCAATACATACAAAAGTGCTTAAAACACTTCTATAAACAGAATAAATAACATGCTATTGGCAACAATGTCTGGATTTTCTTGTCACTAAAGACTGCAGTTCCATCCAGTGTGTATTTTTTTTTTTTGTGGTACCGGGGACTGAACTCAGGGGCACTCGACCACTGGGTCATATCCCCAGACCTGTTTTGTATTTTATTAGAGACAGGGTCTCACTGAGTTGTTAAGTGCCTCACCACTGCTGAGGCTGGCTTTGAACTCGCGATCCTCCTGCCTCAGCCTCCCAAAGTGCTGGGATTACAGGCGTGCGCCACCGCGCCCAGCTCAGTGTGTATTTTTTAATGGACGCTCCCATTACCACTATCCTATCCTAATCTCTATCCACTAATCCCTATCTCTTATTTCTTGAATATTTCTGAGTGAGACACAAAGTATCTTTTCAGCCTTTAAGATGAAAATTTTCAAACCACAACTTGATAAACTATGGGGACACAAAAATAATTTAACTACCACCCCCCCACCATTCCTCACAGAAAAAAGATCAAAAGGTGATGAATATAAAAACATAGATTCTTTTAATCAGTAATTATCTAGCCAATTCAATTTCAATTTAATTTGAATTCTGAGCATACAATGAGTAAGACAGTATGATGCTTGCATAAATATAGACATACAGATCAATTAAACAGATTGATAGTCTTATAAACTTTTACATTTATGGTCAATTTAATTTTTTAAAATGTGCCAAAGCACTTCTTTAAGGAAATAATAGTATTTTCAATAAGTAGCACAGGGAAAATTTGATATGCACATGCCAAAAGGTAAATCTGAATTTTTTATTCATACCATACACAAAAATTAACTAAAATATGAATCATAAACTTTAAAGGAAAAATTAAAGCTATAATGCTTCTAGACTATATAATCATGGTCTTAGATTAGGCAAAGCGGTATTAAATGAACATCAAAAGTACAATCCATCAAAATATAAAACTTTTCTGCTTTGAAAGATTCCATTAAGAAAACAAAAAGGCAAAGCACAGCCTGGGAGAAAATAATTAGAAATCATACATCTGACAGTGGATTCATATCCTCCAAACATATGAAGAAATCTTATAATCAATAATTAGATAACACAATTAAAATGGGCAACAGATCTGAACATTTAATCAAAGAAGATGTAAAAATTGCAGTTCAGCACATGAAAAGATGCTTCTTAGTTATTAGAAAAGTGCAAATTAAAATTACAATCACATGTTATAATCAAATGCCTATAATCAAAACCAGAGACAATATCAAGTATTAGTAAGAATGTATGGAAAATGGAACCCTCAGGGGAAATACTAGGAACAATACTGGCCAAATTATATTGCTATATTTTGTGCATGTATGAATATTTGACAATAAATCCCAACATTATGTATTAACTATAATGTACCAATTTTAAAATGTGGAAACTAGAGCCCTCATGTTGCTGGGAATGATAACTGGTGCAGTCATTTTTTAAAAACAATTTGACAGACTCTAAAGCTAAACATAAATTTAGCACACAACCCAGCAATTTCACTCCTAGATATCCTCCTAAGAGAAATGAACCACACAGTCAACAAATGTTCATTCACAGAAAGTCCACCAACTGGTGAAAAAAACAACATTTATACAATGGACTATTATTCACCAATAAAGATGAATGAATTACTGGTACATGCTACACCATGAGTAAAGCTCAGAAACACTAAGTGAAAGAAGTCAAATGCATAAGACTACATATTGTAGGAGTACATTCATAAGAGATTGCCAAAAAGGCATATCTGAAGAGACAGAGGTCAGAAGAGTCATTGCCAAGGGCTGAAGATAGGAGTAAAGACCGATTATAAATGGATATGCCAAGGCTAGGGCTGTGGTTCAGTGGAAGAGTGCTTGCCTAGCACATTTCAGGCACTGGGTTCGATCCTCAGCACCACATAAAAAATACATAAAATAAAGTTATCATGTTCATCTACAACTAAAAATATTTTTACAAAATAAATGGATATACAGGAGCTTTGGGAATTATGGAAAATTTTGAAAACCAGACTATGATTATAGCCACAAAACTCTTTAAATATACTACAAATGGGACTAGGGGTTGTATCTCAGTAGTAGAGGGTTGCCTAACATGCATGACACCCTCAGTTCAATTCCCAGCAACTCAAAACAAAATTAAGTAAATATTACTTTAGTACACACACTATATACACACACTATAGACAAATTTTACAGTATTTAACTCAATAAAGCCATTTCCAAGAAGACACTCACAACTCCACTATTCTTAACAATTAGAACACTGTTTATCCCTTGTGCCCTGCCCCCATGTAGTTTTCACTTATCTCTATCTCCCTGCCTCTACAAAAGTAAATACTACCCCAAATTTAGTTTATCATTCCCATCTTTTGTTTGTTGTTTGTGTTTTACAAGCATATCACTAAACCATATAAGTGCATTTGCCAACTTTGCTTTTTACTTTTTATTATGAAATGTTTCATCCATTTATTCTACCCCTAAACTTAACAAGTGTAAAGTTTTTCCTATATTTATCCCGCCCCCTTTCGTTGCTTATAATTTTACAACATAGCCATCATGACATTTTATCTCAAAATTCTTTCACATGCAGTTATAAAATATTTTTCAATGTAACCATATCATCATACCTAACAAAAATCATATTTCCTAATATCATATACTTATGCCTATTTCATATTTGAAATTCTTCAACTGTAACAAAACATCTTATTACTAGTCTAATTAAGATCTATACATTACATTTGGTCATCTCTTAAATCTCCTTTAATCTAGAACATCCTCCTCCAAACACTCCAACCTTTTCTTCTCAGTAACATTTTTGTTTTGTTTTGTTAAAGAGACCAGGTCAGTTGTCCTACAAAGTATCCATCTTACGGTTTTCTCAGATTGCTTTCTTTAGTTAACACTTATACTTTTAAATCCTTTATCTCTTGCAAAATGGAAGTCAGATCTCAAGCCTTGATTTATATATAGGTTAAACTTTTTTATTTTTTTTTAGTTGTAGATGTACACAATACCTTTATTTTATTTACTTTTATGTGGGGTTTAGGATTGAACCCAGTGCCTCATATGTGCTAGGCAAGCGCTCTACCACTGAGCCATAACCCCAGCCCCAGGTTAAATATTTTTAGCAAGAATACTTAAGTTTTGCCAGGTGCAGTGGCGCATGCCTATAATCCCAGCAGCTCAGGAGGCTGAGGCAGGAGGATTATGAATTCAAAGCCAGTCTCAGCAACTTAGCGAGGCCCTAAGCAACTCGGCAAGATCTTGTCTCTAAATAAAATATTAAAAAGGGCTGGAAATGTGGCTGAGCAGTTAAGCATCCCTGGGTTCAATCCCCATTTCTTAAAAAAAAAAAAAAAAAAAAAAAAAAAAAAAAAAAAACTTAAGTTTTGTTTAAGTTTTATAAAATTGATATCACTCTGAGAAAATCTTCTGAGACTTATTTTTCATTTAACACTCTTTTGAATCATTCATGTAGTTGCCTAAAACCATAACTTTACTCACTTTACTACTGTGTAAACCTTTGTGTGATTACACTAAAATTTATCCATTCTGCTGAAAAATAACAGATTTTTTTCCAGTTTTTCCCTTGGGGAATATTAAGGTGGGCTGGTCCATTACACACATAAACATAAAATTCCTATGGTTCCCAGGAAACACACAAGATTCTCTAGGGCATGTGTACTTACAAGTAAACTGCAAAATCGTAACTTGTATCAGGAATCAGCAAACTATAGCCCAAAAGGGGCCTCTCCTCCTGGTTTTGAAAATAAAGTTTTACTGCAACACAGCCATTCTCATTCATTTAAGTAAGCTATAGCTGCTTTCATACTATAGTGGCAGAACTGAGTAGTTGTGACAAAGACCAGGTATACCTCAAAGCCTAAAATATTTGCTACCTGGCCCTTTATAGAAAAAAGTTTGCTGACTCCCCAGTTATTATAAATTTTCAAATTTATAAAAACACCAAACTTAGGCTGGGGTTGTGGCTCAGCGGCAGAGCACTCGCCTCGCACGTGTGCGGCCTGGGTTTGATCCTCAGCACCACATAAACATAAATGATTGCATTGTGTACAACTAAAGTAAATAAATAAATATTTTTTTAAAAAACCAAACTTATGCAAAGTATTTGTACTAATTTACATTCTCACCAACATAAACTGATCTATAATTCTACTGATCCATGATCTCTGAATCTTGATATTTTCAAATTTCTTAATTTTTGCCTGCCTGGTGGGTGAAGGGGAACAAAAAACAACAATAACAAAAAAAATTATCTCAGTGTGATCTTACTTTGCATTTCTCTGATTAGTTAACAAGGTAGGATGTTTGTCATGTTTTTGTTATACATATTTCCTGTTTTGTGAAATGCCTGATGTTTCTTGCCTATTCTTTTATACTTCTATCTTGTGAGACAGCAACCATTTGATTGGAGTTCTTTCTCTACCCAGATACTAGTTCTTTATCAGTTCTATATTTTAAAAATGTCATTTGTGCCTTGTCTTTTTACATTCTATTTGGTATTTTGTGAAAAATAAGTTATTTCATTTGAATGACATCCAATTTATAAATATTTGTTTTATTGGTGTTGCTGTAAAGTTTTCCCACACTCCCTCAGTCAGAAATATGTTCTCCTGTATTTTCCAGTTCTAAAAGTTATAAAATGTGCCTTTTACATAAATGGCTCATCTATGTAGAATTGATTTTATTGTGTGATGAAAAGTAAAGATACAATTAGTTTTTTTCGTAATACAGCTGTTCCTTGCTTTTCTACATATAGGACATGATAAAGTTAGAATAATTAACCAGAGTAGAAATGGCCCAGGAATAAATTGCTCAGTGGGACAAAACAGCTCAAAAACATATTCATACATATATGCACTTTTGGTAAATGACAAATACATTATTTATGGTTCTTCTTTAAGAGTTCTTAGCTCTTGGCCTTTGTTGTTCTATACTAGTAACTTGTTGAGTTCTAAAAACAACTCTAGGAGTTTCACTAGACTGGCAGAGACTCTACAGATTAATTTTGGGGGAGAAATTGTCATTATAATACTTTCATATTTCTAAGAGTTCCATGTTAGTTCTTAGAGGATAGCCTTCTAGCTTTACAATTTAAGATCCTTTAATATACTGTTACACAATTCTCAAAATAGCAAAATATGTGCTTTTTTCTTTTGTTTTTTTTTTTCTTTTTTTCTTTTTTTACTACTCAACTGTTTTTAACTTATTCTAAGAGGAAATCTAAATAATGATGTTCTTCAAGTGAGCTATTAATGATGACATTATATTTGGGATAATTCTACTTTCTTCTCTCCCCCAGGGTAAACCCCAGTAGAATCAAGCCTTAACTTGAAATAATTAAGCATTTAATAAACTGTTAATGTAATTAGGACTATGCTATGCATGGGCTACTCTTGTGGAACTCATGATTCTAAGAAAGATAAAAACTAATACATAAAAAAGAACACAATAATTAACTCTTTTTTAAATCAGGAATGGTAAACTAACCCATGTAGCCACTTCTTCTTTTATAAATGGCAAATATAGGGCTGGGATATGGCTCAGTGGTAGAGCACTTGTCTCGCATGTGTGAGGCCCTGGGTTCGATCCTCAGCACCACATAAATAAAATAAAGGTATTGTGTCCACCTACAACTATTTAAAAAATAATAAATAAATAAATAAATGGCAAATATAATTAATTATTAGTGGCATTTTTTTCTTACTGAGCAAGAATGTAGTCTCATAACTATTCTTAATAACAGAGCTCCATGAAAGCTCTAACAATGTATTTGAAGTGGCAGAGAAAATGAAACCTTTTATGTACTTGTTATAAATATTATAAAAATATGTAAGTAGACTCCAACAAAGACTCTTGAAGGTTTTAGTAAGAAGGCAGTACAATGTCATTCACTCAACTGATTTTCATTTACATTACCATTTACCATGTGTCAGGAATTAGGACTACTAGGGAACAAATTTACCAAGATATCACCCCAGACTTCCAAGAACTCAAAATCTAGTGAAGAAATAAAACGATGATAAGGAGAAGTTTTCAAGATGGCAGAATAGAAGAGGTCGCTTTCCTGACTGCTCCATAGAGTGAAACAAGAAAGCAGACAGGCAGCTTCTCAGCAAGGTGGGCAAACAAAAAAAAGGAGGGGGACTTTACTGGAATTTAAAACTGGACATTCAAAGTAGATCAGGGAATTCAGGAGGTTGGATGTAATAAAATAAGGAAGAAATCCCCAGAGGCAAACCAGAGTGGTCCCTCTGTGAGCATAGTGGAGGGATAAGGGAACTAAAGGAAGCTGAATTTGGGGGAGGCCCAAGGTGTGTCTGGGTATGGAGCATTTAGAGATCAAGGACATTGCCTGGCAAACCTGAAGGATGCTGCACTATATCCATGTGCAGGGAAAGAAGCCGCCATCTCTCCAGTCAGTGCGTGGAGAAAAAGAAACATTTTGCAGCTGCTGCAAGGGCCAGCACCTGAAGGAGCCCGATTCCTGGCAAACCCAAGTTTGGCCTGAAATACAGGCCCAGTAAACACATATCACAGACACAGAGTGTGCTTGTGACCAGGAGAAAATCAAACTGGGAAAGAGGTTTACATAGGTGACAACTGGTCATGGAAACCCATCCTGCTGTATCCCTCCCCTTCAATGGACCGCTTGCAGGACCAGCTGGAAGAGACACATCTGGCAGGGAACTTGGAAGGGTGGAGGCAGGAGAGATTGTTTAGAGACTGAACCTGAGACCATGAAATGTGAGGTCTGAAAGTGATGTAGGAGACTGAGAATTGGTTCCCTCCCGACAAGAATGGAATCCAGGGGAGATCCTTGAGTACAGTCTCCCAGTGTGGACCAGCAAGTACTGAGCCCTGGAGGTGCGCTGTTTTAAAATCTCCAGACCAACTGGCATTCAGTAAAGAGCCTGGAGCCCACCTACGCCTAAACCCTGCCTCCAGGGATTACCTCTCTCATTCCAGCAATCCAGAGGGTAGAAGCATCATGCTCCAGACGACCCCACCTAAATTAACACTACTGAGAAGAGAAAATGAGAATCTTTTGAACTCCTTAACTTTTCATCAAGATTTTTTTAATAAACATTCTCTGTTCAATTGTGACCTTAATGGTATACAGACATTTATACATATTCATATTTGCTTCTCTCTCATTTCTAACATTTTTGAAGCCAATTATTTTTCTGGATGAGTTTTTTCTGTGAACTAGATGTTTGGTACATTTTAGTTTTGTATTTTTTTATTTTTCAATTTTTAAAAAAATTTTTACTTTATATATATTTTCTCTTGTTTCCCTTGATTCTCTTTTCTTCTGCTATTAGCTAATCTCTATTTTCTTTCACTTTTCCTTTAATTTTTTAACTTCTTCTCTCCTCCTCCCTCATAATCATCACATCCTCTCTATTCTCTCCCTGTCCACCTGTTGAAATTATAAACCCTTTTGCAAATGTGCTGTTTTTATTGTAAGCAACAACTGATGATATCATTTCTGCTTATTCTGATAATTAACATTGTAGATATCATCGTAGAACTATTTGGTTTAATGCTGTGTATTGTTTGCATTGATGGTGGTTATTATTTGTCTCCCCCTAAATGGTGAGGTGCTGGAAATCTTCAGGGACACTATAAGTCCACAGAGTAGAAACTCTACTGCCTCAGATCCATACTGTTAAATGGGTAGACACATACAAACGACATGGGAAAAGCAAGGAAACAAACTGCCCCAAACAAACCAAGATACTCCAAAACCAGAATCCATCAATACCACAGTGAAAGAAATGTCAGAGAAGGCATTTAGAATGTACATAGATTGTGAAGTAAAGGACAGTATAAGAAATTAAATCAGAGAGAGAAAATACAGGAAGTGAAAATCACTTCAATAAAGAGGCAGAAATTCTGAAAAAAAAAAAAAAAAAAAAAAAAAACCCAAGCTGAAATCCATGAAATGAAGGAAATAAACCAATAAACCAAATTGAAAATTCAACAGAAAGCATCACCAACAGACTAGACCATTTGGAAAAGAAAACTCAGGCAATGAAGACAAAATATATAATCTTGAAAATAGAGTTGACCATGGAAAGAAGATATTAAGAAACCATGAACAGAACTTTCAAGAACTATGGGATAACGTGAACAGACCAAATTTAAGATTTATCACAATAGATGAAGGTGTGGAGGTACAAACCAAAGGAATGCACAATCTTTTCAATGAAATAATACTAGAAAAATTTCCCAAAGCTAAAGAATGAAATGGAAAATCAAACATAAGAGGCTTACAGGACCCCAAATGTACAAAATTACAATAGACCCACACCAAGGCACATTATAATGAAAATGCTTAACACACAGAATAAGGATAGAATCTTAAAGGCTGTGAGAGAAAAATATCAGATTACCTATAGAGGAAAACCAATTCGGATCTCAGTTGATTTCTCAACCCAGACCCTCAAAGCTAGGAGGTCCTATAATAATATATATCAACCTCTGAAAGAAAATGGATGCCAACCAAGAATCCTATATACAACAAAAATTAAGCTTCAGATTTGAAGATCAAAGAAAAACCTTCTATGATAAACAAAAGTTAAAAGAATTTATAAATAGAAAGCCTGCACTACAGAACTATCTCAACAAAATAGTCCATGAGGATGAAATGAAAAAAGAAAAAGTAAAAACCAGCAAAGGGAGGAACTACACTAAAGGAATAGTCAATCAAAGGAGAAACTAATTCAAATTAAAAACTAGAGCCGGGCGCGGTGGCGCACGCCTGTAATCCCAGCACTTTGGGAGGCTGAGGCAGGAGGATCGCGAGTTCAAAGCCAGCCTCAGCAATGGCGAGGCACTTAGTAACTCAGTGAGACCCTGTCTCCAAATAAAATACAAAAAAGGGCTGGGGATGTGACCCAGTGGTCGAGTGCCCCTGAGTTCAATCCCCGGTACCACAAAAAAAAAAAAAAAAAAACAAACAACTAGAAATAAACCCAAATGACCAGGAATACAAATCATATCTCAATAATAACATTAAACTTAATGGCCTAAGCTCATCAGTCAAAAGACACAGACTGGATTAAAAAACAAGACCCAACAAGATGCTGTCTCCAAGAGATATCCACATACTGAAGGTGAAAGGATGGGGGGGGGGAATGTATCACTCACATGGATCACATAAACAAGTAGGGGTTTCTATCCTCATATCAGATAAAGTGGATTTTAAGCCAAAGTTAATCAGAAGGGACAAAGAAGGCCATTTCATACTGCTTAGAGGAATTATACATCAAAAAGACATAATAATCGTAAATATTTATGCCCCAATTGAGCCTTCTACATATATCCAACAAACCCTTCTTAATTTCAAGAATCAAATATAACACAACACAATAATACTGGGTAACTTAAACATGCCTCTGTCACTACTGGATAGATCCTCCAAACAAAAACTAAATAAAAAAACTACAGAAGTAAAAAATACAATTGATAATTTAGACTTGACAGACATATATAGAATATTTCATCCACCAATGACTTCCTTCTCAGCAGCACATGGACCCCTCTCTAATACAGACCATGTTAGCTAACCTATCACATATGCTGGCATACAATTGTAATATTACCTTGATATATTTTTAGCATCTGTAGGGTTATTTTAATAGTTTTCATTCCATTGGTTTTAATTTTTGTGTTCTTGCTTTTTTCTTGATTAGGCTTGTTTTATTTTTGTTTTTATTTTTTATATATTTCTCTATTTCATCTACTTCTGCTCCTACTCTTTTTTCCTTCCTACTGCATAATTTGAAAATAATTTGATTGTTATTCTAGCTTCTTTCTGATACAAGTTACTTTAAGTTATAAATGTTCATCTGAGTACTGTTTCATCCCAGAGATCCTGATACTTAAAATTTTATTATCACATTTTATTTACTTTTCTTGTGCTTTTTTCCTTGACATCTGAGATATTTATAAGTGTGCCATTTAATTTGGAAATAGTTGACATGTGGGGGTGGGGTTCTATATATGTTAAGGTGATTGATTTCTAATGTAATAAATCATTCAGGAAACACAGTCTGCATGATTTCAACTTTAAAAAAGTGATGGAAATGCTTTTTATATTGATTATATTGGTTACATACATGTGATCAAATTGCAAACTTCAAATATGTACATTTTATTGTACTTCAATTTTTTAAAATATTTTTTTTAGTTGATAGACCTTTATTTATTTAGATGTAGTGCTGAGAATCTAACTCAGTGCCTCACACATGCCAGGCAAGTGCACTACCACTGAGCTCCAGCCCCAGCCCCTGTACTTCAATTTTACCTCAATAAAGCTATGGGGGAAAAAAAGATGATAAGGAGTTGAGGCTGTTCAGGGCATCTAAATAAGATCGTGATTGGGGAAAGCTTCTAGGAAAATGTGAACCTATGGCTAAATTCTAAAGCAAGATGTTTACTCTGGTCAGTGACTCACTAGTCAAGTTAGCCAGATAAAGAAAAAAATAGAGAAGAAAGAATACATGGGAGGTAAAGTAGTATGAAAAAATACAGTATGTTCATAAAAACTCAATACTTCCATATGGCTTGGCATATGGAAGAGTCAATCTTGAATATAAAAAGGATTTTTAAAAGTAGTTCAGGGGGCTGAGATTGTGGCTCAGCGGTATTTAGAGCGCTCGCCTAGCACGTGCGCGGCCGGGGTTCGATCCTCAGCATCAAGTAAACATAAATGCATTGCATTATGAACAACTAAAGCAAATAAATATTTTTAAAAATGTAGTTCAGGAGCTGCCAGGTATGGCGACACATTTCTATAATACCAGTAACTTGGGAGGCTGAGGCAGGAAGATCACAAATTCCAGGACAGCGTTAGCAACTTAGCAAGGCCCTAAGCAACTTAGTGAGAGCCTGTCTCAAAATAAAATAAATAAATAAATAAATAAATAAATAAATAAATAAAGGCTGGGATGTAGTTCAGTGGTAAATTACCTATGGGTTCAAGCCCCAGTACAAAAAAAAAGTATGTACAGGAAGGGCAAGGGCTAGGGTAGGAGACTAGTTTTCATCATAAACCCTCCTCTATCATTCAGTTATTACTACATGCATATATTCTTGAAGTAAAAATCTAATGAAGAATAAGCTATAAGGAAATAATGAATCAAGAAATAATCACCAATAACTGCTAAAAGCATAGATTTATAGGCTGATGAGAAGCTTTAGAATGGCTGGTAACATCTGAACCCTACTGATCATTTAAATAAACTTTTATTTTAAAACAGACTTACAGAAAAGTTGCAAAGATAATACAGGGAGCTCCCACATATCCCTCATCTGGTTTCCCCTGTTGTTAATACCTTACATTATTATGGTATAATATAATAATATATAACTTATAATAATAATAAAAACAGACTTCACACTTTACTTAGACTTCACTAGTTTTCTCCTATTGTCTTTTTTCTATTCTAGAATCCCATCCAAGATACCATACTAAATCTAGATGTCATATGTCTTTAGCATTCTCCATCCATAGCAGTTTCTCAACTGTTTTTAATGACCTTGATGGTTTTGAAGATTTGGTTTATACTGGTCATAGAATGTACATAGATTTGGGTTTGTCCGATGTTTTCTCATGGTTAGACTGGAGTTTAGGTTTTGAGGAAGATCACAGAGGTGTGGTGTTATATCCTATTCAAGGGTATCTTCTATCAACATGACTAATAACATTAACACTGATTCACCTGGTCAAGGAAGTGTATACCAGAATTGTCCAGTGTAAAGTTACTTTCCCTCCTTTTCCATAGCAAAGCCACTAAGCAAAGCCCACACTCAAGGAGGTATGGAAGGAATTAAGTTCCATCTACTGGAAGGAGAATATCTACATAAACCATTTGGAATTTTTACGTGCAGAAGATTTGTCTCTTTTCTCACATTTGTTTACTTATTAAACCACATTACTAATTCATAAGTATATTATTTACTTGGTTTTGCAAATTATCTCAGCTCTGAGCACTGGAGCTATTTTAGTGGCTCCTACTGTCCCTCTGACATGCTCCCAATCTTTTTGAGCACTTTCTTACTTTGTTGCACTACAAGATGCTCCATGTTCATCTTATATGTCCCCTATTATGGTCCTAGAAGCAGTCATTTCTCCTAGTCCTGGTTCCTTTTATTAGAGATTGGTATTAGAGCCACTGATCAGTTTTAACATCATAAAAATAGCCAAACATTCTACAACCCTTGATTTGATAGGAAATATATCATACCCCCTAGGAAACACTCATGCCTTCTTCATCTATTTACAAAAACAATTTGAATCTGTCTCAAGAACTAATAGGGCTGGGGTTATAGCTCAGTGGTACAGCGCTTGCCTAGCACATGTGAGGCACTGAGTTTGATCCTTAGCACCACATTAAATAAATAAAACAGAAGTATTGTGCCCATCTACAACTAAAAAATATATTTAAAAAAACTAACAGCTTATAAGAAACACTGTAAAGATATAATCCTGAGATTCCCACATAATCATGATCTGTCTTGAAATGAAGCCACAGATAGCAACTGAGAGTAGAGTGTGAAATGGAGAGTTCTAAAACTGTCGGAACATCTGGATCCAGTCAACTATGATGCCAGTTCTTCCCCTATTCTTTTATGACTTGGTTATATAAACCAAATAAACATTTTTATGTATCAAACCAAATAAACATTTTTATGTATTTATTTATGCTTTTAGGTTTTTGTTTTGTTTTGTTTTGCTTATGCTGAACTGAGTTGGCCTTCTGTTACTCAAAAGCAGAGAACTAAGTATAGAAAAGGGAACAAAAATAAATTCAGCACATTAAGATTAGGACATGGCTTGAAATTTAGGTAAAGCCAGATTTTAGGTGAGATACTTAAAACCCAGTTTAAACTTATATGTTTAAATGTTAATAGTCTATATTACTAGTATTTTGGTAGATATAACTAATAGCTAATAGTTGATTAACTATTTTACTTTTTAGCATCTTTCTCTTTACTATTTAATTATACAATGATGAATTATCATAACTTAAGAAAACCGACAGATCCAACATTATTTTTCATAATATACTAGAGCCTAAAATAAATTACTTATTCACTCATTTAACCAACTAATGGTACACACAATGGAAGCATAGTACATCAGAAAGAAATAGGTTATGAAGCCACATAGGATTGATTTTGTTCCTTGGCTCTTTCCTTTATCCAGTCCTTTTAATTTTTAATAAAAAATTATAGCACAGACATGATAAAAACTAAAAAAACTTATACTGTGAAAAGCCTTTTTTCTTATACCTGTCCCAGGATCACCCCCCTGCCTCCTTTGGTAACCACTGTTATAATTTGTATAATTTGTAGAGGCAGCAATAGAATTTTGAAAGAAAGGGACCTATAATACCAGGAAGGTATTATATGTAAGGCTGTATTACTCTTTAATGATGAAAGGTAGCAAAGTATATAATCAGACTACTCTTACCAATGGGTATCTATAGAATCACAGCTCACCTCACTATTTCCATAATTCTCAATACCTGAGATATGGTGTCCCAGGATAAGATTTTTATAAAGATTAAAACACAGACACTTTTCCCTTGAATTTTAAGTTTGGTACACACGGGGCAATATTTTGGCATGTGCACACGCTTTCTCTCACCACCCACACACCCAGACACACAAATTAGGATAACAAACCCAAATGTTATTATACTTCATACAAATAGTATTTTTATCCTATATTTTCTATCCTTATACTGCCAAAACCTGATGGGTTCAATCAAGACAAATCTATGGACTATCCTTTAAACAGCTACATCTCAAAAAAACTTACTGCTAAACATTAAACTGTTATTCTTAAAATCAACAGTGTTTTCTAGAATATAAGACGGTTCCAAACTTACCTCAGTCTTTTTACTAATATGATCTGTAAATGAAAAATAAAAAGTGAAACTTCACTGAAGGGAATTAACATATAAAATGTTTTAGCATATAAATAAAACTAAAAATTATAAAGGGTTATCTAGGACTCATCGGATTTACTTTTCTAGATTTAAGATGTTAAAAGTCAGGATATAATTACTAATTTGTTCAGCTTAGGGACCAGATCTTGTATCTTAGTTAAATGTCACCCATACCAATGGACAGTATTAAATTTTCAACAAGTGAGTCTCATAATTTAGTTACTTGGTTTCACAAGATTTCAGCAGAGAGAGAAAGCTGAGGAGACACAAATGTTCAAAATCAACTTAGAGTACTGCAACTGTAAAAATGTTCAGATTATTTCCTTTGTTGAATAAAATAGAGTATGATAGTAATTTATATCCTTCAAAATTGCAAGCTATTTTATTTTAAAAATATAAATCATGATGATTTCATAATACTATGAATAAAACCCTAAAAACTGAGGTAGATTCACAGAATATAAAAATGAATCTATAAAAAATAGATTAAGTAAGTAACTGACTTAGAAACAACATTTCAGGAAAGGAATTACTGAGAACAGGTAAGAAAAAGAAGACATAAAGGAATCTACACAGATACAAGGTTGCATCTAAAGTACAAGCAGGGAGCAAGTATTCTTATTTAAACTGGACAGGATCAGGATATCTAATAATAATATTTTTGTGTATATTAGAAACTTTACATTCTCCAGGACTAAAAATAACTTAATAGCTTTCTTTTGACCAAGAATATGAAAGATGGTACAGTTCTCTAAAATATCTGTTTATCAAAATAAAAGTCTATAAACACAGTAAATGCCAAAATCATAAGGTTCATATTAAACTACCAAATCCTGGGAGGTCAAATGGCCATTATTTTGGCATGTTCTGCTTAACATACAATGTGATGCCAGAATGTGAGGAATAATCACAACTGTGATAATCATGACTTATAAGTACTGTGTACTTTCCCTTTAACAATTTTACTGACAGTTTTCTCAATATAGCTAATAAATTTCTATACTACTTAAGAAATCAAACATATGTAAAATAAAGTAGGAGTTTTAAAAATAATACTTTTCATACTTCTACTAACTTCTAGTGAAATGTATTTCTTATATGAAATCTTTCTTATTAGAGATTTTATTTATTTTAATATGCATGTATGTTCTTTTTTTTTTTTTTTTTTTTGTGGTACCGGGGATTGAACTCAGGGGCACTCGACCACTGGGCCACATCCCCAGCCCTTTTTTGTATTTTATTAGAGACAGGGTCTCACTGAGTTGCTAAGTGCCTCGCCATTGCTGAGGCTGGCTTTGAACTCGCGATCCTCCTGCCTCAGCCTCCCAAAGTGCTGGGATTACAGGCGTGCGCCACCGCGCCCGGCGCATGTATGTTCTTTTAACCCCAAAGTAAAGCAAATTACTCAGGGGCAGACTACAGGAAAAACTCTGGAGCCTCAAAAGAAAGCAAAATAATCTTCTAAATTCATTCCTAGTTTCCACAGAAACAGTCACTTTGAAAACAGTATTTAGATGTTTCATTTTTATTTTTTGAAATTATTGCTATAGTAGCATTTATACTCACAGAACAATGTTCAAAATATTAAGGCTGAATTCTTTTTTTTTGGGGGGGGGGTACGGGAATTGAACTCAGGGGCACTCGACCACTGGGTCACATCCCCAGACCTTTTTTTGTATTTTATTAGAGACAGGGTCTCACTGAGTTGCTAAGTGCCTCGCCATTCCTGAGGCTGGCTTTGAACTCACGATCCTCCTGCCTCAGCCTCCCAAGTGTTGGGATTACAGGCGTGCGCCACCACGCCCGGCAAGGCTGAATTTTTATGAATAAAATAAACCATTCTATAGCCACTCATATGGTCGGCAACTATTCTATTATATACACAAGCACTGTTCAAAATTTCTGTGATGATGGTAATTCTCTATAGTTGGGAAAATATGGAAACTACTAGTCACAAATGCTACTGAGCATTTGAAGTGTGAGTAATGCAACTCAGGAGCTATACTTTCAAACTAATTTATATTTAAAATGCCACACATGCATAGTGGCTACCATATTGTATAGCACAAGGTAAGGTACTGTACCATTTCCCATATTAGAAATGATGTGCTTTGTGGACCAATTTCAAAAGTTTAATGGAGGATATAATTCCTTCTGTCTTTGCTACTGGATAATGAATACAAACAATGTTATAAATAGTTTTCTGGAAATAAATTTCATTCTTAAATTTGTATTTTATTTTCTAAGGGGCAATTCCAGATAATGTGAAGTGGTTGATTAATAATGATTGAAATGTTTGGTCATTTCAGTTTATGTGTATGAACAGTAATATATTTTAAGGTCACTCAAACTGCAAATGCCAATTTTTATTTTTGGTAAGTTTTAGAAAGTGACAAGTTCAAAAATACAAAAAGATAAGTATTTACTGAGTTTTATGAAGTTTTAACAGTTGATTTAAATTAGCCTAATTCCCAAATAGTTTATTTCTAAACAGATTGCTATGGTTTGTTTGTCCTCTTCAAAATGCATTTTGAAGTTTTATTTTCATTTAAATAGTATTAAGAGGTGATTCAGCCACGAGGGCTCCACCCTCAAAAATAGGACTGGTCTCATGTTAATAGAGCGCGTTTGACCCCCTTCTGCTCTCTTGTCCTCTTGCCTTCTTCCACACGATAACGCAGCAAGAAGGTCCTTGCAAATGCTGGCACCCTGATACTGAACTTCCCTGCCTCCAAACTGAATCAATAAATTTATGTTTGTTATAAATTATCCAATTTCAGGTATTCCAACATAAAAGCACAAAACAGACTAAGAAGCAGGTTTACATTTTAAATGACACATTAGAAAACAATTTTTATCAATTTTTAAAAATTAGTACTCAAAACAAGTATAAAAAGACAATATAATTCTCTAGCATAACAGATATTGTACATACATTACCTTCAGATTGAAAATCTTTTAGTGATACTGTGAGAGGTTTGTCTTTTCCCTGATGGTTCTTTCTTTTATCCTTTTTATTCATAACTTTTGACTGAGTTGAAGAATTTTCAGCATTTTCATATTCCTAAAAATAATTACCAATAATAATTAAGTTTTGTTTTATAAATTATAAAATCAACTGACCAGTAAGAAATACATTTCTTAAAGTTTTATTTTAAAGATAAGAAGCAGGGGGCTGGGGTTGTAGCTCAGTGGTACAACTCTTGTCTGGCATGTGTGAGGCACTGGGTTCATCTTTAGCACCACATACATAAATCAATAAATAAGGTTATTGTGTGCATCTACAACTAGAAAACAAAAATTAAAAAAAGAAGATTTTAAAAACAAAAACTTGGTCGTTTAAATTGTATAAATTTTATAAAATACCTATATATATGCTCAACCACTCACAACATTAAAATAGAAACAAAAACATTTTACCTTCATCTATAACCTCTTTATTTTCAGAACAAAATTTAAGACAGTAAGTGCATTCTCACACCACTGAAATCTGGCTTTTGCTGTTCTCTTGACTCTAAAATTAAGGTCAACCTCCTCTTAGTCACTAATCCAGAAGTTATGTTTTCTTTCAACCATCTTTCGGTTTTCTCGATACATTTCTGACTTCTCCTAAGTCATCTTCAGTGGCTTCCTTAGCCAACCTTCTTAAAAATATAACTGCTATCCACCATTATCTCATTCTTAACCTATTATTTTGTGCCTTATATTCATTGCTCTTCAAAGTTTAAAGTTCCACCTTTATGCTGATTTGTGTGTGTACACAGAGAAGTCAGTTGGAATGTTCAATAAGCATTCTTTCTCCACATTCAATGTGTTTATCTCTTCTCATCCAACCAACTGCCTTCCCCACTTCATCCTTTTCTTATTATCTTGTTATGCCACCACCATCTATACAACTGTCTAAGCTAGAACACTCATGGTTATCCTTGTCTATTTTCCTACACACTTTATAGCCAAATTAGTTATTAGTTACTAGGTCTTGTTGAGTTTATATCCTAAACATCTCTTAAATACATTCTCTTTTCCTTGTAACTTCTGTCATTTTCCCTTATTTTCTTTTACTTGGACATTGCCATAGTTTTTAGTCCCTCGATCATCTACACTGCTACATCATGAATTTCTAAAGTAAAAACTCAATATCAGTCTTAAAAAGTTCAATAACTTTCTGCCAAGAGATGTATAAAATCTAACCTTCGTGGTATAGTACACAAGATTTTTTGCATCCTATCCTTCTGGCCATTATCTCCAGCAATTTTAGTCTCCTAAATTTTAATTTTCAAATAGGTTATGTTCTTTCACATATAAACTTCTTGTGTACTTGCCACAACTTCCTTGAGAATTCTTACTTTCCTCTTGCCCACCTTGTGAACATCTAAATACATCTAATAAGACTTTTAATAATTCTTTCCAGGGGCTGGGATTGTGGCTCAGCTGTAGAGCACTCGCCTAGCACGTGCGCGATCCGGGTTCGATCCTCAGCACCACATGAGAATAAAGGCATTGTGTGCAACTAAAACAAATAAATATTTTTTAAAAAAAGAATTCTTTCCAAAAGTCCATCCTTATGAAAGAAACTGAAAAGTCTTCTATTTTTCTGAATTCCCATAAAACAAAGAACATATACCTCTCAGTACTATACATTATAATTACATGTATGTCTTCTACTAATCTTAAGAGCTGGGATTATGTCTTTCATCTTTGTATCATTGCTTAGCACATTTTGGCTATTTAACAAGTATTTGGTGAATGAATGAGAGGAGAAGACAATACAGCATCTCAAACTTCAGTTATCTATTATAAAAACCTTCAAGCTAACATAATTTTTTTGGAATAGTGACTACATAAATGTAATCTTGTAAAAGTAGTCATTGCATAAAAAGAAGTTTCTCCATTCTCTCTTATTGTCTGATAAAAACCAATGCTTTTGGGCACTAAGCCTATGATTATGGCAAGAATACTGGCTGGGACCATATTTTATCAACACCATTTACTCTATTCCTCTTCTAAGAATACAGCTAATCCTTCAATCTCAACATTTAACTAAACAACAGCAAATCATAATTATATGATAATATTCTACTTGAAAAAGTTTTATGTCCTAAAGAGCAATACAGGAAGATCTTTCCAGTATAACCTGAAAGTACATTTAAATGATTTAAATCACAGTAAACGTAAGATGTATATCTGTTTTTGTAGTTACCTGCTTGTTATATGTAATAACAGGTAACAATAAAGGTTATAGTCATTCTTGATTATTTGAAATAACAGGAATAGGAGTATGGAAAATGAAACTAACACCTAGACTATAAAAAGGTTTACTAGCAATTTTTAACCTTTTCCATTAAACCATGATTAAGCAGAAAAATCATCTGCTGTAAATTTTAATTCCTCTCTTCCTTTCATCTTGGACAAAAATGTTAATGTATAGTAACATGGCCAAAAAGACCTAAATATGACCAGGGCCCATTTATGATCAACCAATGAATAACTGCAAGTTAAATAAATTTAATGAACCAACAAATTCCCAATAAATGTTAAAGACTAGAATGCCAAATGACATGAATACAATCAATGCTCAATTTAAATACAGAAACCAGAAACTGATACTACTTTTTACTTAATGTTTCTACAGTCATAAGATATAAGATGCATTTAAGCACACAACCTAATAAATAAACCTCAGTGATAAATGCTGACTTTACAAAGCCAATATGTCAGAGTGATGTCCCATTTACTTTAGTTAACAGTAGTGTATTTCTGGCAAAGTCTCTTAATGGATGACTGGAGTACTGTAGTTCTTATATTTACTTAAACTTTTAAAATATTTTTTTGGGGGTAGTGGAGCTAGGTATTGAATTTCTGTCACCAAGCTATACCCCCCAGGGGCTCCCTAAATGTACCTACAGTTTATGTTCATTTAAAATTAAAATAAATTATCTGTTGTGAATTTCATTCCCTCTCTTCCCTTCACCTTGGTTGGAAAAACTCTTCAACATTCTAAATCACTAGAGAAAGCTTAGTCCACATGTTTACATTCTCTCAAAACCTGAAGGAGAATTCTATTATTAAAAGTTCTTGATAATATTGTTACAATGATGAATATTCAGGACAATCGTTATCCAATTATATTTTATTTTATTTTTTGCAATTCTGGGGATCAAACCCAGGTCCTCACATGTGCTATGCAAGCACTCTATCACTGAGTTATACCCCCAGCCAATTATATTCCCAACACAGAACTTTTATGTAAAATTCAGGAAGAACAGTCCTAGCCTTCGACTACTTAAAACTTTTAAAACATCTCAATCAATAAGTAAACAAATACCTTTTTGTGCTCTTCATATTCTAATTTACTTAGCAACAATGCCTTCTCAAGATCTGCTTCAAACATTTCAGATGTCAGCTAAAAAAAAAAAAAGTTTCACAATAAAGAGATGATAGTATTATACCACTATTATACCACATTAGTAAAATAACCATGACACAACAATATGGAAAAGAAAACAAGTAGTGATTCAATCTGCCACTGAACTTTTAATCCATATTTCTGACATTATGGAAAGGAAATTCATGATTATATCCCAATATATCTTATATTCTGACTAATATTCCAAAAATAAGTTAGTAGGCAGGAGAACATATTAAAAGTTAGAAGTCTTACAAAACATCATTACTATTTTTCACATTAACTCACAGACATTAAATATTACAGTAGACAATTCTAAACAAATGATAAAAACTGAATAAAATGGAAATTTTAAATTAAAAAAATATGGCTTTCCCCAGTATCTGATTATAACTGTAGCAATTGAGAGCTTATATTTACTTTTTTTGTTTTTGCAATGCTGCAGACCAAACCCAGAGCCCGTGTATACTCTACAACTAAGCTATACTCTCAATAGAAAAGTAAATAATACTGATTTAAACTTAAGTTTTTGAAAATAACTACAAAAAGTCACTGTAATCAGCCATGCTGATAAAAAGTGAATTTTAATGAGAGAGAGAGATGTGGGGAAAAAAATTAAGCTTTGGGAGATCACAGAGATGCAAAATTTAAATTCCTACACTACCCATGCTAGATATGACTTTGGACAAGTTATAGAATTTCTGTGGATTCCATTTTCCTCATATATAAAGAGGAAATTGGAATATTAACCTTACAGTGTAATTCTAAGGATTTAAAGAAATGAATATTTGGGGCTGGGGTTGTGGCTCTGCGGTAGAGCACTGCTCGCCTAGCATGTGTGCGGCCTGGGTTCGATCCTCAGCACCACGTAAAACTAAAGCCATTGTGTACAACTAAAACAAATAAATATTTTAAAAAACCTGAATAAGTGAAAAGGACTAAGAACCAACTTTGTCATATAGAATGCCTATATTAAAAAAAAAAAAAAAGAAGAAGCAATAGATGGGATAGAATCAAACTAAAAAGCTTCTTTTCAGCAAAAGAAACAATCACAATCAGTGAGGTGAACAGAGAGCCTACTAACTGGGAACACATTTTTACCACATGCACAACAGATAGAGCTCTAATCTCTAGAATACATAAAGAACTTGGGGCTGGGGTTGTGGCTCAGTGGCAGAGCGCTCGCCTCGCACGTGCGCGGCCCGGGTTCGATCCTCAGCACCACGTAAACATAAATGCATTGCATTGTGTACAACTAAAGTAAATAAATAAACATTAAAAAAAAAAAACTAAAAAATCTTAACACCAAAAAAACAACCCAATCAATAAATGGGCCAAGGAACTGAAAAGACACTTCTCAGAGGAGATATACAATCAATCAACAAATACATGAAAAAATGTTCAACATCTCTGGCTATTAGAGAAATGCAAATCAAAACCACTCTAAGATTTCATCTCACACCAGTCAGAATGGCAGCTATTAAGAACACAAACAACAATAAATGTTGGAGAGGATGTGGGGAAAAAGGCACACTCATACATTGTTGGTGGGACTGCAAAATGGTGCAGCCAATATGGAAAGCAGTATGGAGATTCCTTGGAAAACTAGGAATGGAACCACCTTATGACCCAGCTATCCCACTCCTCTGTCTATACCCAAAGGACTTAAAAACAGCATATTACAGGGACACAGCCACATCAATGTTTATAGCAGCACAAATCACAATAGCTAAACTGTGGAACCAACCTAGATGCCCTTCAGTAGATGAATGGATAAAGAAAATGTGGTATATATACACAATGGAGTATTACTCAGCAATAAAAGAGAACAAAATCATGGCATTTGCAGGTAAATGGATGAAGGTGGAGAATATAATGCTAAGTGAAGTTAGCCAATCCCAAAAATCCAATGCTGAATGTTTTCTCTGATATAAGAAGGCTGATTCACAGTGGGGTTGGGACGGGGAGCATAGGAGGATTAGAGGAACAGTAGAATGGCCAATGGGGAGGGAGAGGAATGAAGGGGACAAAAGGGTGAAGAAAAAAATAAAAAGATGGTAGAATGAGATGTATATTATTACCCAAAGTGCATGCATGAAGACACAAATGATGTGAATATACTTTTTATACAACCAGACATATGTAAAAATGTACTCTACAAGCATAATATGAAATGTAATGCATTCTGCTTTCATATGTAACAACTTAGAATAAAAAAAATTAAAAAAAATACAAGTAACAATAAATATTGGTGAGAATGTGGGAGAAAAGGTACATTCATATATTGCTGGTGGAACTGCAAATTTGTGTAACCACTCTGGAAAGTAGTATGGCGATTCCTCAGAAAACTTGGATTGGAACCACCATTTGACCCAGTTACCCCACTCCTCAGTTTATACTCACAGGACTTAAATATCAGCCACATCAATGTTTATAGCAACTCAATTTACAACAGCTAAGCTATGGAACCAACCTAGGTGCCCTTCAGTAGACGAATGGATAAAGAAAATATGGCGTATATGCACAATGGAATATTACTCAGCCATAAAGAAGAATGGAATTATGGCATATGCTGGTAAATGGATGGAGCTGGTAAATATTATGCTAAGTGATTATTTCCAATCCCCCCCCCTAAAAAAAAAAAAGCCAAATGTTCTGATATACAGATGCTAACTCTCAATAAGTAGGGGAAGGGAAGAATAGAAGTTCACTGGATTGAACAAAAGAAAATGAAAGGAAGGGATGTGGGATGGGATTAGGAAAAACAGTATGATGAATCAGACATAACTTTCATAAGTTCATACATGAATATACAACCAGTGTAAATCCATATCATGTACAACCACAAAAACGGAAAGTTATACTTCTTGTATGTATGGTATCAAAATACATTTTACTATCATGTATAACCAAACAGAACAAATTAAAAATTAAAAAAATAAAATAAGGAGCTGGGGTTGTTGCTTAGTGGTAGAGCATTTGCCTAGCACGTGTGGTGCATCCTCAGCACCGCAAAAAAAAAAAAAAAAAAAAAAGGATAAATACAATTTGTATTGTGTTCATTTACAACTAAAAAAATTTTTTTTAAATAAATAAAATATCCAGTCTGATTTTTCATTGTAGGCAAACTGTTTTCTTCAGTGCATATTATTTATAGTAATATTTCCTTATTTTTCATTCTTAAAAAAAATTTAGTTGTCAATGAACCTTTATTTTATTTATTGATAAATAAATAACAATCAAACTCAGTGCTTCACCCATGCTAGGCAAGCACTGTGCACAGAGCCACAACCCCAACCCTAAAAAAATTTTAAAAGACTTAAAGTTGGCTTTAGTTTTTTCAAGCTTAAAGAAAATTTTATCACAGGGCGTGGCGGTGCACGCCTGTAATCCCAGCACTTGGGAGGCTGAGGCAGGAGGATGGTGAGTTCAAAGCCAGACTCAGCAATGGCAAGGCACTCAGCAACTCAGTGAGACCCTGTCTCTAATAAAATACAAAAAAGGGCTGGGGATGTGGCCCAGTGGTTGAGAGCCCCTGAGTTCAATCCCTGGTACCAAAAAAAAAAAAAAAAAAAAAAAAAAAAAGAAAAGAAAAGAAGGAAAAAAAAAAAAAAGAAAGAAAATTTTATCAACATTATCTTTAATACCTTTCTTCATTCTATTAGTTTTAGGAACACTAACTGTTCTGATTTCATTTCAGTGTTGTAATCTATCATGTCAATTTTATTGGCAAAATTCATCACAAATTTTCTTTCATACTACTCTCAATTTTCTTCTGGATATACTCTTTTTAGTTGTTCTAATGAAGTTTTTTTTAAATCTGATGTTACTTATTTCTTAAATTTTTAAATTCACCAATCTCCCTTTCAATTCCTGTTTCACCCACTTTTTCATTTCAGTCCATTATCTTATCTCACCTTATTACATAACCATCTCCTTGGCTTTTATAAAATGTTCTAGTTCCTTGTTATTAAAATTAATTTCTGTCCCCTACAGCACATCTTTTCCAGAGTATGTTTCCCTCTGGATGCTAAGTACAATGTTTTTTTCCTATTTTGTGGCAAAAACTTTTCTTTAGTTGACATGAGATTAACCAAGATCCAGTGTTTGCTCATAAGGTGGAGTGGATGCTTCTTTAATGTCTAGTACTGGTTGTTCTGTAATTCCTGCTTTCAGATTTTATGCTGAGACTTAGTTATTACCAATCTAGTGATTTAGGAATAGATTTTGTTTTGGCATAATTTCCCTTTTATATTTGAAATAAGCTACCACATATCAGGCAAAGTTTTTTTTGGTCAGATTCAGCTTATAGTGCTGTTTTCCAACTGTGTCAGGGAGAAAACAAACCACATACTGTATACTTTTTGCCTAGTACAGGTACTTCCTGGTTCCTCCAAATGTAGCTACTTTTGAAATCTTTGACTCCTCACAGTAAAATGGATTCCAAGTGGCATACTGTCTACTGGTTCCAAGGCCTGCCCTATCTCTTCTTCACCTCTCAGTTGTAATCACCCCAGGTTCTATGACCCTGATTATTTTCCTCCAAGTGAGACTTCTAAATTAGGGTACCAGGTCTTCCTACACAACCCACAAATAGTGTACCCAGCAGAAATTCCTGGGCCTTGCATAGCATCCTTATATAGTGTGGAGTCAAATCAACTTAATTACTTTTCAGGATTACCAGGTCATTGTGACAGCAATCAGAGGAAGGAGAAGAAAGGAAACCAGATACCTGTACTCAAGTTCCCATATTGCATGGGATTGATTCTGATGAGTTTTGAGCTTTCCTTCATTAGTTTTCTAGTAACATTTAGGCCATTAGGAGACTAATGTCAAAATAAGTAGCTTATTACAACATTTACACTTTAAGAATTAGTCACAATGAATGTTGTGTAAGAGAAAAAAAGAAACCAACCCCTAGAAATAATGCAATTCCTATTAAAATCAAATGACTTATCTGTTGTGAATACAAGAGATAATGCCAGTGAGTACAAGATGGTTTATCCACTTTATCAATGCCTGAAGAAGTCAATAGCATTACTGCATGGCTCTAAAGTAATAATTGACTTTCATAATGATGAGCCTATGGCAATTCAAAATCCTAAAGAAAATGTTATAATTAATATAGTTTATGTTAAAAGTTTACTACAGAATTATCTACTTCTTTTAGAACTAATATCCCAAGATAGGAATCGCCACTCTAACAGACCAAACATCTGCTAGAATAATATCTATTCCCTATTGGTCAAGCAATAGAGAAGCAAATAAATCACCTTTCATTTCCTACATATATAGCATCTCCTAGAATACATTCCAGGCTTAGTCTGTTATTTTCCTGCACATGCCAAAAAAATTATTTGTCTTAATAAATTACTTTATGTGGTTGCTATTAGTGATATTTAATAAAAGTACAGAAGAATAAAATGTCATGTAAATAGGTTAAAGAAACAAATGCCATCAACAATTTTACATTCAAGGTTAAATAGGAAGTTCCCCCCCCCCAAAGTCTTTCTTTCTTTTTTTTTTTTTTTTTTGTGGTACCGGGGATTGAACTCAGGGGCACTTGACCACTCGGCCACATCACCAGCCCTTTTTTGTATTTTATTTAGAGACAGGGTCTCGCTGAGTTGCTAAGTGCCTCGCCATTGCTGAGGCTGGCTTTGAACTCGCGATCCTCCTGTCTCAGCCTCCCAAAGTGCTGGGATTACAGGCGTGCGCCACCGCGCCCGGCTTCAAAGTCTTTTTTACACAAAACTGTTACTAGGTATTTTTAATAAGAGGCATCTTAAAAATTATCCAAATCACTTAAAAATAGAGCAAAATTATTTACTTAGATGTACCTGTTCATCTCTTTGTCTCCACTCTTGCCAATTTTCTTCTCGTGAATCCTTCTGTACTGGGTTTGACAATGAAAGCTCATGTTGCGTGTTACAAATGGCATGGGAAGATTTCTGGGGAATTTTCTTAAAAGCAAGATTTCTGAGCTATAAAACAAACACAAAAATATCTTACATCCTGATTAATGATTTTTTTTTTTTGGAATGTAAAAAGTTAAGATTTTTACTTCTCTACTCATTATGCTAACTCACTCAACAAAAATAATTTTGTGTATTTAATTAAAAATTGTTTTAATTTAATTTTTTTGAGACACTCTTGCCCAAGCTAGCCTCAAATTCCTGGGTTCAAGTGATCTTCCTGCTTCAGACTCCTGAGCAGCTGGGACCATAGGTATGGATCAGCATGACTGACTAATTTAAGGTGGTTTACTTTTTAATTTTTCTTGCAATGCTGGGGCTTGCCAGGGAAGCACTCTACCACTAAACTATACCCCCACTCATTATCGGTGTTTTTTAATAATCTTTGTAGAGTATTAACTTTGCCATCATTTCAAATGTTGGTAGTTACAGATAAAATGATTAAGTGAAAATGGATTTATTCTATATTGCCACCATTTTAATGATTCCTCTTTACTAAAGAGAATACAGGATAGAAAACATTAAAATAATCATGCTTTGAAAATGCAATACAATACAGTTCAAAATACAGATTTAAAATTTAAATAGATCACCTTTTGAATTGAATATGCAAGTTTCTAGGGTCAGAGAAAAAAAGGCATTTAAAAAATGTTCACTACATTGGACTTCAAGTACTCATAAATTTACATCCATTTATTCAAGTAATATTTATTGAGTACCTATGGATCAGGCATTATGAATACCCAGGTGAATGAGACAGTACCTGCCCTTATGATGCTGTCTCTAAGGAAAGTAGAGAACACAAATACAATTGTTACCTCATTTGCTTCATTCTGTTGCTGTTCCTTCTTTTTCCTTCTTTTCTCTCTCTTTTTCTCATTTGTAGTTGATTTGCTTCCCAAAGTTTGAGACTTTCCAGTATTTCGACCTTTGCCTTTTCCAGGCTCAGAATCAGAACCACTGCCACTATCCACTTGTAACAGTGCAAAACGAGAGGCTGTAGTGGGAACAGAACTAAGTACTGCTGAGGCCATCATACAGATTTTTCTTTTAAAATATTTCTGTCAAGAATAATTCCTGTAGGAAGGGAAAAGCATAAAATTTGTTCTAGATTTTAGTATATACACACATTTCTCCTGATGTCATATTTAGTAATATTTGGATTTATACCCATAGTCCCACTGGCAATAACATACTTTCTAACTTAAGTAAATAATTTAAAATTATGCAAAAGAAAAATGATATATTGATATTTCACAGATAACCATTGCAAGACTACCATCAATATGTGTCCATTTTTCATCCCCTTTAAATATTGATATAATATATACACATTAGTGAAAAAACATTCTAAATCAACATGGAAAAGGAGAAATATAATTTTTCACTATACACAAAAAAGACCCTTAGTCCAACTACGTGTTTACCCTCAACTTCCAAGAAAATTTAAAACCACATAAGGAAGAACATTCTTACATTGAAAATACTTAAATTCAAAAGATTTGATTCAAGAGACCATGCCTTAGAACTGAGAGCAAAATAAAGAGCTTCAATTCCCTCAAAAACAACAACAAAATTTCAAAATTGGCTTTCAGCATTAGTTTTCAGTTCACTAGTCTCTGTGCACCCTACTATTTCAAGCATAGGTAGGTGTGGTTTCATTTAGCATTTCAAGAAACTTTTAGACTTAGAAGGGATAAAGGCTCTCTAGTAAATTTCTAAGATAAATTACTTAGTTTTGTAAATATAGTAAATGCAGTTTAGATTGATTAAGTGACTTGCCTAAGATCATTCTACAATTTTTCCCCTTCCTACAGGATCAGAATACCTTGATTCTGAAGCTTACCCTTTCCTTCTTTCTCTCTTCCTCACCACCACCACTCAGCCCAGGCCACCCTACCACTTTTTTGATGTGCTTGGATTTGAACCCAGGGATCTCACTCATGCCAAGAATATGCTCTTCCACTATATAGCCCCAGCACAGACTTTCTTAATAGATTACACAACTCAGAAATTTGTTTTTATTTTAAAATAGATACACAAAAATTTAAGTATTCAGTTTTAAAAAAAAATGAATGCTCAAAGTACCAAGCACCAAGATTAATGTCAATCAATTGCTGTCCTATGCCTCTCCCTAATAGTATTCTTCCACTGCTACCATCCAGTGGAATTTTTTATTTTTGTGTTTATTCATTTGCTTTCCTTATACTTTTATCATATCTGGCTTGAGTCACAGTGCTCATATCTGAACTAGCTGCTGTCACTTCCACAATACTTTATTTGTTACACATATATTTCACATATATTTGTTACACATATATTTCTTATTATCTCACAAATCACTATTCTACTATTCAGTATGGGAGAGGATTATGCTGAGGTGATTACTAGGAGGTGAAAATCACAGATGTCCATTTTTTTTTTTTTTTTTTTTTTTGGTACCGGGGATTGAACTCAGCGGCACTAGACCACTGGGCCACATCCCCAGCCCTTTTTTTGTATTTTATTAGAGACAGGGTCTCACTGAGTTGCTAAGTGCCTCGCCATTGCTGAGGCTGGCTTTGAACTCGCAATCCTCCTGACTCAGCCTCTCAAAGTGCTGGGATTACAGGCGTGCGCCACCGCGCCCGGCTACGGATGTCCATTTTGAAAGCTAACCTAACCACATACTCTAGTTTGTATGTTTTCAGGAGAGACTAAAAATAAGCATGTGTTAAATCTTTCATCTTAAGAATCCAGAAAAATATTTGGAAATCTTTCAATTTTCTTCAATATACTAAAGAAAATCATAAGAGCTGATATTTGAAGCTGTGATATAGCATCCACTAAATCAAAGTATTTTTATTATAATGCAACGTAAAGACCCACTGTTCCTGTATCTAGAAATATGTAAGTCAAGAGAAAATACCACAATATACAGAGATGACACTACACTGATATATTATGACATATCTTTAGGTTTAAACCTTTCCTACAAGTATGAGAATAAGGTCTTCATAAATTATTACAAGGGAGAAAATATTACAAAATTAAAAAGAAATTGCAGATTCAAAAACACTGTGGAAAAAAATAATTCTGCTTCAACTTCAACATGTCTTATTAAAATTATCCTATATAAAGTTTTAGTTGCTTTGAGCACTCTAGGTACAATAAGCCCACTCAGCTGTTCAACTACCACTAGATTTAATTTTAAAGGTTAGGGCTAAAAATTGCAAGTGGCAGCTCTATTAGTGCTTACAAATATTCACTGCCCCTCCCTGAAGGAGGAATTATATATCACTTTCCTGTTGAATGCAGGAATGAACACATGACTTACTTTGGCCAAGGAAATGTAAGTTTTAAAAAGCTTTCAAGTTGGTGGTTCATGGTGTTCCCTTTTCCCTGCTCCTATGATTGTGAAAGCATATATTGAGATGGGGTCACCATTGGCCAGATGTGATAGAGTCAAACTACAATGAACAAAGGCACCCTTACTAACCAGTGATGGACATGTAGCTTGAGGAAGAAAGCAAGTTTTCTGCCAAGCTGCTCAGATTTTCAGGTTGTCACTGCAGTATAACCTAGTTTTAGTATGACTTAATTGTGTACACATTTTTTTTTCCATTCTAGAAATATCAAAATTGTGAATTTTGTATTCAGGTTGCTCTGCATGAGTTAAATGTTCATAAATGTCTATTCTAAAACATCTATCCAAAGCTCACAGAAATCTTCCTTCCATGATATAAGGCAGTTTCCTTAACCAGTGTATTCTCAGATAGTTTCCTTCAGACAGCCAAGGAAAACCCTGAAAAGGTCATAGCCTCTGGGCTAGTCACTTTATGATGCAAAGAACCTCACTGGTACTTGCCAGTGGGTAGCTCCTGCTCTACAATTCTGTTAAGGGTCACAAGGGAAATGCTCCAAACCATGGATATCTACTTAATCAGACAATTGCAGAATGCACTGCTGCTTCATGGTAGCCAGGCCTGTTGAAGAGTTTATGTTCCAGGTGCCCAAACAGCAAGGACACGGTTACAAGGAATAGAAGGAAGGAACAGGGGAGCCAAAAATCTCCTAGTGAGCAAATTTGGGCCTTAAATCTCTATACTGATATTTTTTCACCATTTAGCAATGGTGTGATTTCTTAGTATAAAATCTAATTGCAAGGTGATGTTCAAACAATGCATACACTTTCTGCCCATTAGTTTGCCATTATTTTAAAATGCTTAAAGTTAGAAAATCCAATTGAACTTGAAATCCTTTCATTTTATTTCAAGAAATTTCATGCTGTTTTTTATAAAAACACCTTTTAGACTCTTTAAAAAAACAATTTTTCAATTGTTATAAATCACTGAGTTACTAAGACAACAAAAAGTTTGTTTTTATTATGTACTCAAAACTTTAATGGATACTCAGAAAAATCATCATTTAAAAGTCTAAAAAAGCCGGGCGTGGTGGCGCACGCCTGTAATCCCAGCACTTTGGGAGGCTGAGGCAGGAGGATCACGAGTTCAAAGCCAGCCTCAGCAATGGCCAGGCACTTATCAACTTAGTGAGACCCTGTCTCTAATAAAATACAAAAAAAGGCTGGGGATGTGGCCCAGTGGTCAAGTGCCCCTGAGTTCAATCCCTGGTGCCACAAAAAAAAAAAAAAAAAAAAGTCTAAAAACAGGAACTGTATATTTTATTCCATGAATAAACCTAATATTTAAAATTTTATATTTACAGAAGCAATAAGCAGTCTCATTAGAAATCTTGAAGAGCCAGCACTGTGGCGCACGCCTGTAATCCCAACACTTGAGAGGCTGAGGCAGGAGGATGGCGAGTTCAAAGCCAGCCTCAGCAATGGCGAGGCACTTAGCAACTCAGTGAGACCCTGTACTCTCAAATATAAATACAAAATAGGGCTGGGGAATGTGTCTCAGTGGTCCAGTGTCCCCTGCCCCTGAGTTCAATCCCTGGCACACACACCCCCCCCCCAAAAAAAAGATGAATTATGTTACATGCTTTTAAGAGAATATTACCTTCATTAACAATTTTTTTTAAATATTTATTTGCTTTAGTTGTACACAATGGGTTTATCTGTACGTGGTGCTGAGGATGGAACCCGGGCCGCGTACGTGCTAGGTGAGCGCTCTACCGCTGAGCCACAATCCCAGCCCCTCGTTAACAAATTTTTTAAGATTTTAAAAAGAGTTGTTATATAATTTAGGAATTCTCTTGTTACTTTTTTTCTTTATACCTTACAGATCATAAGGATATCAGGCTTTTTAAAGTTACCATATTTCAGGGCTTGACTAGGGCTAACATTCTTCAGTCTACCTTAAACTTCTGCATCTCCACCTCCAATTACATGTAAGAGATATTAGAAAAGATTCAAATATAGCTCTTATCCATCCTCTATTCTCTCTCTTTTCAACACACTTTAAAATTCAGACATTTAGGGGCTGGAGTTGTAGCTCAGCAGTAGAGCACTTGCCTAGCACGTGTGAGGCATTGGGTTCGATCCTCACCACATAAAAATAAAATAAAATATAGCGTCCATGTACAACTGAAAAAAATGTTTTTAAAAATCCAGATACTTACATGCTCATATAATGGGGCATATGTTGCAAATTTTTAGTAGACCTCCCCAAGCCACTATATTGGTCTACAAATAAGATACCTAATATATATTAAACAGATATTTACATATTACTAAAAATATTGTAAAATTAGGTTTTTGGTCAAGAAATCTAATGATTATTTTGTATTCTCCCCTTCTTCCCTTTGAGTCTCATTTTAAAATTAATTTTAAGGCTGGGGATGCAGCTCAGTTGTAGAGCACTTGCCTAATACACATAAAGCCTTGAGTCTGATCCTGAGCACTACAAAAACAAAAAACATAAAATAAATCTTTCCTCTAAAATTAAAAATTTTTTTCAAGGCTAATGTTAGAAGTTGAAGGAAGACAAAATACATTCACAAAATAATTTTAAAAACAGAAACTTTTCGGGCTGGGGTTGTGGGTCAGCGGTAGAATGCTCGCCTAGCACGTGTGCGACCCGGGTTCAATCCTCAGCACCACATAAAAATAAAGGCATTGTGTACAACTAACTAAATAAATAAATATTTTAAAAAAAACTTTTCAGGTAAAAATTCAAACAAGTTCACAATTTTAAATATGCATTCATCATATATAAATGTATCTTTTATTATTTTATTATTGCCTATGATTTAATTATTAGTAGTAAAATCTATTAATTCCTCTTAACTTGTGATTTCAATAATGTCAAAAGTATAACTAAGTCTCCATTTTGTACTCAGGACCCTAAAACTATTTGAGTTACTAAACTATTTGACTTACTAAATATTGTAGCTTATGTTAGGGCTTTCTATAGCAATTCTTCTTCTTCATATTTCATAGGTACTCCAGGAAAACCAACTACTTAAAATTTCCTGAGTATACGACTAGTTTACTTGTTCCTGTCTATACACTATTTTTTTTTTTTTTTTTTTTTACCTACAATGCCCTCCATCTCTTCCGCTTGAAAGTTTCTATTAGGGCTGGGGAAACAGTTCAGTGGTACAGAATTTGCCGAACATGTTCATAGCCCTGGGTTCAATCCCTAGTGCCACAAAACCAAACAAAAAACATTTCTATTTGTTCCTCAAAATCTGCTCAGTTGCTAACATCTCTGTGAAGCACTGTCTGACCTGCCCCTAAAGTGAATAATTCCCTCTTCTAATAATATTTCCATACATTATACTTACTTGGACTCTTGTAAAATTATTGTGGCTAGCCCCTTATGGTCCTGATATCAACATTCTGAACAAGAGTTTCTTCTTCCTATTCCTAACAAATATCACAGAACCTAGCACATAGAAGATAAATTTGTTGAACTTAGTGGTTTTGCCAGTTTACATTCCCCAAGAACAGTTACCTATGCAAAGCATACTACAGATCATCCTCTATTCACACAATGCCAGTGTAGATTAACAATGATTATTAGAAGTTCAAAGTGTTTCATTAGGATAAATGACTTTTTATTAATTAATCACCACCACAACTAATTTTGTCTAGGAAGAATATTTGTATAGGATGCATATTTGGTTTTAAAGTATTGAGTTAAAATAAGGATGCATCAGGTACTTAAGTAAATTATTTTCTAAAAATGAACACCCTAAACTGCAAGCAGCAGGATTTCTAAACAGCTGGTTCTCTTGTGCTTCATAGAAGTTTGAAGGACCACTGCCATTATGACTTCATCCCTGTAGACTATGACCTCACAAAAGATCTCCCAGTCCAGGGCATCAAAATTAAGGTACTTCAAAGCTGATTTTTTTTACCAAAAATTCTTTAGAAGATGAATGACACTCTTCTATTAGCACTATCAACCAGTCAGCCTGATCAAAAAAAGAAATATAATGTAGATGCTAATTAGTATGGCCTTTTTGAAATGCAACTTAAATTAAAAAACAAACAAACTGACAGCTTGGGGTGTAGCTCAGTGGCAGAGTACTTGCCTAGCATATTCAGGCCCTAAGTTTGATTCTTAGCACTGAAAAATAAGTAAATAAAGCACAAAATGAAATGATGATCAGTATCACTGATTTTAACACCTGGTGAACTATATTTTTACATGTTCTGTTTCTCAATTAACACAAACAGTAGCTTTCACTTTGGGTTCTTAAAATCTAAGGTTCACAACCAGCAAGTCCCAACTACATAATAAAACTCTGTTCATAATACACTTACTGCAAGCAATGTAAACGAAATGGGTATGCCTCAAGCTGCACATTTTTCCTTATAGTTAAGTACTGCCTCCCCCTTCCAACCTGAGCTCCTAATTTCTGGGCGCTGAAAAATCTAGCAATAAGTACAAGAGGGTACGAAGTGAGCACCCAAGGCATTCGCCCATGAATAAAGTATATGTATTTTCATTTGCCCACAATGTTTTTTTTTCATCAACTTCTAGGTTCTTGTTCTTACTCTGTAGAGTTGAAGCCATGGGATGGGAATCTTACAGATAAGCTTATTGTGACCATTTATGAAAATTAAGAATATCTCATTAGGGGCCGGGGTTGTAGCTCAGTTGTAGAGTGCTCGCCTAGCATGCATGAGGCACTGGGTTAGATCCCCGGCGCCACATAAAAATAAAAACAAATAAAATAAAGATACTGTGTCCATCTACAACTAAAAAAAATATTAAAAAAGGAATATCTCATTAAATAGATTTTGATACTACCAACTTGGTACAAAATTGAGAAAAGGCTAGATTTCTATATTATATATACATATATATAGTGTGTGTGTGTATATATACATATACTTAGTTGTAGTTGGACACAATAACTATTTTTTTTAATATTTATTTGTTTTTAGTTGTACACAATGCCTTTGTTTTTATGTGGTGCTGAGGATTGAACCCAGGCCATGCACATGCTAGGTGAGAGCTCTACAGCTGAGCCACAACCCCAGCCCCAATAACTTTATTTATTTTTTATGTGGTGCTGAGGATTGAACCGAGGCCCTCGCATGTGCTATGCAAGTGTTCTACGGCTGAGGCACAACCCCAGCCCATCTATAAAGATTTTTAATACACTATTCTAATTTGCCATAAGGTTTCTCAAATATTTTTATGGCGACAAGCCAAATTTATTAAACTGATGATTTCTGGTTGCAATCACCAGCACATTTATTAAACAGTCAATGCTAAATGTTGTAGTAAAAATGTCACTAGCTTTTTTTGTATAAGAAAGTCAATTTTTCATTAGTCCTTCTAGAAGGCATTAGCTCCTCAATTGAAAAATGTGGCTAAAGAATGGAAAAGGGGGGTGGAGAATAAAGGCATTCAAAGTAATTCACTATTTTTGTAATTACTGTTCAATATTTTCTTAAATAAAAGTTGTAGATAGACACAATACCTTTATTTATTTTTTTATGTGGTGTTGAGGATCGAACCTAGTGCCTCTCACTTGAGAGGAAAGCGCTCCACCACTGAGCTACAACCTCAGCCCATACTGCTCAATATTAAACACCCTAAATGCTGAAGAGCCACAGGAATTTTGGAAGGCAATTCCAAAAAGAAAAAAGAAAAAAATTAAATTCTACTCATTTACTTTTCAATAGCTGGCGGGAAGGAGGAGGAGCACTGTGATCTAAAAGTAATTTACTATACCTCATTCATGAATGAAAGCCAAATTTCACCCATAGGCTGTTAACCGATGCTCCAAAACTTATTCGCAAAGTACAGAGAAAGAACTGGGGCTAGGCGAGACCTAACTCGGGCAGAGACGCGGCTCCAAAACCTGAAAGGGAGAAAACAACGAGTCAGGTCGTCGCTCCAGAAATTTCTGAGCGCTTGGCTCTCGGGGAAGGAGCGCGGCTGCGGGCGACGGGGAGGGGACGGTGGCACCTGTCACTTGACGGCCCCCAGAGGTTCCTGGAGGCGCAACCACAGTCCCAGCGTCAGGGCCTGGGGTCGGGCGCACGTTCCTCCCCGCCGCCCCCGAGCCCTGCGTCAAGCTTCGGGCCGCGGCCCTTCCCGAGGAGCGGCCCTCCCGCGCCCTCTGCCCAGCGGCTCTACGCAGTGGGGACCGTCGCTCCAGGCCAAGTCCCCACCGTAGGTGCCGGAGAGGAAAGCGGTCAGGCCGCCACAACCGCCGCAGGGGCTCCGGAGAGGACCCTCGCGAGGCGGGCCCGCCTCCACGTACTCACCGGGCCTCCCGGCCGCCGCTCGGCCCTCCTCTCCCTCCTCCTCCCCAGTCGCCGCCACAGCTCCCCGGGCGGCCGCACTGGGCGTTGGGACCCGGCTGGGTCAAGTGTCGGGAGGGGCGGGGGCGACCTCGCGCCTGGGAGGGGTCGCGCCTCGGCCCCGCGGGCGGGCAGGCGGGACGCTGGGCACTAACGGGTCCCGGGGCGCCGGGGCCGGCTGGGCGGACCGCGGCGGTGAGCGCGGCTGCAGGCTGCGGTGAGGGGCGGGGAGAGCGCGGCTGCGAGAGAGCGAGCGAGCAAGCGGAGGGCGGGAGGGGAGCCGGGTGGAGGGGGCGGCGTGAGAGCGCGGGCCGGGGGCGGGGCCTGGCGCGCCCGCCGCCTAGCGCTGGGGTTTGTTTATTTTCTCGGTGGGTCGCGGCGTTAGCGCTCTGTAGAGGTTCACCGGTGACGTGAGCGCCCCGAGTTGGGGGAGAGGACCAGAACCACCTGCTGGAGAAGGGGAGCTACGGGGGCCGGGCAGGGTCCAAACGTCTCACGTAGGCGGCGGCGCCGCGGTCTTGGGGTCACCGGGAAGAGAAGGGTTCCCAGAGTGGGTAGAAGGAGGGAGACCGCCCGGCAGAATTGGCTGCAGGCCACTCCCCCGCAGCTCAGCGGGATCACCTGCCTCGAGGAGGGCACTTAGAGACCCGGGTGGAAAAGGGCTGTGGGATCTGGTGGCTCTGGTTACCAGCGCCTCCGGGATGACCTCCTGGTAGTGAAGTAGGAATGGTGCTGCAAGTCAAGATCCAAATAGCAACACTGCATCTGTAAGGCAAATAACGTTACTCGGTTTTCTGTGGAGTTACACAGCGCTTTCATGTTGTCTCCCTAGATCTTCTTCAGGTAGTAGTGGTCTAATTTTACAAGCAAACTTAAGTGACAGACCCAGAGCTTCAGAGCTAATGACAGAGCTGGAACCCAGCTGTACTCGCTTCCCATTCTGATTCCACTGCATGACATTATCTCCATAAAGCATTCTGATTCAATATTAAACACACCTCCCCACACACAGGCAAGCCTTAGATGCTGCGGGGATACAGAGAGGAGCTAAAGATTTTCTTGCCCTCCAAGAGTAAGGAATAAAAGATAATAGTTATAATAAAAGACAAACTATGATAGGTGTCATGTGAAAAATACAAAAATACTGCACAGGATCAAAGAACTGCTCATATACTATATGGGCAACCAGGAAAGAAAGGCAGCATGGAGAAGGAGACATTTGGGATCGACTTTGAAGGAGGTGGGGAAGGGTTTACAGCATGAGCATGAGAACATTCTATGAAGGCCAAAGAAAGCTGTGTTCCCAAAAGAGCATAGACTCAGGGTATGTTGAAAAGTGACAAAGAGAACGGGGCTGAAGATGAGTGGTGTGTAAATTTGTATTTAATTCAGTATTTTGAGTTTTCATTGTTTAAAAAGGTTTGGGGAAGAAAAGGGAAGTTTTTTGTTTTTTTTTTTTTTTTTCTTTACTGGATTTAAAAAGGCATAGTTGAGAAATGATGTGAAGGCCGACTGATTAACTGGAGGTGGAAAGAGAAATCAAAGAGGTTTTGAGTTTGCAGATAATTTTAAGAGATAGAAAAGATACAACTGTAAGAGAAAAGGTACAATTGTAAAAGAAAGGAGAAAGAGCTGCTTTTTGAGAAAAAGACAATCAGTTTAGATTTGGATATTTTAAGGGTTTGAACTGTTTTCAAGGCAGCCACATAGATACAGATACTACAAAGTTAGAAATAAATGTTTTGCAATATGGGAAAAAAGACAAGAGAATAGATTGGAAAGTAAAAGGCCTAGCAGTGATATCACTGAGAGAAAAGGGCAAACTCTTGGCAAAAATTTTCCTTAGAATCTTGCTACTCAAAGTGTGAGCAATAGCCCATCATCACTGGCATCACCAGGGAGTTCATTAGAAACAGAATCTCAGGCCTCAACTCAGACCTGCTCAATTTGCATCTTCAATTTAACAAGAACCCCCAAGAGATTTGTGCCACATCAAAGTTTGAAAAGCTCTGATCTAGATGAGAGAAGCCAACAGAGAAGGGGAAGGAGGAAGTGGGAGGAGAACCAGGGTAATGCAGAACCATCAAAGCAGGGTAAATTGGAGTTTCACAAAAGCAAGGCAGGAAAGACTGTTGATGAACAATATCCAAAACCACAACAGTTGGAAAGCACAAGAAAAGAAGGCATGTGTGCGCATTTTCTGATTAGGTGGTATGGTCTTCAAATTGTTCTAATTGAAGGCCTGGAAACTTCAACTTGCTGATCAGGGATCTCTAAGGACACAGTTAACCCCAGTTCCCACATGTGTGGACCATATTGAAGTAACTGACTAGATGATGGGAGAAAGTAGAAATTCTCTTTTAATTGCTTCTATCTTTTCAGTGAGATAAGGAGCAAGGTCATTTTGGTAGATGGCTAGTTGTTAATCACAATTTATTTTCCCCTTCTTCCTGAAAACAGACTACTTTTCTTAAGCCTCTCTTTTAGTTAGTATTGTTAGATATTAAGTAACTACCAGTAGAATGTGAGGAGGAATTATGTCTACCACTGCCAGGTCAAAGCCTTTACTTTGTGCTTTTACATGTGCCTCCAGGTGTTTTCCTTTCACCATTGGACCCTAGACTTGGTACCTCTGCTTTGATTGTGCAAATGACTACAAAACCCTGAAACTGGCAGAACCACAAGAAAGTGCCCAGAGGAAGGAGAGTTGTCTACTGACCTGGAATACCCAATTATGTGAGGAAATATATGAATATCTATTGAGTTGGAGCCATAACATTTTGAGGTCCATTTGTTGTAGCAGTTTAGCCTACTAGCTAACTCAGTCAAATGTAGTGAGAAGAAAGAAGTAAAATAGGAATCTATGAGTATAGGAGAGTGAACTGATTAGGGAACATGCTAAAGTATCCAGGCACTACTAAGGGCTCCCTTCCATGAGTGGTCGGTCATAAATTTATAGTGAGACCAATCAACTGGTTATGCATTTCTCTCCAGCCATGTTTAGTTACACATGTGTAGGTACTGCCAGATGTAACCAGAACTGAAATTTGATCAGGCAAGGATAATGGGGAAGGAAGGGCAAATGTAGTGGACAGTAAAAGCAAAAGATACATTATAATTTCAAGTGTTGTAAGAAGATTGATGGAAGTGAGGAACAGAGAAAAGATGGTAGGATGTCTAGATTGGTGTTTTTTATCAGGTTGAAAAATCGTTGAACTTTAGGTCCTAGAGACCAGTTGGAGAGTCGGAGGCTTGAAATTTAAGTTAGAAGAAGGGCTGTAGTTATCAGTAATATCTGTGTTTAGGATATGATCATAATAATTAGTAACTAAGTAGTAACTAAGTGCTATGGTTTGGATCTTCAGTGTCTCCCAAAGGCCCATGTGTTAAAGGCTTGGTACCCAGCCATGTACTATTGGGAAGTCTTTAGGTCATTGCAGTGTGTTCATGAAGGGAATAGTGGAACCCCAGCCCCCTCCTCAAGTTCTCTTTTACTTCCTGGCTGTGAGGTAGAATGATTTGGGGTTTTGTTCCCCAGCATGATGTGCTGCCTGACCACAGGCCCAAAAGCAGTGGTGCCAATCATGGAATAGAACCTCCAAAACTGTGAGCCAAAAAAAAACCTTTTTCTTTATAAGTTAATTATCTCAGTTGAACATCTTCATAGTTTTATGTATTATTTATATATAGTCATGCAGCAGGTAACATGTTGGTCAACAATGGACCACATATGTGACAGTGGTCCCATAATATTATATTGCCTATAGATATCATAGCTGTCTTAGTTTGTAGAATTTTATGACATTTGCACAATGGCTAAGGCCACTTAATTTTGCATTTCTCAGAACTCCCCATCATTAAGCAGCACATGACCATTTACACACACATTTCACAAAGAATTACCACAGGTGTACTGACTAGTCTTGGAGAGAATGATAGTGATCCTGGTACTAAACTCTTCAGTGAGGAGTTGAATTATTTCAATTATGGTGTTGAAGGCCATCAGTGGTATAATATGATAAACTCTTGCATATATTATATTTAATTTAAACAGGCATTCTTAAGTTTTCCTTATGTTGCTAATGTAAGATTTGTAATTGCTTCTCTCTGACCTCTCAAATTACAGATGGTAACTGCTTTTCTTTACAGGATGATGCCCATCTGTCTGTGTTATAAATCCAACACATGCCAAGTTTCCTAGTCTGAATGATTGTGCTTTAAAATTTGTCACAGATCACTCTATTTCAAATAGATAAGTCACAGTGATGCTTTACCACATCAATTGATGCACTGAAAATGTTCAAAATCTGATGTTTATAGTTTAAGCTAACAATAAATAGGTGTTGGTTAAGACTGGATAAATAGAAAATAATAAGGTTACCTGTAACACGGAATATGATGTACCATGTTACATAGCATGAAGGCTCTGGAGTGAGGCTGTCAGGGGTTGAATCACAGCACTCATAGTTATTATGAGGATAACACATGTACTAGATAAAATACATATAAACATTTTAATGCCTAGCATACATAAGCATTAGGTTAAAGTTAGGTTAGTTATTCTATTATTGTTCTTATATTTAATTCTTATGAAATTACTTATAACTATACTTGATTTTTCCTACTTAGAAAATGTTCATTATTTCCATGTTAAGATCCAGTGGTGGGCTGGGGCTGTAGTTCAGTGGCAGAGTGCTTGTCTAGCCCACGTGAGGCACTGGGTTCAATCTTTAGAACCACATAAAAAATAAAACAAATAAAATAAAGACATGCTGTCCATCTACAACTACAAAAAAAAAATTTTTATAAAGAGCCAATGGTAAGGAGGTTTCTAGTTAAACATAGAGCCTTGAACACATGTTTTTCACCACTTACTCCTCATTAAAATATCAGATGAGCCCCAATATTATGTATATCTATAATGAATAAAATAAATTTTAAATGACAGTTAAGAAAAAAGATATAAACCTATAAATACAGAGCAAATAGGAAAGGAGAGCCCTGCTAAAGAAGGATGTCAACAAACCTTAAGAAGGTAGAAAGCAAGCCGGGTGCAGTGGCGCATGCCTGTAATCCCAGCACTTTGGGAGGCTGAGGCAGGAGGATCGCAAGTTCAAAGCCAGCCTCAGCAATGGCAAGGCACTTAGCAACTCAGTGAGACCCTGTCTCTAAATAAAATACAAAAAAGGTCTGGGGCTAGTTCATAGTATTGTTGGATGGTGGGGGGTACATAGGAGGACTAGAGGAACACTAGAATGGTCAAAGGGAAGGAAGGGTAAGGGGGGGAGCAAGGGGGGAGGGAGGGGGAGAAAAGAAAAAAAAAAAAAAAAGAAAAGGTGGTTGAATGAGACGGATTTCATTTTCCTAAATGCATGATTGAAGACCTGAATTGTACGAATATACTTTGTATACAAACAGTTGTATGTAAAAAGATGCTAAATTCATGCACTATGAGTTGTACACATTAAAAATTATTAAAAATAAAATAAACAAGAGCCAGTTATAGAGCAATCAAGGAAGTATATTATCTATGCAAGATTGTTGCAGATAGTTAAGAATAATGAATATGGTCTGGGGATGTAGCTCAGTGGTAAAGTGCTTGCCTAACATGTGCAAGGCCCTGAGTTCAATCCCCAGTACCACTCCCCGCAAAAGAATGATGAATATAAGAAAATGTTTTGTATAGACTAAATACAAGGGACTGTCCTACCATTAAGGAACATATTGTCTTGTTAAAATAAACAAGAGCCAGTTATAGAGCAATCAAGGAAGTATATATTATCTATGCAAGATTGTTGCAGATAGTTAATGTTTCTGAAATTTATAATAAGAAATGGAGTAATTCTGCCTAAACATAGAAGATTCAGAAGTTAATAATAACTGTTTTCTCCATTTTTCCTTCCCTTGGCAATTGGGTTAATATTTGTGCTGAGTCTTAGGCTGTTACAATTTCAATAAAAAAGTACAGTTGGAAAAAAAAAAAAAAGGGCTGGGGATGTGACCCAGTGGTCAAGTGCCTCTGAGTTCAATCCCCGGTACCACAAAAAAAAAAAAAAAAAAAAAGAAGGTAGAAAGCAGACAGATAAGTGATAACTGACAAATGAAAGTTGAGAAAGTTAATACGTAAGCTTTTGGAAAAAGGCACAGCAGCCAACCAGAAGTTCATGTCACTGAACTCCAGAAAGGCTCTGAAACTGGAGCTGCCATCCCTTTGAAAGCAGAGGGAGTTGTACACAATGCCTTTATTTTTACATGGTGCTGAGGAGTGAACCCTGGCCGTGCATGCGCTAGGCCAGCGCTCTACTGTTGAGCCACAACCCCAGCCCTGTTGTTAAGGTTTTCGAAGAGTAGTGAGACACTCTTCCATATTCTCTGCTCCATTACATGCTGCTCAAACTCAGCAGAAGAGTGGTGGTTTTCTTTCTGGGGAAGTTGACTCAGAGCTCCTCTAAACACCAGAACTGAGGGATAGGAATGGCCTACTATACTGAAAAGCAGAATTAAGTGAGATTGTGCATACTGAATTATGAGACAAACCCTCTCACTTTCATTCCCAAATCCAGATTTTACAATGCTGGGTTCCTGTCAAGAGATTGGAAACTTCTTCTTAGGGAATGTTATCATTTGGATAAGTGTTCCCTAAAGGCCTATGTGTTAAAGGCTTAGTTACCAAGGTGGTGCTCTTGGAGGCTGTGGCACTTTTTAAGAGGTGGGTACTAGTAGGAGGTCTTCAGGTCTCTGGGGCTTGCCCTTGAAGGGGATAGTGGAACCTTCCTGATTTTTGCTTCCTGACTACGAGGTAAGTGGTTTTTTTTGTTGTTGTTGTTTTTTAATATTTATTTATTTGCTTTAGTTGTATACAATGTGTTTTTAGTTTTACGTGGTACTGAGGATTGAACCGGGGCAGCGCACGTGCGAGGCAAGCGCTCTGCCGCTGAGCCACAACCCCAGCCCCACGAAGTAAGTGTTTTTAAAAGCAAGGAGGCCAGTCAATCATATTGGAACCTCCAAAACTGTGAACCAAAATAAACTTTTTCTCTCTATGAGTTGATTATCTTAGGTATTTGCTATGATAACAAAAAGCTGAACAACAATGGAAAACCAACTAGTCCAAAGAGGCCTCTAAATTTTGATGTTTGGGGTCCTATCTTAAGAATGTGGCTTGTCACCTCTCTTACAGTGAAGGCCAACAGTTGACAAGCACTGTTCATACCAAGAGAGGCTCTAATCAACTTTTTACCACCTTGTTCTTAAATGTGGGTACCAAGAGTCAGGATCTCTACAAATTGGAGAAACCCATGAAACACCAGCCTAAGACGAACAAACACAAAGAAGAGGAAGAAGGAGGAGAAACGGAGGAGATAAAACCAATGGAGGGAGCAGGAAAAGATGTCAAGACTTTTTTAAAAATGTTAAATATTTTAACTCCCATCTACTCTTCTCAGGACTACTGGAGGGAGATACTCCACCCAAATAAAGGTGTAAATCAAGAAACAGAAAACATGCCGGGCGCAGTGGTGCACGCCTGTAATCCCAGCACTTTGGGAGGCTGAGTCAGGAGGATCGCGAGTTCAAAGCCAGCCTCAGCAATGGCGAGGCACTTAGCAACTCAGTGAGACCCTGTCTCTAATAAAATACAAAAAAAAAAAAAAAGGGCTGGGGATGTGGCCCAGTGGTCTAGTGCCGCTGAGTTCAATCCCCGGTACCAAAAAAAAAAAAAAAAAAAAAAAAGAAACAGAAAACATGATCTGGTAAATAGGTGCTCCAGCAAAGGACAAAAGATATTCCCTAGTTGAAGGGAAAGTCCCAGATGATGTCTGTGTAGCAGGCTGGAGAGCAACCCATTTATCCAGACACTGGAAGATGGAGGGCTCAAGGGGATGTCTTCAAGAAAGAAAAGTGGAAATGGTGGATTACCTAATGTGTTTTAACCTTATAAACAAAATTTGCAACTCTGGTGGGATATATAGAGATGAAATGCTGATAGGTATAGAGAAAGCTAAGCAACCTAAGAAAGAAGAAATTATAAACTCTGGGGAAAACAAAATATTTCTAGCAGACTGTCTATATTAAGAATATTTGATGACCCTCCTTGGAGGAGGATTACACTTCTCAGTACCCCTGATGTCAGACTTGGCATTGTGAATTATGTTGTCCAGTGAAATCAAAGCAGAAGTGAATATATCACTTACAGGTAGAAGGTTTAAGAGCCAGCTCATGATTCCCTGTCTCTGCCCCAGCCATAGATTGGCTCTATTCAGATAGGGGCTGCTCTGGGCGTTTGAGTCCTGAGTGAAGACATCATAGTGCAGAACTGCAAGCTGACCCACTGCTGGATATGTGACAGGGATGAGAAGGAAACCTTTATTATAAGCCAAAACAAATGTTTTCATCAGCTTTTTCACCATTGTTACCAAAAACCACAGAATGATATAGAGAGGAAAAGTTTATTCTGGGCTCACTGTTTTAGAGGTCTCCATTGCCCTAGGCCTGAGGTGTGGCAGAACATCATGGTGGAAGGGTGTGGCAGAGGAAAGCAGCTCTGGAAGTGACAATCGGAGTAAGAGAGGGAGGGAGGGAGGGAGAGGGGAGAGGGAGAGAGCGCGCACTAGCTCTTGCTTACCAGAGAAAAAATATAAATCCCAAAGGCAAACCTCCAGTGAACCACCTCCTCCAGCCATACCTACAGTAACTGCCCAGCCAATCTATTCAAATGGATTAATGCACAAATTACATTAAGGTTCTCATAATCCAATCATTTCACCTCTAAATTTTTTTTCATCGTCTCATACATGAGCTTTGGGGGATAGATATCACCTATAATTTATAAATAAAAGTTGTGCTTAATGGGTTTTTATCTCTTTGGGTTTTTTTCTTTTGCGGAGGAGGGGCACCAGGATCTAACCCAGGAGTGCTTTATCACTGAGCTGCATCCTCACCCCTTTTTATTTTTTATTTTAAGACAGGGTCTCTAAATTGCTGAGGGTCTTCCTAAGTTACTCAGTCTGGCCTCAAACTTATCATCCTCCTGTCTCAGCCTCTTGAGTTGCTAGAATTACAGATGATGCCACTGTGTCTGGTAATTTTTTTATACTTATACCATCTCTAAAAAGAAAGATTTGGGCAGGCGAAAGTAAACTAGTCTAACTGCTGTATAAAGTGTAAGAAATGTAGCAGGCTCTCCATAGCCTTTGGATTTCTTTTTTTAAATATTGTTTTTAGTTGTAGATGGACACAATTCCTTTATTTATTTATTTTTATGTGGTGCTGAGGATCAAACCCAGTGCCTCACACATACTAGGCAAACACTCCACCACTGAGCTACAACCCCAGCCCCCAATTTCTTTTATGGTCCTTTGTTACCTAAGCCTTCCTATTCTCATCTCCAGCATCCCTCATATCAGCACTAATCCATTTAGTCATTCAGCAGATATTTATTTTGAGCTTCCCGTGTACCAGGTCTATTACTAGACTGCTAGTAGTTCCCTGAACACACGATGTTGTCTCCCATTCTTAGGCTTTGCAGTGGGATTTTATGATCTGAAATACTGTAACTTTTATTCCTGTACCTTCCTAAGGCCAACATGTCCACTAATATACAAGGGTGAGGGGAAGCTTTATCAGCTTTATCATACTCCTAAAGTTATACTCTACCACAGCCTTTATATTCCTTTTTATGTTATGAGCCCCATAAGAGTAGAAACCTGGTATTTTACTTACTGGTAGGTCACTACAGTGCCAGATTTATTGTTTGCATTCAAATGTTGTTAAATGAACAGACCCCAAATGCAACTACTAATTTGTCTGTCTTTTCTTTTTTACATTTCATATTATACTTATAGAGCACATTTTTACATATCTCTGGTTGTATACAAAGTATATTCACACCATTCGTGACTTCATACATGCACTTAGGGTAATGATATACATCTCATGCTACCATCTTTTTTTTTCTTCACCCTTTTGCCCCCTCCCTTCCTCTCCCCTCCCCATTGGTCATTCTAGTGTTCCTCTAATCCTCTATGCTCCCCGTCCCAACCCCACTGTGAATTGGCCACCTTATATCAGAGAAAACATTCAGCATTTGGCTTTTTGGGATTGGCTAACTTCATTTAGCATTATATTCTCTAACTTCATCCATTTACCTGCAAAATACCATGATTTTGTTCTCTCTTATTGCTGAGTAATACTCCATTTTGTATATATACCACATTTTCTTTATCCATTCATCTACTGAAGGGCATCTAGGTTCGTTCTATAGTTTAGCTATTGTGAATTGTGCTGCTATAAACATTGATGTGGCTGTGTCCCTGTAGTATGCTGTTTATAAATCCTTTGGGTATAGACCGAGGAGTGGGATAGCTGGGTCATAAGGTGGTTCCATTCCCAGTTTTCCAAGGACTCCATACTGCTTTCCATATTGGCTGCACCATTTTGCAGTCCCACCAACAGTGTATGAGTGTGCCTTTTTCTCCACATGCTTGCCAACATTTATTGTTGTTTGTGTACTTAATAGCTGTCATTCTGACTGGTGTGAGATGAAATCTTAGAGTGGTTTTGATTTGCATTTCTCTAATAGCCAGAGATGTTGAACATTTTTTTCAAGTATTTGTTTATGGATTGTATATCTTCTTCTGAGAAGTGTCTGTTCCGTTCCTTGGCCCATTTATTGATTGGGTTATTTGTTTTTTTGGTGTTAAGATTTTTGAGTTCTTTATATATTCTAGAGATTAGTGCTCTGTCTGACGTGCATGTGGTAAAAATTTGTTCCCAATTAGTAGGCTCTCTATTCACCTCACTTGATTGTTTCTTTTGCTGAGAAGAAGCTTTGTAATTTGAATCTATCCTATTTATTAATTCTCGATATTAATTCTTATGCTACAGGAATCTTATTAAGGAACTTGGGGCCTAATCCAACATGTTGGAGATTAGAGCTTACTTTTTCTTCCATTAGATGTAGTGTCTCTGGTCTAATTCCTAGATCCTTGATCCACTTTGAGTTGAATTTTGTGCATGGTGAGAGATAGAGGTTTAATTTCATTTTGTTGCATATGGATTTCCAGTTTTCCCAGCACCATTTGTTGAAGAGGCTATCTTTTCTCCAATGTACGTTTTTGGCACCTTTGTCTAATATAAGATAACTGAAATTATATGTGTTAGTCTCTGTGTCCTCTATTCTGTACCATTGGTCTACCAGCCTATTTTGGTGCCAATACCATGCTGTTTTTGTTACTATTGCTCTGTAGTATAATTTAAGGTCTGGTATGGTGATGCCACCTGCTTCACTCCTCTTGCTAAGGATTGCTTTAGCTATTCTGAGTCTCTTATTTTTCCAGAAGAATTTCATGACTGCTTTTTCTATTTCTATGAGGAATGTCATTGGGATTTTGATTGGAATTGCATTAAATCTGTATAGCGCTTTTGGTAGTATGGTCATTTTGACAATATTAGTTTGGCCTATCCAAGAACAAGGTAGATCTTTCCATCTTTTAAGGTCTTCCATAATTTCTTTCTTTAGTGTTCTGTAGTTTTCATTATAGAGGTCTTTCACGTCTTTGGTTAAGTTGATTCCCGAGTATTTTATTTCATTTTTTGATGCTATTGTAAATGGGGTAGTTTTCCTCATTTCCCTTTCAGAGGAGATTAGAGGAACACTAGAATAGCCAATGGGGAGGGAGAGAAGGGAGGGGGCAAAAGGGTAAAGAAAAAAAAAGATGGTAGCATGAGATGTATATCATTACCCTAAGTGCATGTATGAAGTCACGAATGGTGTGAATATACTTTGCATACAAACAGAGATATGTAAAAATGCGCTCTATAATAAGTATAATATGAAATGTAATACATTCTTCTGTCATTTCTAACAACTTAGAATTAAAAATAAATAAATTTGAAAAAAATTAATTAATTTTGTATTACCATTAATCTTTAAGATATATAACACTGAGGAATACACAGAATACAGAAAGTATCCTGATGACACAGAAACATGAAGTGCTAAAGGTTTTCCCTGTGTTTCACTTAAATAGGAAAAATACATAAGAAAGACACAAAACTACAGACTACAAATATCAAATGACCTACTGAGCTCTATGTTCTCACCACCCGTAACCCAGAAATAGAAATGATTCTTAAAGAAATAAAATAACCAGCTAAAATTTTATCAACAACAATAAAAGGTGGATTTCCTATTCATTAAATTGGTTTGTATAGGTAAGCACTATATAAGTATCTTGATTCATGACATATGTTTCTAACCTGCACTAAAAATAAACCAGGAACAATACACAAAAATCAGTTGTATTTCTCAACAGTAGTAATGAACAGCCCAAGAGATTAAGAAAACAATTTCACTTATAATAATGTCAAAAAGAATTAAATATTTATGAATAAGTTTAGCCAAAGACATGTAAGACGTACACTGAAAACTATAAAACATGGCTAAAAGAATGTAAAGATACACCACATTCATGGATTGGAAGACATGATATGGTTAAGATGGCAATACTACTAAAATTGATGTATAGATTCAATGCAAATCCTATAAAAATTCCAATTTTTAATTTTTTGCACAATGGGTGACTGATTCTAAAACTCATATGGAAAATCAAGGGACCCAAAATAACCAAAACAATATTGAAAAAGAACAAAGTTTATGGATTTGCATTCCCTAGCTTCAAATTTTACTGCAAAGCTACAGTTATCAAGACAATGTGGGAGTGGCATAGCATAGAAATACAGACCAGTGGAGTAGAACAAAGAGTCCAGAAATAAATCCATACATCTGTGGTCAATTGATTTTTTCTTTTTTTTTTTTTTTTTCCTTTTTCAGTTGTCAGTGGACCTTTATTGTATTTATTTATCCGTCAAACCCAGTGCCTTGCACATGCTAGGCAAGCACTCTACCACTGAGCTACAACCCTAGCCCAGTCATTTGGTTTTCAACAAAAGTGTGCAGACAATGCAGTGAGAAAGAATAAAATTTTTCAACATTTGGTGCTGGATGTTTACATGCAAAAACATAAAGTGGGAACCCTACCTCTCATTGAATACAAAAAATGTATTAATTCAAAATGAACCAAGGGCCCAAATATAAGACTCAGAACTATAAAACTCTTAAGAAGAAAGTAGAAGTCATACCCACGTTTATAGAGCACAATTCACAGTAGGCCAAACTATGAAATCAGCCTAGGTATCCATGATGGATAGACGAAAAAGAAAATGTGATAAATTAAATTATGTCATTTTCAGGAAAATGGTTGGAACCTGAGAACATTATGTTAAGCAAAATAAGCCAAACTCAAAAAGTCAAGGGTCATATGTTTTCTCTCATATGTGGAAGCTATAGAGGAAAAAGGAAAATGTGTGACGGGGTCTCATGAAAATTAAAAGGGGATCAGTAGAATAGAGGAAAGGGAGCAGGAAGCAGGAGGAGGGTAGAGAAAGGGTAAATATTGGGAAATTATGTTGACCAAATTATATTGTTATATCATGTGCATATACAAATATGTAAGAACAAATCCCACCATTGTGTATAATGTACCAATAAAAATATGGAAAAGAAGAAGCAAAGATATAAATCAACATGATTTTGAATTAGACAATTGGATAAGAAAACTAAACCACAATCAACCAAAGGAAAAACTAGATCAATTTGACTTTAACAAAAATAAGAATTTTCACAAATTCAAAGAACACCATCAAGAAAATGAAACCCAGAGAAAGGGAGAAAATATTTGTAAATCATCTATCTGTAAAGAGAATCATATCTAGAATATATAAAGAACTCTTACAATGCAAGGTATGGTGGTGCACATCTGTAATCCCAGTGATTTGGCAGGCTGAGGCAGGAGGATCACAAGTTTGAGGCCAGTCTCAACAACTTAGACCCACAGCAACTTAGCAAGACCATCTCAATCTAAAAAACAGAGAGACTGGTGACATAGCTCAGTGGTAAATTGTCCTTGGGATATCAATCCCTAGCATGCCCCTAAAAGAAAAAAGAAAAGAAAAGAAAAAAAAAACTCTTACAGTGCAAAAATGAAAAGACAAATTACTCAATTTAAAATGAGTAAAGGCATTTCAGCTTTGTTTTATGCCCATTTCATATCATTGTCTGTATTGTAATTCAACACATGGTGCTGGATATTTATGTGCAAAAGCATACCATTTCTGATGTACAAAATTCTTTTGTAAATATAGAGAATTCGATTGTAAATAAACTCTCACGACTGTTTAAAAAAATAAAATGAGTAAAGGATTTGAAAAGACATTTCTCCGATGATATGCAAATGGCCGTAATAACTAATAACATTAGTTATTAGGAACAAATTAACTTAAAACTACAATAAGATGCTCTAGCATTGCTATAACTTTAAAAAGACAGACAATAACAAGTGTTGGCAAGGACACAGAAAACTGGGACCCTAATACACTGCTGTTTAGACAGTAAAATAGGGCAGCTGCTATGGAAAAGAGTTTGGCAGTCCTCCCAAAAGTTACACACAGAATTACCACATGACTCAGCAATTCTACACCTACCAAATAACTAATAAGAGAATTGAAAACATATATTCACATAAAAGATTATGTACAATATATTTATGTACAAATATTCACAGCATGCTCTAGTGTGGTTATTTGTAATAACCAAAAAGTAGAAATAACCCAAATTTCCACTAATTAATGAAATGGATAAACAAAGTATGGCTTATACATGGAGTATTATTTAGCCATAAAAAGAATGAAATACTGTCACATGCTATAAGGATGAACTTCTAAAACATGCTGAGTGAAGAAGCCAGACACAAAAGATTACACATTGTATATATCATTTGTATGAAATGTCAAAACAAGGCAAATCTACACAGAAAGATTAGTGGTGGTTAGGGATGAAAGAAGCAGAAATCAGGACTGATTGTTAATAGGAGCAGAGTTTCTTTTCAGAGTGATGAAAATGTTCTGATACTAGTATGTATTACACAACACAGTGATATACTAAAAACTACAAATTGTACACCATAAGATGGTAAATTTTAGGGACTAGGGATATAACTCAGTTGGTAGAGTGCTTGCCTCGCATGCACGAGGCCCTGGGTTCAATTCCCAGCACCACACACATACAAAAAAGATGGTATATTTTGTGCAAGGCCCTAGGTTTAGCCTGCAGCATCACACACACACACACACACACACACACACACACACAAGTAAATATACATATATATAATTATATATACATATCCATGTACATTATGTACATATCTAAAATTAAATTTTTTTTTAAATTAAGCAGGATCCTAACTTGAAATAAATCCTAAGCAATTGTGTAGGTCAAAGTGCAGTGACCTACTTGCAAAGGGACAAAACGGGAAACTGCCCTTCCCTTCCCATCAAAACCGGTTGGGGGCTGGGGTTGTGGGTCAGCGGTAGAGCGCTCGCCTAGCACGTGTGTGGCCCAGGTTCGAACCTCAGCACCACATAAGAATAAACGCATTGTGCAGCCAGGCGGTGGTGCACGCCTGTAATCCCAGCACTTTGGGAGGCTGAGGCAGGAGGATTGCGAGTTCAAAGCCAGCCTCAGCAATGGCAAGGCACTTAGCAACTCAGTGAGACCCTGTCTCTAATAAAATACAAAAAAGGGCTGGGGATGTGACCCAGTGGTTGAGTGCCCCTGAGTACAATCCCCCCCCCACCACAAAAAAAGAAAAAAAGAATAAACGCATTATGTACAACTACAGCAAATAAATATTTTTTAAAAAACTGGTTGGATGTGATTTTTGTGTTCACATACAATTTACGATACTTGCCCTTTTTTGAGTAGGCATACATTAGGTCAATTGAAAAACTTTTTTTTTTTTTGTTTGTGAGTTTATATCTGGTTTTTACAGCATTCTCTCTCTCTCTCTCTCTCTCTCTCTGTGTGTGTGTTTTCAGAAAATATATTTTCTTTTTTTAATATTTATTTTTAGTCGTACACAATGCCTTTATTTTTATTTATTTATTTTTTTTAACGTGGTGCTGAGGATTGAACCCAGGCCACGCACATGCTAGGCAAGTGCTCTACCGCTGTGCCACAACCCCAGCCCTCAGAAATATATTTTCATCTAAAAATCACCCCTAATTCTCTATTCTATTCTTTTACCCTGCTTTATGTTCACCATAGTACTTATTCAGTAGGATATAAGTTCCTTGAGAGGAAGGGTTGTTAGTTCTGAGTTCTATCTGCAAAAATAAAAGGTTGGTAGAAAACAAAGTAGGAAAATGCCTATAAGTTAAAAAATCTATAGAAATTTCCATCTGTTGTCTATAGATACCATTTTGTGATGTTTTCAGAAAATAAATTACTTGCACTACCTGCTAATCCTTTGGGAAGAGGCCCAGATTCTTTCCCATATGAGAACTAAAGCCCAGGTTACTAGCCCTGTTCCTGAAGGGTCCAGGTTTGTAGTGGTCTGGCCAATTAAACTCACATAATCAGGTCCTTACACCTAACTTCCTTTCTCATGGGAGATAGTCAATTTCCTAATAAATCTTATTAAGAGGATCTCAGTACCCTGAAGTTGACTTTCAGGAAAAGTGTGTTAGTATTCTTCCTTTCTGATTTATTTGTTCACAATCCACTAGAATACTTCCGATTGTAGGTTCTATTACCCTTAGGGTCTTGGCTTTCTCTTGGATTACTTGATCATGGGTGTTTTGATCTAAATACAGACAAAATATTTCTTAACATGGGCAGATACTTACAAAATAGGGGGAATGAGCTCCCCTCTGAATACATATGAAGGAGAGTCCACCATGGTAACGTCAAATTTAATTCTAATATACTTATTATATAGCTAAGAGTGGCAAATGCCAAATGAAGACTAACTGCTATTTATCTGATTACATACCTATATTTTTTGACATGCGCCAAAAATATAAAGTTAATTTATTGTTTTTACCATTTCCTGGTAGGGGGGAATAGAGTTTAAAATATTTTTTGTGATTACCAAATGGAAACAATTCTGTTTTAAGAAGTTGTTTTCTAGTTGTAGTTTAGTAGCTCACAAAGCTAACTACTAAGACTATACCCCCACCTCCTCCAAAAAAAAGAACCTGATGGTCAAAAAACCAGTAAAAAAACATATTTTTCATTCATGAATCAAAGAAATAGTCATAAAGTAAGACTTATGCCTATAAAAACAGATTCAGCAACTTGTTTGTTGTTTGGTAGCAGGGATTGAACCCACGGGTGCTTAACCACTGAGCCACATCCCCAACCCTTTTTACATTTTATTTAGACAGCTTCTCACTAAATTGCTTAGGGCCTTGCTAAGTTGCTGAGGCTGGCTTTGAACTTGCAATCCTCCCGCCTTAGCCTCCTGAATCTCTGGAATTAGCCACTGCACCTGGCTAGATTCAACAAGTATTTAAAATAATTTTAGCAAGAGCAGAATTCACATGAAGTTTCCCAGAGAATACTGTTATTCCTATTGTTGATACTATACATGACTAAAATTTTGAGAATCAATTTGTTTAGAAAATGTTTTATGATATAGAGTAAGCAACTACATGTATGCCAAAGTTATCCCATTTTGAGAACCAACTCTAGAAATCTACCTGTAATTGCATCTTAAACATATATGATGCTTTGGTTTTAATAGTGTTTTCATGTGTTTGATAAAGCAATAGACCATTTGCCATATAGTATCTAAAAATAGCAATTTCCCTCTCGATTTATTAAGTAATATTTAAGTTGCACTTGAAAATATTTTTTAAATGTAAAGGAGTGACTTATAAATAGTTTTTGTTGTTGTTGTAAAGAAAGGCTGTTTGGTGTTTTAGGAAACATCATCATTTAATGTACTCTATTAATAAGATTATAACCTGGATCATACCAGTCATCTAACTTGGCACTTGGAACTAAGAAAATATCCAAAGAAACAGATGGATATAGGCCTGGTCCTGGAATGGAACAATTTGGATGCTGTCCAAGCTCCCCAGGTAATGGGGCTTTCAAAAGGAGATTGAAACCTTAGTATATAAATACTTTGCCCTGTTCCCATTCTCCCATCTACAGAATACAATGCTAGAAAATAACAAAACATTGACAAATTTAATACTTATAAATAATCAAAATTATAAATCAAATTCACCTAACTCTTCATTCTTACTGAGTAGGATAGTGAAATGTCACTGTACGCCGCAAACAAAAATAATATTAATTCTGCCTCTCAAAGTAGGTGGATAGATGTTGATTTGTAATCGTGAATGACAATCTTTTCTCCACAGGGTTTTTTCTTTCTTTCTTTTAGTTGGACACAATACATTCATTTTATTTGTTTATTTTTGCGTGGTACTGAGAATCGAACCCAGGGCCGCGCACGTGGTAGGTGAGCGCTCTACCGCTGAGCCACAACCCTAGCCCTCTCCACAGGGTTTTCAAAAGAAAAATTCAGGGATATTTTAGCAGACGAAAATCAAGAAAAATGGTTAAGGTAGTATTGTTTTATAAAGATGAATCCTGTCAATTTTGCCTACAATCAAACATTTGTTTTGATACACCATTTATGGCTCTTCGTTGGTAAAATTACTTAAGTCGGAACTACTTTCTTTGGTTTATGCTGGGCTATTGGAATTTATCCAAAACTGCTGTCTCTTATAATTCTCCATTGAATGGCTTCACAATTTCCATTTAAATTATTTAGGATGGCTTTTCATGTAATCTCAAATTACAGTAATCAAAAGAAAGGAATCAGTATAAAAAGTGGGGGAATGTATATTTTCAAGTGGCAAATTCAGTACTAACAAGGAGTATTCTTTAGGTTTTAGAGATAACCAAAGGTTGAAGTTAAGTTTTGATCCTTTTGTCGAAGTAAAATATATTCTCTCCAAATATTTTTGAAAACCTTTAGCTCATCTATGAACGCTTTCAAATAAACTTTTCTTTCCTGTTCTGTCCCCTCCTGCCTCTAGTCATCTGTCTTCTCAGAGCTATTTCAATCCTGAATCACTGTGGAGAGTAAAGGTTAAGTAAGTACATGACTATACTTTATTCTTGATAATTGGGGGGTAGCAATAAAAGTGGTTCTTTTAAAAATATAACTCCTCAGGCTGGGGCATAGCTTAGTGGCATAGCATTTACCTAGCATGTCCTTGGTCCTGGGTTTAATCTCTGAGACTATGCCCCCCCACACAAATTAAATTAAAAATAAAGAAAAATAAGACACTTAGATCAAATAGAATGAATTCTAACAAGATTTACCTCTTTGGACTTGAAAGATTATGCTTTGTTTTGTATATACTATAATAAGCTTGAAATTTAATAATATATGAAGTTTCAAAAAATTTCCTATTTTCAACTTTAATTACACAAGTATTAATAAATTAAGTTTTAAATGTCTAATAATTGTAAGTATATGTTTTTATAAAGGTTTAGTTATCTAGTCTTTTCTGTGGTGAATGGTTTTGTCCTTGGCATAAAGGATCTTATTATAAGGAAGTCTGTGAGATTGTTTTATTTTTCTCTTGAACAACTATAAAGAACTCAATAGAACTGTGTGCTGTTGGGTGCTACACTGCTTGCCTGTAATCCCCAGCTACTTCGAAAGTTGAGTCAGGAGGATCACAAGTTCAGTGCCAGCCTGGGTAACTTAGCAAGACCCTGTATCCAAATATAACACAAAAATGGCTGGGATAGGGCTGGGCTTGTAGCTCAGTGGGAAAGTGCTTACCTAGCACATGTGAAGCAGTGGGTTTGATCCTCAGCACCATATAAAAATAAATTAATAAAATAAGGATATTGTGTCCACCTACAACTACAGGAAGGAAGGAAGGAAGGAAGGAAGGAAGGAAGGAAGGAAGGAAGGAAGGAAGGGCTGGGATGTAGCTCAGTCAGTGGTAGAATGTCCCTGGGTTCAATCCCCAGTAGTACATAATACCTAAGACTAATTCTAATTCAGTATCTTTTGGAGCAAATTACACTGCCAGCATTTCAAATAGTGGTAATTTTGTTGACTTACTCTGGAACTTCTAGAAGGAAAAATATGACAAGAACTATGTATAAAGTATCAAAAACCGACATTATAACATCAAGGCTTTTCTGAAATTTTTATTTATAATTTCCCTTGTTCTAATTACCTCTGTGTTGGAATCATGTTGGGTTCAACATTAAGGTCACTTCAACAAACACCAGTATTTGATGCCCTGTATGCAGTGAATTCTAAGAGCAAGGAATATAAGCAGTAACCCCTGGTGTAGGTAATAAGGGGTGCATTGTTTGCAGAAAATTTTAAAACAATAAAATCCAGGTAGTCTCCTTTTTATTATCAGTAGCAAGGACAATAATAAAATACTACTCCTTATTGGGCAGACTTTTACCTTGGTAAACAACTGCCAATTTAGGCTCAAAAATACTACATAACATCTGGGCGTGGTGGTGCACACGTGTAATCCCAACACTTGGGAGGCTGAGGCAGGAGGATCACGAGTTCAAAGCCAGACTCAGCAATGGCGAGGCACTTAGCAACTCAGTGAGACCCTGTCTCTAATAAAATACAAAAAAGGGGTGGGGATGTGGCCCAGTGGTCCAATGCTCCCGAGTTCAATCCCTGGTACCAAGAAAAGAAAAACAACTACATAACCAATGCATTTGAGATATTTATTGCAGAAGGATTTCATTCTTACCTTCATTTTAAATTTTTAAAAATATAAATGTAGGGAGTCTTTTACCAGTATTAATGAAGGCAGCCTACAACCTAACCTCAAATGTAAATATATATAATGAATTTTTTTTTTTTTTTTTTTTGTGGTACCGGGGATTGAACTCAGGGGCACTCGACCACTGGGTCACATCCCCAGCCCTTTTTTGTATTTTATTTAGAGACAGGGTCTCACTGAGTTGCTAAGTGCCTCGCCATTGCTGAGGCTGGCTTTGAACTTGCGATCCTCCTGCCTCAGCCTCCCAAAGTGCTGGGATTACAGGCGTGCGCCACCACGCCCGGCTATAATGAATATTTTTAAAAATTCCAATGAGCCAAGAGAGGAATTGTGGACATGAGTGACTTTTTACTTGAACCTTCAGGTATTAGTATCCCAGTACTTTAGTCACGAGTATGTGCCTAAGGAAGTAACTGAAAGATCAAACCAGGCCATACTTGCATTTAATGTTTGGGAATTTATGTTTTTCACAGAACTGAAGCCCCATTAAGTATCTGACTCCATTATAATTAATTCTAAGACTTAATATAAGTCCTTTATTTTTTCATATTTTCAAATAAGCATTCATAACTTTATTGACCTTGAATAATATAAATAAGGCAATGTTAGTGGCAACTAGCATTGTGGTAACTGAAGATGATCTGTATTTGTGCTGATTCTTTGGATCCTGAGAGTTCATGAAGATGTGAATTGAGGGCACCCCCCCCAAAAAAAATCAATATTAATAAAAGAAATGAATATTTGGGGCTGGGGTTGTGGCTCAGCAGTAGAGCGCTCGCCTAGCACGTGTGCGGCCTGGGTTCGATCCTCAGCACTACATTAAAATAAAGGCATTGTGTACAACTAAAACAAATAAATAAATATTTTAAAAAAGAAATGAATATTTAAGTACAAAGGCAAGCTGGAGTCTAGTTCAGTGGTACAGTGCTTGCTTAGCCCCAACACTGCAAAATAAGAAATAAAAGAAAAGCTCCATGCAGTGGCACATGCCTGTAATTCAAGCAACTCAGGAGGCTGAGGCAGGAGGATTGCAAATTGAAGGCCAGCTTCAGTAACTTAGCAAGACCCTGCCTCAAAATAAAAAGCAAAAAGGGATGGGAATGTGGCTATGGTAAAATGCCCCTGGGTTCAATACTCAGTACAAAAAAATAAAGAAAAAAACACAAAAGCATTTTCATCAATGTTTTCACCACCCATTGTTCCCATACTTAAAGAATTCTCCAACTCTGTTATCTGTAACTCTCTAGTTAGGGAAGGAACTAATATTTTACAGAGGCAGATAGTTTTCCTTTCCAATGCTGTCACAGGTAGATAATAAAAGGGCATAATGAATCAAAAAAGAAAAGCACAAACATTTTATGTACATGCAAAAATACAAACTCAAATGACAAAATGTTTAAACTAATGTGAAAAAAGAGAATAAAATTTGTTATTAGTATCTGTGTGTGCGTACATGTTGTTTTAAATATATATATTTATTTTATTTTTAAATATTTGCAGTAGTGGGGATTGAAACCAAGGGCACTGTACCACTGAGCTACATCTTCAAGCACTTTTTATTTTGAGGCAGGGTCATGCTAAGTTGCTGAGACTGTCCTTGAACTGTGATCCTCCCATTTCTACCTTCTGAGTTGCTGAGATTACAGGTGTGCCCCACAGCACCCAGTTATTATTAGTATATTAAAAAATAATTTCATTTGCCAGGGGAGGTACCTTTATTTTATTTATGTGTGCATGAAATTTATCAAAGTATATAAAAGATATATTTAACCAAAGCAGGGGGGAAAATCATATTTTTGTTACTTAACAGTCAGATTCACATATGCATTATCAAACCAAATCATTGCTTTTCTTGCTTTGTTAGTGAGAAAAGGTGTTTTTATTTTCATAGTTAAAACAAATATGTGCTAATTTCTTGGGCAAGCAGGATTCTAGTATCAAAATACATTCTTATATGATGAATTATTTATAATTAAGGCATTGCACATTAATCTTATAAGAAATTTATGATTAGAACTTTCATTAATATACATACTAATAAATATATAATTGCTATGCTTTGTTGAAGCCACTGGCCTTTTGCATTAAGACTGAAATATATATATATATTACATATTGTTATATATATATAATACAATCAAAAGGAAGACTAGCTGAAAACTAGACTATGACTTTAAATAATCCCTGGTAAAAATAAAATTTCCAAGTTAGTTTGTAAATTAGTTGTTTGAAACTCGAGTACTTTTTCATTGGGCCAATGTTTATAAACTGTTTAGTTTCCAGGTAAGTCCACAGAAATCTACTTAACCCATAATTTAAATGAATTTTAGTACCTTGCTGAAGAGGTAAACTATTCACTTATTTAGAAGTTTGTTTTGTCTCTCTTTTCCTGTAGAAGCAGGTATTTAATAATTGGACAAGGAACTCCACTCCCTAGAGCTAGCAACTAGATAAAGGAAGAAAGCCTTACGTGGGAACAGAGTGACATGTTGGGTCTTGGGAGAGATGGTCAGGTCAACACAGAGTAAAATACAAAAAAGCCTGTAGCAGCATCAGATAAGAAAAAAATGGATTCAACAAGAATTTGGTAACTCTCATTGGGTAGGCATCTGTTAAGTCAGGGTGGTTTTACAGCTGTCCCCAAATATTAATTAACTAAGAAACTCAAATTTGGATTACAAGTAAAAATTTGGAAAAGAAACAAAATAATACTGCAGGTCACTAGAATGGAATGTTGCCTATAATGAAAAAAATATGGTGAAAAAGAACTGGTGGATAAATTGTTCAGTTCTTAATTCTAAACATTATATAGTAAGATTTTGACTAAAAAGGCTGAAAGGGAAATTGCAGCAAAAATTTCATTTACATATTTATAGCCCCAATGTTGTTTGGCCTTGCCTGTTTGAAAATCCTGATGAAGAAGTTGTAGAGAAAAGTCTCAGACTGAAGCCAATCAGATAATTAGCTAAAGATCCACTGACTACATTATTCAGGCTTTCCAAAACAGCCTCCATGTGACTAGATATGTCACAATCAGTGTTCTTTTTCTGAAAGTGTTGAAATAAATGCTTTTGTGTTCTTCTATCATTGTTTCTCTCTTCCATGAAACTGCATCTTTTCTCCCAATTTTGGTAGCATAAATGAAAGACATGTTAAATGCACAGGGCAGGAGAAAGATGAAAATTTACATTCCATTATATTAGCAAACCAATAATATAACACTATAAACAAACAACAATTCCAGAATAAAGAAAAAAAAAAAAAAAAAAAAGACCATGTTTAAAAAGTCAAGGGTTCTGGACACTATAAATCAACCTTAGTCCATAAACCTGGCAGGATGTCCTAGCCTGCAGACTGCATTTTGGCACAAAACTTCATCTGTGCCAAAACATATGCAGCAGGTGACTCCCTTTCTAACACAAGAAATATTTATCTGGATCTTTTAGCAACATATTTGTATTTTACAATAACAATAATATATTAAGGATTACTGTATCATAACATGTTTATAATACACATATAATAATATACATTTGAAGGATAATTTAGTCTTATTAATTTTGTTCTTCCAATATGCCTGAAAAATAAAAACCAAATAAAATGTGCCTGAAAAAATTTTAAGCATATTTATAAGTGGGAATATTTAAATGTTATAAAGTATTATAAAATGTGTTTATTTAATTATTGTGGAAATGTAAATTAAAACTCCCAAAAACATACTATAAAAGATATATATCTCTATAGTACACAAAAAAATAAAGATTCAATCCTCCCCTTCTTCCTTTATCTGGAGAAGAACTAGTGAGCTTGAGCTTTACTTTTAACGAGAGAAAGAATCTTTTTACATATCTACTATATTAAAAGGTCTATTGTTAAATGACTAAGTTTTTAAGTCACTAGGTTTCCTAGATACTTCAATGGAATCAGCAGTCATTGATCCAACCCCAACTCCAAGACAGGAACGTCGTCGTAATGATAGTTCCAAGGCAGAAATCTGACGCAATTCTTTGCGACACAATTTTACAGGTGTGACACCACGAAGCTGTCCCACATTTCCCTCTGGCTGAATCTGGGATGATGGTTGACTGTGAGATTTTGTAAACTGATTTTCATCTACTTCTGTTTTATCTTCATTGCTTAACAGTTGCCCACTAGACGGTGCTAAAGAACTATAAATTGAAGGTAACTCTGGGACATCTTCCCAAAGCTTCTGGGAATTTGGTTGTATTCTTAAACTGCTCGAAGAACTGTCTACTTCTCTATCTCTTCCACTTAATTTCATGCTTTCAGTTCTGGATGCCCATTTTAATTCTTCTGAAATCACACCTGCCTCTTCAGGGTTCAGGACTCCATCTCCAGCATCATGATCTAAAAATAATCCCAAAACAAAAAGTTCAGAGATCATTTCCTTCAAACCAGGTATTTTAATCATAATTTCCTAACATTACTACATTAATATTATTCACTGTGCATGTTGTTTTTCAGCCTTTTTGTTTAATGATTTCTTTTAGATGCAGATGTGTGAGTATGAATTATTCCACTTACAGGTATCTTGCATGTGAATATAACTCAGAATTTTAATATAAGGACAAAGCAGATAAATTATCCTCTAGGGACTTTTTAAAAAAAATGTTTATTTGCAGGGCGCGGTGGCGCACGCCTGTAATCCCAGCACTTTGGGAGGCGGAGGCAGGAGGATCGTGAGTTCAAAGCCAGCCTCAGCAATGGCGAGGCACTTGGCAGTGAGACCCTGTCTCTACAAAAAAGGGCTGGGGATGTGACCCAGTGGTCTGCCCCTGAGTTCAATCCCCAGTACCACACAAAAAAAAAAAAAAAATTAGCTGGGCGTGCACGCCTGTAAAGCACTTGGGAGGCTGAGGCAGGAGGATTGCGAGTTCAAAGCCAGCCTCAGCAATGGCAGTGGTCGTCTCTAAAATAAAATACAAAAAAGGGCTGGGGATGTGACCCAGTGGTCGAGTGCCCCTGAGTTCAATCCCCAGTACCACACAAAAAAAAAAAAAAAAAAAATTGAGCTGGGCGTGCTTGTGCACGCCTGTAATCCCAGCACTTGGGAGGCTGAGGCAGGAGGATTGCGAGTTCAAAGCCAGCCTCAGCAATGGCGAGGCACTTAGCAACTCAGTGAGACCCTGTCTCTAATAAAATACAAAAAAGGGCTGGGGATGTGGCCCAGTGGTCGAGTGCCCCTGAGTTCAATCCCCAGTACCAAAAAAAAAAAAAAAAAAAAAAAAATTGAATGTGGGTGAGATTCTTTTGTTTTGTCTCGGTACTTGGGATGGAACCCAGGACTACCATGTACATGGATAAGCACCCTGTACATGATAAGCTACGACTTAGCTGCAAAGTGGGATTTTTTTTTTTAAGAGAATACAACCTTTTTAAAATTTAATTTTATTTATTTATTTTTATGTGGTGCTGAGGATAGAACCCAGCGCCTCGCATGGGCTAGGTGAGCGCTCTACTGCTGAGCCACAACCCCAGCACCCAAAGTGGGCTTTTTTTAAAGGTGAAAATGGTTTTATGTTAATTGCTTTCTCTTTCTTATTTAATATCTGTTTACTTTTTTTTTTTTTTTTTTTTTTTTTTTTTGGTACCAGGGATTGAACTCAGGGGCATTGGACCACTGGGCCACATCCCCAGTCCTTTTTTGTATTTTATTAGAGACAGGGTCTCACTGAGTTGCTAAGTGCCTCACCATTGCTGAGGCTGGCTTTTAACTTGTGATCCTCCTGCCTCAGCCTCCCAAGTGCTGGGATTACAGGCGTGCGCCACCATGCCCGGCATCTGTTTACTTTTTATTTGAAATTTTTTTTTTCAGTAGTGGAGATTGAAATCCAGGAGTGTTCTACCCCTGAGCTACATCCCCAGCCCTTTTTAAAAATTTTATTTTGAGACAAGGTCTTACTAAATTGCCCAGGCTGGCCTGGAACTTGCAATCTTCCTGTATCAGTCTTCTAAAGGAACCTGGGATTACAGGCATTTTTAAATTTTTTGCAAGTAATCTTTCAAGTGAAAGTTTCAGCTACATATTTCAGGCATTATTTTAAGTAATGAGTTGTATAAATAAGCACTTCTGTACTACTACATTGAGAATCAGAAAGTTTAGTCTCCTTGGCAGGATTTGTATGTTTGTATCACATCTCTCTCTGGCTCTCTCTCTCTTTTTTTTTTTTTTTTTTTTTTTTTGGTACCAGGGGTGCTAAACCACTGAGCCACATCCCCAGCCCCTTTTATTTTTTATTTTGAGACAGGGTCTTGCCAAGATGCTAAAGCTGGCCTCAAATTTGTGATCTTCCTGCCTCAGCCACCCAAATTTTTGGGATTACAGGCGTGTCCCACCACATCCAGCTTGTATTACATCTCTATTCTGAGACAACTTTTATTCTAGAATACAGGATCAAGAGTTAGACAATGAGGGACCTTAGACTATGTTCTAATTACTGTTCTATTCATGAGTCACTTGGCCTCTCTATGCTTAAATTCCCTCATCAAAAAATGGGTTCACAGCTGGATTTGGCGCAATTCACGAGGCTGAGGTAAGAGGATCTCAAGTTGAAGGCCAATTTCGACAACTTAGTGAGACTCTGTCTCAAAAGGGCTTGGAATGTAGTTCAATGGTAGAGGTCCCTAGATCCCCAATCCCATGTACCATGGAAAAAAAATTGGGGGTGTTAGCAGATATGGCTTAACCAGAGTTGAAGGGTTAAGTAAAACTATTTGTGAAAATGTCTATACATGAGAAATATCATAAATAGAAGGTAGAATTAGAACTGCTTTTCTAAAATATTATTGATTTTTAAATCTTAAAACTATTAATTCTGCTTCTATTATATATTCAGCATATGTCTTTTCATTGCACATAATTTTTTCACTGAATCCATCTCTTATGCCCATCTTTAAACAATTTCATTTAAAGGTATAAATTAGGTGTATTACTGAAAGGTTTTTATTTTATTTTTACTTTTTAACATTTTTATTAGTGCATTGTAATTATACATAATATTGGGGGGCTCATTGTGACCTGTTCATATATGTCTACAACATAATTTGCTCCAATTAATTCCCCAGTATTTCCCATTTCTCTCCTCTCCTCCTAAAAGATTTTAAAGCCAACTTTTTATAAACCATACTTAAACTGTTAGAATACCCTCTAAAGCAAAGTATTTCTTTTATAAAATATAGACTGTTATTTTAGAAATATTGACTCCTCTTTACTTACTGAAGGTTATATTTCAATTATAGCAATATATTACCTTCATGGCACTTCTTACTTTTGCAGAATATTTTTGTCACGTTTGATTATTTCATTTATGAAGGTGCTAATTCTACATACCTATATATAATTATGCAAGGAAACATCTTTTTCTCAACAATGGGTTTTATTATATGTTTTAATTTCCAGAGGCCAGGATATAAAAGACTTGATTTATCTTAGAATACACACACTCTTAACTTTACTTTTTGTATTATCCATTGTACATTTTTTTATGATAATCAGAAGGCTTAATTTACCATAAAATAGGAAAGTGACAGCTATCTTAAATTACAGAGTGACTTCAAGGATTGAGTTAAGGATTATAAACAATGGCACATGACAATAAATGATCAAGGTGGTGCATGCCTATAATCCCAGCAGCTCAGGAGGCTGAGGCAGAATGATCATGAGTTCAAAGCCAGCCTCGGCAACTTAGTGAGACCCTAAGCAACTCAGTGAGAAGTAAATAAAAAAGGATTTGGATATGGCTCAGTCGTTAAGCACCTCTGGGTTCAATTCTGGGTACAAAAAAAATTGCTTCCTAAAGTTTTTATAGGCATTATTTTAGTTATAGTTTATAGTTTAGTTTCTGGGCCCTGTGTTGAATCCCCAGCACTGCAAAGAAAAAAACAACAATTTATAGTTTAGATTATACAGGACTTTGTATTTTACATTTTCAAAAATATTTTATAGATAGTTGCACTCCTCAACTATTAAAAAAATAAGGAGTTTGTAGTGGCAATATACAAACAGTTTGTTGCAACTGATAACTGTATTTCAGAGATTCAGGAATCCATTAAGCAAGAATTAACTCCAGCATTTATACTACTCAAGATTATTGGCAGCAACCTTTATTTGGAGTTAATATGTCCCCCTTTGAAATAATACTTCATTCAACCATATCATACTTTAATGTTCAAATGTGATCTAAATATTCTCCATGATGAATAAACCTTTCTTTTTTCAAATTTATTTTTTATTCTAAGTTGTTAGAAATGACAGCAGAATGTATTACATTTCATATTATACTTATAGAGCCACATTTTTTATGGTGTGAATGAATAAACCTTTGATCGCTGGAAAAAAATAAATTTTAAAAATGACTGTCTCCTTCACACATGTGTATGTGTTCTTTCATTCATTCATTCACTTCTCATGGGGTTCTGTCTTATACATGGTGAAAAAACTAGTTTTGTCCAAAGTTAAATGTCTCATCCTAAATAACCCAGTCACAGGGGAAATCAGGCTTGATCTCACCAAATGCTAGAGAAACAGTGTTAGCATGACATGTCTTACGTTCTGACAATGCTAGTTGCCACTGAAATGCTTCCCGTGTCAGTTCTTTAAGTTTCTTCTTAAGATCCCTGCTGGTTTTCTTATAGAAATAAAGATCTTTTTCCAATTGCTGGATTTTATCTTCATATGTTTTGAAAGTTTCTATAATGCCTTCTCCATCTTGTTCTATAAAGCAAAACTTTACAGTTAAACTTGGTTTTAAGTAAACGATTCAAAATTCTGTTTTAACATAGACCCAAACTATCTTTAAAGGGTCACAAGTATCTTACACACACATATCTGTTACTTGAATGGATTTGTTTTCAGTTACAATTTGGATTCTTCTGCCCATAACATTTTTCAAAAGACTGGGCCCTTAATCATTTTCTCCACCCTATCCTCAATAACCACTCACTACATGTTTATAAGCCAGCATTTTTTTACAGTTGATATTAACAAGACTTATCCCTGGAACAGCAGGAGTAGGTGTTTCCTATAAAAAGTTCACTTTTGGAACTCTGTCCATCAGCTGCATTAATATCTTAAAGTTTCTATCAGGAACTGTGGTTATATGGAAAGTCTTAAGAGGCCCTAAGAAACATAGCAAAAAAAAAAAAAAAAAAAAAACCAAAAAAATCCATACACAAAAAGAAAACCTGTTAAAAGGACTAGAGAAAGATAAAATCACGAAAGAAAACACCACAGGAAAAGAAGGTAAACAGCCAGTGTAAGTTCTAGTTTTATGCCAAAATGTAACTTAAAACTTCTAATTACTATTTGTGAATGTCTAACACTGTTCTAGATACTGACTTTCAGAAGATACATACTTTTGGATCTACTCAGGAGACATATTTATAAAATGGTCCTACTGGCTTGCTTTTGTTATTATCAGCTGTTTTCTAAAATTTTACTTAAGTATGTCTACATAGTTTAATCTATCTTGTTTTTTTTTTAATATTTATTTATTATTTACTTTAGTTGTACACAATGCAATCATTTATGTTTACGTGGTGCTGAGGATCGAACCCAGGCCACCCACGTGCGAGGCGAGTGCTCTGCCGCTGAGCCACAACCCCAGCCCCTAATCTATCTTGTTTTAAAAATTATTTAATGACATCATAAATCAGAATCCACAGAAAGTAGGGCTGGGGATGTTCAATGGTTCAGCAGCACTTGCCTAGCATGCATGAGGCCCTGGGTTTGATCCCCAGCACTGCAAAAAAAGAAAAAAGAAAAAAAAAAAAAAAAAGAAAAAATATCTCCATGAAGTATAATTTATATCTAATCCATTTGAAATTAGAAAATTCACAAATTGTTAACATTTTTAGTTACAACTTTGTTATGAAAAGCTTGTATACTTATAGAAATGAATGATATTTAAAATGTTTTCATTTGACTATGGCATGAGCTTTTGATGTATAACCCTGTCACTTTAAGATTCTCTGCACACATCACTTTTTAAGACAACAGAACTAAACTAAGGTAAGGAGAGCATGTTTGAATGCAATGATGGTGGGATCCTGCCAAGGAAATCCTGTGATTAGTCCACTGGTTGCTAATTAACCAATTATAGAATTAATTTCAAGGTAAGTTGCCTCAACACTTAAATTCAAATGTTTTCCAATTTTCTTCTTCCTTGCGTTACTTCTTCCAGATCCCTTTTGACCCATTTTCAGCTGTGGATTCATGAGACTCAAGATCAAGCAGCCTAAGTTGAAGCAGTAACATTATCACCTGGCAGTGATTTTGTTGCCATAGCAGCTGTTTGTGTACTGGCCATATGCCCAGGTAATGTGAAGCCCACTTGTTGTGATAGCTTTTTTCTTTTTCTCTTCTTTTTTGTACTGGGAATTGAACCCAGAGGCACTTAACCACTGAGCCACATTTCCAGTCCTTTTTATTTTTTATTTAGAGATTGGGTCTCACTAAGTTCTTTAAAGCCTTGCTAAGTTGCTGATGCTGGTCTCGAACTTGTGATCCTCCTGCCTCAACCCCCCTCCCAAGTCTCTGAGATTAGAGGTGTGCACCACTGTGCCTAGCTATGATAGCTTTCTTTTTGCATCAAAGATGATGGTTGAATAGATACTCATTGATAACTGCGCATTCATCAACGGAAGTCTAGCTTTGACCTAGGATATACAACCTTAATGCATAAAATTTTACAATCAACTGAAAAGTACTATAAGAAATATAACTAGGAATGTGACAGAACCCATCACTTTAATTTTGTGAAAATAAAATAATTAAAGTATCATAGTACTATATTCCTAGGAGATAGAAAAATTTCAACTTTACACTTAAAAGCCAGACAAAATCTCTACATTTCCACATAAAAACTAAACTAAACAACAACAAACAGGACTGTAGCAGTTCTTTTGTGGGTGCCCTAAAGGGGAAGGCTGAAAAGATGACATTTCAAAGCATGAATAACCTCATCTCAACCTCAGCTATCCTGAAACATGGTAACCAAAACAGGTAAAGGGCAAAATATGTGTAAGTATTCACTATTTATACATTTTGAGCTTTTAAGAGATAAGTTTTGTCTCATTTTCCTTCTTCAATATACCCCCATCACCTTTATAGAACTGACAAAAAGTAGTTACCTTTGAAATGACGTAACAGCAACTGCACCTTTTGCTCATGTTCCTTTTGCTGGAGGGTCAGTCTCCGGTCACACTGCAATTTCAGATGTTCCAATGCAGATTCCAACTCCCGAACCATATTATCCTGTTCCAGAACCTTCATTTTAATTTCTTCATTCTGTAACTGTTGTTTTCGTTCAGCTTCTCGCAAATTAACCACCTACCAAAGACATTTTTTTAACTTTTTAAGTGTGTTTTAGATAGCCTAACATAATAATCTACTTTTCTTGGGTTACATAAAGATGAGCTTCTTTAATCCCCATAGTGTAAGTGTTTCCTGAAACATACCGGGTCCCTAGGCAACTACTTTATAACATACCCACAAAATAAACTAATAGTTGAGCTGGGGTCATAGCACAGAGGTAGAAGCACTTGCCTAACATGTGTGAGGCACTGGGTTAAGTTCTCAGCACCTCATAAAAAAAAAAAAAAAAAAAAAAAAAAAAAGTCCACTGACAACAACAAAAAATATTTAAAAAAATAATCTAACAAGTCTCTTAAATTTGTCAAAATTCTGAATTGGTAATACTTTCATTTTATTATATTGCTCTTATAACCCCTTTAAAACTTCTTCATTCTCTACTTTAGCCCCAAAATGGATGTTATGAATAAGTGACAGAATTTTTTTTTTAAATATTTTTATTTATTTGCTTTTAGTTGTACACAATGCGTTTTATTCAATGGGTTTTATTTGTACGTGGTGCTGAGGATCGAACCCAGGTCGCCCACATGCCAGGCGAGTGCTCTACCGCTGAGCCACAATCCCAGCCCAGTGACAGAATTTTTAATCCATAAACACAGAGGTTCAGTTTCAGGTCTGAGGTTCAGTTTCAGGTCTGTATTTCATCTATTGGGTTCTTTTTTGATATGAAGTAAAAATACTTCAGACACAATGTTAATGTCACAGAACTTGTCCATAATCTCATTACCTCCTCACCAGAACAACACTCATTTCTACAGAGGATCAGAAAATCCACTGATCTTGGCTAGAGTATCTTGGGGTAATAACTCTTGCTTCAAGGATAGCCTAAGACAGTTCTCCATCATTTTCTGCCCTCCAGACATGCAAAAACAGAATGCACTCTCTCAGTAACAATAGTTTACTACTCAATGATTATCCACAAAGAGATTGTATATAATATTTCCATCTTTATTTCATACAATTAGACCTTTTAAAAACTTCAACGTTTTATGTTCACCAACTATCTGATATTCTCATAAACTGAACAGACTTTTCAGAGATAAGAGTTATCTAGTTGTTAAACAAGCCATACCACACATTTATTTATTTATTTATTTATTTTGAATTTCTGGAGATTTGAATCCAGGGCCTTATGCATGCCAGACAAGTGCTCTACCACTGAGCTATATCCCTAGCCCTGTAATATATATCTTTTTTAAAAAATTTATTTATTTGCTTTAGTTGTACACAATGCAATGCATTTATGTTTATGTGGTGCTGAGGATCGAACCCGGGCCGCGCACATGCTAGGCGAGCGCTCTACCGCTGAGCCACAACCCCAGCCCCTGTAATGTATATCTTAAATGGAAAAGATACTAGAGAAATGATGTGTATTGTTCTTAATGCTATAATCTCTGGATCAATAAACTGTCCAATTCATATAAAATAATTAATTGATTTAAGCACATTCAGGTTAATAAAATCTATTATTATATTTGCCATTGACGCACCACTTCATCTCTGTTTCAATTCACACATTATTCAAGAAACTACAGATTTACCTTGCCCTATAGCAATGAAGGAACCAAGACTCAGAGAGCTCTTTATTTTTCAGGAATGGTGCTTAGCAACATCCAAATCTAGACCCAAAAAATAATAAGGAAGTTTGGTTTTTAAAACTATATCAAAGAGGCCTTCTACTGAAAGGCCCTACAATAATTTGGATAATCACAAAGTTTCAGATGACAACATTTAGCACTATAAAGAGAAATCATGCTTAAATATGTAATTATACCATCAAATCTTTCAGTCTTTCAGTTTCTTTAAAAATTCAACATAAATGGGGCTGGGGTTGTGGCTCAGCGGTAGAGCGCTCGCCTAGCACGTGCACGACCTGGGTTCGATCCTCAGCACCATGTAAAAACAAAGACATTGTGTATAATTAAAAAAAAATAATTTTTTTAAAAAAAATTCAACAAATAAAATATGGGGAGCATCTTAGCCCTGATTGATTATATAAATACTGTTCTTCCAAAACAATACCTTATTGAAATATCTGAAAAGAATAGCTCTAATTTCAACAGGATTCAGGCAAGTTAATTTTTCCAAGACATTTGCTTCACTATGAGAGAGATTTTGGAGTGATGCTCTAAGCAAATTCTGGTGACTCTGGATACTTTCATTCTTGTATTCGATTGCAGCTTCCAAAGCTTCAATCCCTTCTTCAAGTTGGAAAAGAACACGTTCTTCCTAGATGTAATATAACAGAAATCACTCATTTAAAATGAAATACTAAAACCTGGACTTTGTCATGTACTCAGATTTTACTATGCTATTTGAATTTAATGGATATTACTACTCTTTTACTATATTTTAATAAAATAATGTTTGAGTGGGGTGTGATGGCACACACCTGTAATCCCAGTGGCTCAGGAGGCTAAGACAGGAGGATTGTGAGTTCAAAGCCAGCCTCAGCAAAAAAGAGGTGCTAAACAACTCAGTGAGACCTTGTCTCTAAATAAAATACAAAATAGAGATGGGGATGTGGGTCAATGGTCAAGTGCCCCTGAGTTCAAGCCCCAGTACCCCTCTATAATAAGAAGAATGTTTGAGTTTTGTTATACCATGTAATACTGTGTGTTTGTGTGTGTGTATAAAACATATAATCATTGAGTCTTTATAATAAACCTTGTATAATAAAATGGAATTGTTTAGGTGAGTAATGCAACATTCCAAGGTCATACAACAAATGTAAATCACCCAATACAAGGAATAAGCTGGAAGGCCTTAGTCCACAGAATTAGCAGCACTGTCATCTTCCTCCACAATTCCTAAAGTTGCATTTTATATATATTATTGTCACTAGTGAGATCTAGAGACCCCTGCTGTCCCTTTAATGACTTATCAAAATAATATGCTGCTAGGAGAGAAATAAGAAATAAATTTAGAATAAATTATTAAGAACTAGGAATAGTTGGGGGTTAGCTCAGTGGAAAAGCACTTGCCTAGCATGTACAAGGACCTGAGTTCAATTCCTAGTTCTGAAAAAGAATTAGAAATCAGAGGAAAGTCTCTGGAGGGAAAATAAAAGTATGGCTTAACAAAGGTATGAAAGATTTAAGGACATGAAACATTTCATAAGATGCCTATGAAATATTAAAAAGAAAAATACAGGCATTAAAAATGGTGAGAGCAGCCGGTGGAGTGGCGCTGTATTCCCAGCAGCTCAGGAGGCTGAGGCAGGAGGATTGCGAGTTCAAAGCCAGCCTCAGCAAAAGTGAGGTACTAGGCAACTCAGTGAGACCCTGTCTCTAAATAAAATACAAAATAGGGCTAGGGATGTGGCTCAGTGGCCACGTGCTCCTGAGTTCAATCCCTGGTACTCCTCCACCCCCCAAAAATGGTGGGAGTGTATAATATTTTTTCACATATCAGAGATGATTTCCTTTATAGGAAAAATCAAAACAAAACAAAACAAAACAATGAATCCCTGTCAGAAAATTATCCAGTTCTTTGAACTATCCAAATACATGTTATTGGGAGTGGAGGGAATCCAAATTTCTGATAAAAAATTATTTCAGATTTGTGAGACATGGATATGTTCCTGTATTCCTATACTTGTTGTAAAGGTCAAATTCCATAAACTAAATTCCAGGATGGCATATTGTCCTATCCATACTTTATCCTTACTGTGAGCATATACCTACCACATAGTTTAAACTCAGGAAGTGTCTACTGAATGAGTTAATGGAGAGGAAAAATTATATTTTCATATGTCTTTGGCTATTTTTTCCTACTCTACCCCTCAGCATCACAATGGAAAATACTGTGAATATTTCCAGTCTACCAAAGGATAGAGTGACTTCTGGAACTTAATTTTTGGAAATTCAAGAAACAGGAATGTAATAAACCTAATTACAAACTTTTCTGGAAAAATATTTTCAATATCCATTCTCCTTCTCTTTGTAATCACTAACCATGAGGAATTAAATTATTTCATAACTGCTCCAAAAGGAACAAAATAATATTCACCTTTTTAAGATGAAAAAAAGAAAACTTTAAAAAATGAAGGATACGTACGTACTTTTCAGAAACCATGAACTAAGAGTGAATTATCCAAATAATATATTGGACTCTAAATTCATACTGTGATTATATTTTACCAAATACAAATGTTAAGATTTTGCCTTTATACTGAGGACAATTTAGTTTCTAGTTTTGGAACTAAGTTAAGGAAATGCAGAGCTAATATAAAGTAGTATGACTACAGAAATGTAAGGATAGCCCACTCCATTGAGCCCACCGCTTGTAAGTGGTGGTTTTCTCTAACTTAGCAAAGGTGTAGGTTGGTTGACAAGATAAATGACCATGGGAAGCTGTTCTGGAATGAAAAATTTACCACAAAACAAACCACAAATTAATAAAAAGTTAACTTCACTTTACACAGTACTCTGCTTTTCAAACTTTAATGAACACTGAGGAGCCTGTTAAAATTCAAGTGATTCAGCAGATCTAGGTGTGGCCTGAGGATCTGTACTTGAAAGAGGTTCCCCTAAGTGATGCTGTTGCCGCTAGTCCAGAGACAAGCAACAAGGACTTATAGTAGTGGTCTCCAAACATTCTGGATCACCCATCCCCATCAGTAGAAAACAAAACAAAAAGCTAACAAAAACTTTTGAGTAAGCACTGATATATGTATCTTTCTCTATAAATTAAATGAATGTTCTAAGTATAAAATATGGAATTGAATATTTAAAAGATGAAATAAACATAATAGTTCTTATATTTTCTTCCTGTATCCCACTTACTTAGTAGGTAACAAATAGCTCTGTACTAATAGAAAACTGGAGTTGCAAATGAATTAATTAATTTTTAAAACAAGTATGTCCTTCAACCAAAAAAAGAAAGAAAGAGATTCCTAAGAAAACTTGGAATGGAACCACCATTAGACCCAGCTATCCAATTCCTTCATTTATACACAAAGGACCTAAAATCAGCATACTTTGGTGACAAAGCAACATCAATTTCTATAGCAACTCAATTCACAATAGCTAAACTATGGAACCAATCTATTGACCTTCACCAGATGAATGGATAAAGAAAATGTGGTACATATAACAAGAAAATATTACTCAACCTTAACGAAGAATGAAATTATGGCATTTGCTGGTAAATGGATGGAACTAGAGGACATCATGCTAAATGACATAAGCCAATCCCAAAAAAACAAAGGCTGAATGTTTGCTCTGATAAGTGGATGATGATTCATAATGGGAAGGGTAGGGAAGAATGAAGGAACTTTTGGATTGTGCAAAGGTGAGTTATGGGAAAGGTGGGGCTGAGGATATGGGTAGCACAGTAGACAGACATTATTATCCTTTATACATGTATGTTTACACTACTGGTGTGACTGCAACATGCACAGCCAGAAGAACAAGAAGTTGTGCTCCATTTGTGTACAATTTGTCAATGCATTCTCCTCTTACCTATAACTAATTACAACCAAAATAAAATAAATTTTAAAATAGTTAAAATAAAGTAAAAATATTTTTTTAAATATTTATTTATTTACTTTAGTTGTACACAATGCAATGAATTTATGTTTACGTGGTGCTGAGGATCGAACCCGGGCCACGCATGTGCAAGGCAAGTGCTCTGCCGCTGAGCCACAACCCCAGCCCCAAAGTAAAAATATTTTTTAAAAAATTAAAAAGAAAAAGAAAACTGGAATTGCCAGGCATGGTGGTGCCTGCCTGTAATCCCAGCAGCTCAGGAGGATCTCAAGTTCAAAGCCAGCTCCAGCAACTTAGTGAGACCCTGTCTCTAAATCAAATATTGTTTTAAAAAGGGCTGGGTGGTTACAAGTGCTCCTGGGTTCAATCCAGTTACCATAAAAGAAAGAAAGAAAGAAAGAAAACGAAAACTGGAGTTTATCCTGCCATCTGCAGCAACATGGATGGAAACAGAGGACATGAAGTAAAATAAGCAGAGCACAGAAAGATGATTACTGAATGTTAACATTCATTTGTAGAAACTGAAAAACTGGTCATATAGAAAGAGACTGTACAGTACCTGTCACTATATGCTAGGAAGGGTAAGTAGGAGAGTTGACTAACAGATAACAAAATATGGTTAGATGGGGGAATTAGTGCTAATTTTCCTTAGATCACAGTATAATAACTATCTTACAACAATTTATTATCCATTTGAAAATAACTAGAGGAAGAGATAATATTCAAGCAGATATAAATGCTAATTGCACTGATTTGATAATTGCACATTGGATTTATGTAGAATAAATATAATATTTATTTATTTAGTAAATAAGAACAAATACACATCAAGTAAAACAGAAAACTAGAGTTCAAATATTCTTTTTAAAAATTTTAGTTTCTGAATTTCTAAAAAAAAAAAAAAAAAAAAGGAAGTGATCTCTCCTTAGTAAATTGTTAGGTAATCCTCTATTAATACAGCGATCTATTAGTAAAATAATGCAATTAGAAAAAACAATTTATTTTGAATCCATCCCCCATTTATTGATTCTTGGTTTTAGTTCTTGCACTATAGAGGGTTTTATTGAAGAAGTTGGAGCCTAAACTAACATGATGGAGATTTGGGCCTACTTTTTCTTCTATTAGGTGCAAGGTCTCTGGTTTAATTCCTAGGTGCTTGATCCACTTTGAGTTAAGTTTTGTGCATAGTGAGAGAAAGAGATTTAATTTCATTTTATTACATGGGCATTTCCAGTTTTCCCAACACCATTTGTTGAAGAGGCTGTGTTTTCTCCAGTGAACGTTTTTGGCACCTTTGTCTAATATAAGATAACTGTAGGTTTGTGGGTTCGTCTCTGTGTCTTCTATTCTGTACCATTGGTCAACTGTTCTATTTTGGTGCCAATACCATGATGTTTTTGTTACTATTGCTTTGTAGTACAATTTAAGGTCTGGAATAGTAAAGCCACCAGCTTCATTCTTCCTGCTAAGAATCGCTTTGGCTATTCTGGGTCTCTTATTTTTCCAGATGAATTTCATGATTGCTTTTTCTATTTCTATGAGGAATGATATTGGGATTTTGATTGGTATTACATTGAAACTGTATAGTGCTTTTGGGAGAATGGTCATTTTGACAATATTAGTTCTACCTATCCATGAACAAGGTAGATCCTTCCATCTTCTAAGATCTTCATTAATTTCTTTCTTTTTTTCACTGTAGAGGTCTTTCACTTCTTTTGTTGATTCCCAAATATTTTATTTTTTTTGAGGCTATAGTAAATGGGGTGGATTTCCTAGTTTCTCTTTCTGAGGATTTGTCACTGATATACAGAAATGCCTCTGATTTATGGGTATTGATTTTATATCCAGCTATGGGATGGATTCAAACTAAAAAGCTTCTTCTCAGCAAAAGAAACAATCAGTGAGGTAAATAGAGGACCTACAGAATGGGAGCAAATCTTTACCACAAGCACATTAGATAGAACACTAACCTCAAGGATTTATAAAGCTCTTAAAAGCCTTAACACCAAAAAATCAAATAACCCAATCAATAAATGGGCCAAGGAACTAAGCAGACACTTCTCAGTAGATGATATGCAAACAATCAACAAATGTATGAAAAAATGTTCGACATCTCTAGAGATTAGAGAAATGCAAATCAAAACAACTCTAAGATTTCATCTTACTCCAGTCAGAATGGCAGCTATCAAAAAAAAAAAAAAACAAACAACAATAAATGCTGGCAAGGATGTAGGGAAAAAGGCACACTCTTACATTGCTGGTGGAGCTGCAAACTGGTGAAGCCAATCTGGAAAGTAGTATGAAAATTCCTAGGAAAACTGGGAATGGAACCACCATTTGACCCAGCTATCCCACTCCTTAGCCTATTCCCAAAGGACTTAAAAACAGATTACTACAAGGACACAGCCACATCAATGTTTATAGCAGCACAATTCACTATAGCTAGATTGTGGAACCAACCCCGATGCCCATCAGCTGATGAATGGATAGGGAAACTTTGGTATATACACACAATGGAACACTACTCAGCACTAAAAGAGAATAAAATCATGGCATTTGCAGGTAAATGGATGGAATTGGAGAAAATAATGCTAAGTGAAGTTAGCCAATCCCAAAAAACCAAAGGTCGAATGATCTCTTTGATATGAAAATACTAACTTATAAAGGCAAGAGAGAGGGAATGAGAGGAATGAAAGCTTTAAATAGAACAAAGAGGGGGGAGGGAGGGGAGGAGTCAAGGGGATAGAAATAATGGCAGACTGAGTTATCCATGATTACCCTAAATACAGGTATGAAGACACAATTGTTGTAAAAATACTTTATATAAAACCAGCAACTTGAAAAATTGTGCTTTTTATATGTAATATGAAATGTATTCTGCAAATCATGTATAACAAATTAGAATAATAAAAAATTTTAAAAAAAGAAAAAACAATTTATTATGGAAAGAGAAAATAATTTTAAGCAAGTTTAAAGACATCAAGATTAAGCTGTAATCCCAGCACTTTGGGAGGCTGAGGCAGGAGGAAGTTCAAAGCCAGCCTCAAGCACTTAGCAACTCAGTGAGAAAACCCAGTGGTCGAGTGCCCCCAATCCCTACATAGCAAAACATTCCACCTACATTTTACTGATGTCTTGTGTAACTTTAGAATCTTGTGTTTCTAGTCATCTGCTATTGGCAGATCTATTTGGGAATATTAATCTTGATTTTCAAGATTAATACTATAACTAAGGAGAACAACTGTGCAAGGGAAAGGTGTACAGGAGCTCTCAAAACTAAATAGAACCCCAACAATTGTGGGAGGCTCATCATTCCCTCAAACTAATCTAGAGTGGCTGCTAATTAGGTATTATGTATGCACAGTGCTATATTTTCACCACAGATCCATAAATAGTTTTGTTACAGAACTTCATATGAAATAGAAGCCTCAATGTTTCTTGATAATAGACCTCTACTCTTCTCCAAACATAATTTGCTTATTATCAGTGTCTTATTTAACAATGTTCTATCTAAACTGGACTTCTTTCTTATATCTCATAGTACGTGTTATTTTTAAGTTGTAAGTGGACGCAAGACCTTTATTTTGTTTATTTATTTTTTTTAAATATTTATTTATTTACTTTAGTTGTACACAATGCAATAATGCATTTATGTTTACGTGGTGCTAAGGATCAAACCCGGGCTGCGCACGTGCGAGGCAAGCGCTCTGCCGCTGAGCCACAACCCCAGCCCTGTTTATTTATTTTTATGTGGTGCTAAGGATCAAACCCAGTGCCTCACATCTGCTAGGTAAGTGCTCTACCACTGAGCTACAGCCCCAGCCCACATGTCTTTTATAATCCAGCTCAAAATCCACCAAGACTGCCTTAATGCATCTTCTCACAAAGCATCACTGCACTGCTTTGCATAAATAATGTAATGAGGATAGCTTAACTGCATTATCCATAACATGCTTTTTTATGTTCTTTGGAGTTTAACATTTTCTTAGATTTCTATCTCTAAAGAGTTTTTCTTATATTTCTATCTTTTTATGAATTTCTCCAGGGAAGCACAATACTTTCTACTTATTTCCTTCATAGGGCTCGTTAGCAGTCATGGATCAGCAAAATTCCTTAAATACTTAATGTTTTGTTGCATACTTTGCTCTCACACTTTCAAATCTATGGCTCCAATTTAACAGCTTAGGAGGACAGCCAGGTTCTGTGAGCCTCTGCATAGCTACCCAAGGTAAGTTATAAAACAGGGCAGTAGAAGTCGATAATGTTCTTCCAATCAAGTTAGTCTTCAATTACTTGCATCAATTCAGTGAACGATAGTCTAATTTCATGCTGCCCTTCCGCCTGTTTCTTTTTACTTCCTCTTTCTTGCCTCCAATCGAAAATATGACAAAAGTCAACAAAGCATGTAATTTCTAACAATTTGTATTCTTCTAATAATTTTCTCTTGCTTTGATAATGATAGGACATAAATAATAAATAATTGCAGATGGCTGGTGTTGTGGCTCAGTGGTAGAGTGCTCACCTAGCACATGTGAGGCACTGTGTTTGGTCCTCAGCACCACATGAAAATAAATAAAGTTACTGTGTCCACCTACAACTAAAAAAATATTTTAAAAAATTGCAGAGAAGGGCCAGGCGTGGTGGCGCATGCCTGTAATCCCAGCACTTGGGAGGATGAGGCAGGAGGAGCACGAGTTCAAAGCCAGCCTCAGCAATGGCGAGGCACTTAGCAACTCAGTGAGACCCTGTCTCTAATAAGATACAAAAAAAGGGCTGGGGATGTGGCCCAGTGGTTGAGTGCCCCTGAGTTCAATCCCCAGTACCAAAAAAAAAAAAAAAAAAAAAATTGCAGAGAAGGCTGGGATTGTGGCTCAGTGGTAGAGCACTCACCTAGCACGTGTGCCGGGGGTGCTGGGTTCAATCCTTAGCACCACATAAAAATAAAATAAGGTATTGTGTCCAACTAAAACAAAATATTTTTTAAAAAATTTTCAGAGAAAATCAGGCTCAAAAACTCACCTCCAAGCCGGGCGCAGTGGCGCACGCCTGTAATCCCAGCACTTTGGGAAGCTGAGGCAGGAGGATCACGAGTTCAAAGCCAGCCTCAGCAATGGCGAGGCACTTAGCAACTCAGTGAGACCCTGTCTCTAAATAAAATACAAAAAAGATCTGGGGATGTGACCCAGTGGTCGAGTGCCCCTGAGTTCAATCCCTGGTACCACACAAAAAAAAAAAAAAAAAAAAAAAAAAAAAAAAAAAAAAAAACCTCACCTCTGTCTAATAAAGTAAGGTACAGGGATTATACCAACTGAAATAAAATTTTTTTAAAAAGATGTTAGTCAGGCTGGGATTGTGGCTCAGCGGTAGAGCGCTCACCTAGCACGTGCACAGCCCTGGGTTCAAACCTCAGCACAATGTAAAAATAAAGGTATAAAAAATTAGTTTCTTAGGAAGAAAAAAAAAAAGATGTTAGTCTGGCTGGGTGTGGTGGCACATGCCTGTAATCCCAGCTATTTGAGAGACTGAGGCAAGAGAATTACAAGTTTGAAGCCAGCCTTAGTGAGACCCTGTCTCAAAATAAAAAATAAAAAAAGGACTGGGGTTAAGTAATAAATTGCCCTTGGGTTTAATTCTCACCATACTATAAAAAAAAAGATAACAAAATAAAATGCATAGTCTGTGCACTTTGATAGCCAGTAAATGAATCATTTTTATATAGTTTTAAAAAATAAAAGTGAGAGGAGCCATATGTTCTCCTAACTAGAAACTATAACAAAAGGTATTTGAATTTTCTGTGTCTATGTGTCCAGACATAGTGTAGAATATGCTCCCAAACATCAGTCCTTTCTCAACCAAGCTTCCATGGAAAAAAATTAACCTTTATTTTTCTTCTTATTTAAAAAAATTTTTTATTGATGCATTATAATTATATATATAATAGTGGGATTAATTACTTCCCTAATAGTGGGATTCATTGTTAATATATCTGTAAAAATTAACCCTTAATGTTCTACTATCATTTACATTCATAGAATGAAGGTAGTAGGTGCCCTTCTTGGAACAACTGAGAAAAGAGTCCCTCAAATCATATTCTTTGTTCTGTGATTTCAGATGAAAAACCCCAGCTGAAAAGGTCACACTCAAGGACAGTATTAATTTCCTAATGCCTGGCAATGCCAGGAAGGGGCACATGCATGGAACACTATATAAGAACATCTGTCTCTAGTCAAGCATGATTTATGGTGCCAAACAGATGCCAGATGAACTCTTTACAGCTGACAAAGTCTCAAGAAAGCAAAGTTTACCGGATTTATCATTTTTATGATTGTGTGACAGAGACCAAGGAAATCACCCAAGTCACTCATCATCATACAGCACTTCCAGTTCCAAAGAATACTGACTTACTTCAGGTGATAGCACTCTACCATTTTTAACTTTTTCATCCACACTGTTTCTTTGACTCTGGAGCTGATCCTTTTCTTTCTGGAGGGCTTGAACTTGTTCTGAAATCTTTATTTTCTCCTCAGCTGAGCTGCTCTGGAGTTGAATACTCTTTTCACACAACTCTTGGTCCAACAATTTCAGGCGACTTGATATTTTCAAACTATCTGTGTTTAAGGCCTAAAAAGACATAACCCACCAGATACCCCGAAAACAGTTACTAGAAATCCACACTATTTATAAAGTAAGAAAAACAGAGAAATTACTAAATGAACACATTTTTAGCTTTCACATTATTATTTTCTCCCCTGGATTTCTTTTGGAGGGTCATTATCTAAATCTTAAGTTGAACGCCTTAAAAAAAAAAAAAATGAATTTACTACCAAAAATACCTTGGTTAGGTTTTGACAGGTAGTGTTTTTTTTTTTTTTATTATTTTCTAAATTGAACTTTTCTTTCTTGGCCTCTTATATGATAGAATTGCTACAATTTCCTAGAGGTTACACTACTCAGCACTAAAAGATAATAAAATCATGGCATTTGCAGGTAAATGGATGGAGTTGGAGAAAATAATGCTAAGTGAAGTTAGCCAATCCCAAAAAACCAAAGGTCGAATGATCTCTTTGATATGAAGATACTAACTTATAAAGGCAAGGGAGTGGGGATGAGAGGAATGAAAGAACTTTAAATAGAATAAAGGGGGGGAGGGGACAAGGGGATAGGAATAATAGCAGACTGAGTTATCCATGATTACCCTAAATACATGTATGAAGACACAATTGTTGTAAAAATACATAAAACCAGGAACTTGAAAAATTGTGCTCTTTATATGTAATATGAAATGAAATGTACTCTGCAAACATGTATAACAAATTAGAATAAAAAAATTTCCTAGAGGTAGAGATTTGGTACATTTAAACATACAATTTGCTTTTATTCTTATTTCATTTTGATCAGAAAATATGGAGAAATCTGGTCAGATTTATGGAGATGTTCATTCATGACTTTGTGGCTGTTAGTTCACAGCTGAACTAATATTAAAATTATCATACTTCCATTTGATATATTTTGTACCTTACAAATGATCTTAATTCAAGATAACTCGTGAAATATTTTCATCACAGTAATTTTTATGTGTATCTCTCTCTCTCTCTCTCTCTCTCTATATATATATATATGTATATATATATAAAAGCACACATACTGCTGCCATATGGTTTATAATATATACATGTATATACTATCAAAAAATTTATCATTTTAAAAAAGTAGTCCTTTGCTCCAACCTTTCACCTGTAGCCCACTCCCCAGAAACAGCCTCCTTTAACAATTTTAAGCAGTTTCTTCTGGTGTTTATGTCCATGTTTCTAAATAACATCAATTTTAGATATTGCCTAATATCTGTAATGTTATGGGATTTAGCACTCAAATTTTATTTTTAATAGTTCACTTTACTTTTTTAAAAATATTTTTAGCTGTTGATAGACCTTTATTTTATTTATTTATATGTGGTGTTGAGAAACCCCAGTGTCTCACACATGACAGGCAAGTGTGCTACTGCTGACCTCAGCCCCATCCCCAATTTTAGCACCCAAATTTAACAACTCCTCTTCTCTACTTCTTATCCACGTCCATTTTCCCAGTGTAAGTTATATTACAGCTTTGAGTTAAATCAATATTTGATTACCTTTTTATGACTTTGTGACTATCATTAACTTCATTATGACTTCTTGGTTGTTAGTTCACAGCTGAACTAATATTAAAATGATCATACTTACATTTGATCTAATTCTTCTCCAGTAAAGGTATAAAATTCCTCTCCACACTCTTCATTTGATCAAACTTGTCAGGAAATCTTTTAGACCACTTTTTTCCAGAAATAATTTGCCTGGGGCCTTCATCCTCCTGATATCCCACTGGGAAGTATACTACCAGCATTTGGGGATCCAAGTGGGGGTCAGGGAATGCATGTCTCAGAATTCGTATGTAGATTTGCATTTATTGCCTGTTTAGAGTATTTTGATTAATCCTGACCCTTTGCTGTGCCTGATTCAATCTTCCGAAAATAAAGCATCTTGTCCCAGGGCAAAAAAGAATACTTTCCTTCACTATACCCTGTTTCTAGCCTATGCCTCACTTCTGCCTTGTGAAAATCTTAGCCCATTCATTTGATGTTATATGTGAATTACATCTCAATACAGTTGTTATTTTTTAAAAAGTTAAACCTAAAGGATTGGCCTTCATTTGTGCTCCTCTCTTTGTGTACTCTATATAAAGAGTCTTCTGTTCTACTAAGTCCACTCATCTATCTGCTTTGCATCTCACAGACTTGTTTTTTAAATCCTTGTTCTCTGGTACTCCTCTACTCTCTTTACAGCTTTTTTCTGAATAACAGCTTTAATGAAATATAATTCACATGCCATACTATTCTCATCTGTTTAATGTGTATAAATGTGTTTTAGTAAATGCAGTTTTACAACCATAATCAATTTTTTTTTTTTTTTTTTTTTTTTTTTTTTTTGGTACCGGGGATTGAACTCAGGGGCACTCAACCACTGGGCCACATCCCTAACCCTTTTTTGTATTTTATTAGAGACAGGGTCTCACTGAGTTACTAAGTGCCTCGCCATTGCTGAGGCTGGCTTTGAACTCGTGATCCTCCTGCCTCAGCCTCCCAAAGTGCTGGGATTACAGGCGTGCGCCACCATGCCCGGCTCCATAATCAATTTTAAAACCTTTTCATCACCCCCTCCAAAAGAAACTCCATACCCATTAATAGTCATTCCATTTCCTCACCAATCCCTTACCAACCTAGGCAGCCACTATTTTACTTTCTAACTCTATGGAATTGCCTATGCTGGACAATTGATATACAATGGTGGTCTATTATGACTGGTGTATTTCACTTAACAGTGTGTTTTTAAGGTTCATTCATGTTGTAGCTGGCATCAGTGCTTAATTACTTTAAGTTGCCAAATAACAATCCATTGTATGAATAGGTCACAGATTCTTTATACATTCAGCAGATGATGAACATCTGTATTGTTTTCATTTTTTAGCTATTATGAATAATGTTGCTATAAACATTCACATTAAGCTTTTGTATGGATATATCTCATTTATATACCTAGGAGTGGAATTTCTGGATCTCATATTGTTTCTAATGTTTAACCTTTTGAGGAACTACAAGATGGTTATCCAAATATATCAGCTTTAATATATCAGCACCATTTTACAATCGTACCAGTACTGGATGATCTATTTTGAATTAAATTTGTGTATAATGTGAATATATTTCCTTTCTATTGTTTTAGTGGGGTAATATGTATGTGTACAGTCTATCATGTTCATTATCTGAAATGTATATAATTCTTTTCTTTTCTAATTTTTTAAAATTCTAGATGAACACAATACCTTTATTTTATTATTTTTTATGTGGTGCTGAGGATTGAACCCAGTGCCTCACACATGCTAGGCAAACATCTATCACTGAGGTACAACCCTAGCCACTATAATCAAGTCTTATAACTATTTCTCAAGCACTGGAAAAGATGTAATCTTTTTATTCCTTTTGTTCAGAAAACAATGCAACAGAGTAATAGTCACAAGCTTCTCTTCTGTTTCATTAAAACAATTTTCAAAAATTTTGCTTTGCTTTATTGTGGCTTTCATTTATTTATACTTCCTACTTATCTCAGTATGTTCTTGATTCCTAAATATTACATCTCACTGAAAACAGAAAATAGATGTTTTCATTTATTTTTCTGTGTTATGGAGTAAACTTATTTTAGGGAACATATTTTCTTTCTCCTTTTTTAAATTTCTCTTCTCTTTTGTGATGCAGATCATAAAGATCCAGGTAATTTTCTTCCATTTCTCACCTGAGATTTTAATTTGTTAATCTTTCACTATTATTTTCATGTTTTGAGGGATAGATTTTACAATTGACCCTGAAAGCCAGGTTTAGCAAGTTACTTGGATATAGTACCAGTAAGCAGGCTGGCTGGAAGAGCCACTTCAATCCTGTGTTGAGTGGCCTAAAGCTAAAAGCTATTTCAACATAAACTGGGAAATGGAGCACTAAGCAGGGGTAAGTACAGGGTCTCCATTACTAACCTGTTATATCAATGTGGAGCGGTTAAACACCACCAACTACTCATATCCTACTGGCCTAGATGCTCACTGAAAGGAAATCTAATAGAGGAAGTCTGTTTCATGAGTGAGTGTGTAGACTGACCCCAGACCCAAGACTGGCTGGAGGTAAAGGTAATAGGTCTTCTTCAGATCTGGGCAAGCCAGCTTTATTTTAAAATGCTGTTGTTAAAAATATGTATCAATAGGTCAAAAAAAGAGTTTCTGGTCCTTCTGCAATCATTCAAAGTTGAAACTGAGGCAAATTCGCAAATAAAACTACTTACTTAACTAGCTCATAAAATCCAAGTCCTGCAGGAAAGATTTTTATAAAGGTCCTCAAAGTCTATATAATAATTTTTAAAAAATAAATAAATCTTCATTATACAAAATCTTTTATAGGAAACCTGCAAAACCCTAACTTTGGGTAGTTGTAGCAACCACAGATTTCAAGACTATTTTTCCAAATTATCAAAATTTGCTATCAAACATCAAAGGTATGATTTATTTAAAACATCCACTAAAGTTACTAATAGAGATTATCAGGGATTGGGAGGAGGTGAACTGGGGAGTTAGTTATTGCTTAGTGGGTACAGAACTGCTGTTTGGGGGAATTACATTTTGGAAATATTGGTGATGGTCCTACACATTGTGGATGTAATTAATACCACTGAACTGTATACTTAAAAGTGGTTAAAATGGTAAATTTCATGTTCAGTATTATTTTACTACAATAAAAAAGTTAAAAATAAATCATATTTTCAAATAGAATTGAACATTTTACTCCAAAATTGCAACAGATTTTGGTGAAGGTCATTTGATAAGTAGTAGCAAAATACACTGAAAATAAGAATAATTTATTTTGGTTTCCAACTTTACAATGGTATGATTTACCTCTTAGAGAAAAAGAATCCTAGGACCAGACTCAAATAACAAATTAAATAGAATACCTGACTGGATCTCAACTTCTTATTTTCCAGGAGGCTCTTCTCCTGTAGTAGGGCCTCTTTCTTAGAAACTATGGCTTCCCGTTTCTTTAAGTCTTCTTCCAGCTCTTCTAATACTTGGCGTTGGTTCAGAACTTTCTCTACTTCTTCGTCTAACCATTTCTTTTGTTCATCCAATTTCTAGATAGAAATTACAAAGAAATGTTATATTTATTTTTTCCTTTTGCCATAAAAATCATATGATAATAATGTAATTTCAGATTTGCTGAAACCTCTGAAATCCACATTGAAGACTGTCAGTAAACTCATGTATGTTCCTGTCTAAAACCCTAAGAAGTAAGTGGTTCTAGTTAACATGTTGCTGTATTATTTTATAAGAAATTAAAATTTATTCGCCGAACATCTTAAAAAGTCTGGGATATTTTAGCCTGACAGAGAAAGGGCTGACAAAATCCTTTACTTATATTAAGAACATACTGGGAGCTGGGTGTGGTAGTACACACCTGAAATTCCAGTGACTTGAAAGGTTAAAGCAGGAGAATCACAAGTTTGAGGCCAGTCTCAGCAACTTAGACCCTGTCTCAAAATAAAATTTAAAGAAAGGGCTAGGGATATAGCTCAGTGGTAAAGTGCCCCTGGGTTCAACCCCCAGTACAAAAACAAAAGAATTCATACTAGGAATCTTTCTCTATTGCAGAGGTATATATATATATATCCATCATAATAAGTTTGAAAGATGAGTAAAATATCCTTTGTAAGCTCCATTCCAATAAGAGAAAAACCAAAAGGATTATGATTGAAGACATTTCTGGATGAAAAAGAGGCATGGAGGAATACATCCATGCCCTAAATAGCACTACTAAAACAATAGATAAAATTTAGGAAAAGAGAATAATTTTTTCAAAATTAAGAACATATTTGCGCCAGGTGTGGTGGTGCACGCCTGTAATCCCAGCACTTGTGAGGCTGAGGCAGGAGGACCGCAAGTTCAAAGCCAGCCTCAGCAATGGCAAGGCACTTAACAACTCAGTAAGACCCTATCTCCAATAAAATACAAAAAAGGGCTGGGGATGTGGCCCAGTGGTCGAGTGCCCCTGAGTTCAATCCCCGGTACCAAAAACAAAAAACAAAAAACCCACAACATATCTGCATTTTGAGTATAATTATAATTCTAAAGTACATCATTTTCCTTAAATAAAAATTTTACTTTCTTTGAAATTTGAAATTAACTTATGAATAACTTTTTATTTTTAAAATATAGCACTAAAACAATAGTTCTTTATATATAATAGTTCTTTATATATTACATATAGCATTCATACAATTTAGTATTGTTTAAATGTAAAGCTCTGATTTGTAGAAATATACCTGATTATAGGGGAATAAATCTAGTGAACACAGATTTCATGTTCACCTTCCACAAAATTCAAATAAACCCCACTTCTACTGAAGTAAGAATATAGCACATTTCTGAATGAGAAAATAATTTTAGTGACAGAAGTTTCAGAAGAAATATTAGAAATTTTGCACCCAAATGGCAAAAATGCCTAGCATTTGAAGATTTTACTCAGAGTCCACTAGTTTTTGCCATTATTTAGATAATCATCAAAATTGAATAGAGCAGGGCACATGGCACATGCCTGTAATCCCAGTGGCTCAGGAGGCTGAAGTAGGAGGATCAAGAGTTCAAAGCTAGCTCAGCAACTTAGTAAAGCCCTAAGCAACTCAGCGAGACTTTGTCTCTACATAAAATACATAAAAAGGCTGAGGATGTAGCTCAGTGGTTAGGTGATCCTGAGTTCAATCATCCTTGGTACCAAAAAAAAAGAACAGAAATTAGAAACACTAAATATAAATGACAAACCTGGAGTTGGTCTATACTTCCAAAAGAACCTTTTCTCCTTTTCAAGTGAAATGCATCAAGGTCCTCAACTTTCAGTTTTAGTTTTTCTTCCTGTTCTGTTTTTAACTGTAGTTCCTGTAAAGAAAGAACTTTTAAAAACCTTATCATTTTACTATCTGGCTATCATTAAATATGCAGATGATAATTTTCTTTTTTAGTTTTGATGCTAGGTCGGGCACACGCTTACACCACTGAGATATACCCCAGCCCAAGAATGATTTTCTTAACATTTACTTTCCTAGTTGCAAAAGGAGAAAAATAGAGCTAGTGGGGCTATTTGAAAAGAAAATAATTTTAGCTTTTACTGAGGCAATGAAACCTAACTGCAAAAATCAGGGTTTAATAACAAAACTGAGCATTCCCTTCATTCTTTATGAGGGTTACAGATTAGCATAACAGAGGTAAGTCTAAAATTTATCAATGTGCTCTTCTCCTTGCCTTTCTAAGCTCATGACCTTCACAGTTAGTCCACCCAAGACAGCTGTCTGCTGTGGGCATATTAGGATTTATTACAGTAGAAGTGCAAAAGAAAATATGCAAGGTGCTCAAAAATGGGAGTCCTCAGCATAAGAATAGCCTTGTGAGAGAGATCATGGGCCTGGTGAAGAGTATTTTCCAAATTCTTTTAGTTTCCATCCACATCTTAAGGGTCAAGTCAAGAGGCCCAATGTTCATGATCCTTCCTTGCATTCAGAGATGCTGTTGTGGCCCACCACTAAAGGCTGGTAGGAACCAAAGAGGCAACCATGGTAAGCAGCCCAGTTTGCATACTGTTTGTTATTGATCCATGATAGATTAATAGAGAAATTGAAAGTAAGTGTTTAGAGACTTATGGATAGCAATTTGACAGGACCGTTTTATGTCTACTTACTCCAATAATTTTTTTTTAATGGACTTTTAGTTGTGTCCAGTAGCACATACCTGTTATACCAGCTGCTCAGGAGGCTAAGTAAAGAGGATTGCCAATTCAAGAACAGCCTGGGCAACTTAGCAAGACCCTGTTTCAAAACAAAATTTATAAAGGACTAGGTATGTAATTCAGTGGTAGAACACTTGCCTGGCGTGTGCAAGGCCCTGGGTTTAATCCTCAGCAGCACATGTGCACGTATGCGCCTGCTCATGTACAGGACTTTTATTTCAATTTTTACTAATTCATGTCTAGTAAAAATATTGGGTTAGGAAACATTTGTAATGAAATGAAAATTGTACCTTTTCCACAGGTAATTTCAGAAGCACAAATAGAATGGAAGTAAAAGGATAAACTAGCACTTTTCAGCCCTGGGAATGGCAGAAAGAAGAGTAATAAAGGTCTGTGTCCCAACTGTCCTCTCTTGAGTTTTGGCCCAGAAAGGGAGTGATAAGTAAAGATTATCAGAAAGGGTCCCTAAACTCACGTGGGAGAGAGAAAGATGGCAGTGCAGTGGCTCCACACCCATGTGGGATTGCCCAGCCCCACTGAGACAGCATATACATGTGGTTAGGAAAGAGACTAATTAGTCTCCTTGGTGTCATGTGGCATGAATGTTGAGAGGCCAATGCCTGCTAGTCACTGTGGGGAACAGGCCCCCAAACTGAGGGTCAACCCAGGTCCCTGGAGTATAAGCTAGACAGAAGACCCTGTAGCCTCAAGAGTTTATATTCCCAGGGGAGATGATATGAAGCCTAAACACTCCCATACTCTAAAATGGCAGACAGACCAGCCTATGAATCATTCCAGGTCTGGGCCTAATCATCAGAGGCCAGCAGGCTAGGTAGGGTTGAGGTGAACAAAGGAGAGCAGATTCCAGCCAGGTGCATGCCTCAACTTTATAGAATGCAATCAAAGAAATCTACACAACTACCACATACACTGGATGCCATCTTGATGAAAGAAGCACGGGGAGGAAGAAGGGACTGGGCATTTTTCTTATTCAAGAGACCTAAGAATTGTTTAAAGGAAATGTTTACATTTTCAGGAAAGATTCTCAACAAACTAGACATTTGGTTAGTTCCCACTACATTTTCAGCAATTATCATGACAAGAATGATGGGGGGGAAAGGGTACTCACAAAGAAGACAAGTCTGCTAGAGACTAAATGAAAAAACTGTGCCCATCGGAGTTTTATTATGAGTGAATTTGTACTCCCTCCCCACCCCCACCCCCAGTGTCAACCATCAGTTCCTTCCCCCTAGCCCTAGGTTCACTTGACCCCTTGTCATAGTCCCAGCAAAAGCTACCTTAAATAACCGCACCCTATATTTGGAGTTAAATCTCTACTATTCCTAGTCATCCACATAACCTTTAAAAGTATACTGCAGTAGGTCTAGTTTTCTCTCTTACATGTTGCTCCAGACAATATTGTGTGTTTCTTATGTTATAATCCCTGTTACAGAATCAAAATAACTGTGCAATAGGCACTGTGATAGACTTTTTAATTACACTTAATTAATTTTCCCATTTAATCTTCACAATAATGCTATGAGAAAGGACCATTATAAACTCCATTGAAGATGAAAAATGGGTGCTCAGAGGTAAAATGCCCAAGATCACACTAACACCCACAATTTCAGGGGTTCCCATTTCTATGGGAACCTATGCATAAGTAATAGTATTCTCTATAAATGGTCACACAAATAGAAAATGGGCAAAAACAAGGGTTGGAAAGTTATCTCCAAACAGAAGGCAAGATATCTTTTAGCAGGTTTTCTGTTCTAAGCAGTGGAAATGTCAATGAATATTTGGGGCAATCTGTTCCTTGTTCTGGAATAACTATATTCCCCATAAATGGATTATTTAGAGATGTGACTTAGAAAGAACAAAATTGCTCCTACAGAAGAATGTAAAAAGTAAGTTACAGGGCTGAGGCTGTAGTTCAGTGGCAGAGCACTTGCCTAGCATGTGTGAGGCAGTGGGTTCAATCCTTAGCACACATAAAAATAAATAAAGGCATTCTGTCCATCTACAACTACAAAAAAAGAAAATTTAAAAAAAATTAAGTTACAGGCAGAGCTGCATTTCAGCAGACTGTACATCCTTTGAACAAGAGTTTTTTTTCTTTTTTTTTTCTTTTCCTCAAACATGGATTTAGAGGGTGCTAAGTCTTGTTTAAGGGATAACCTATGAGACAAGAAGAGTTGAAACCGAAAGTCCACAAGATTGAGAGGGAGGCCTAGTCCTCACATTGTAGGAAAGGCTTTGACACAAAGAACCTACGCTGTTGGCAGTAGAAATAGAAACTAGACAGATTCAAGATACTTGGAAGACGCACCACAAAAATAAAAAGATATATTCTATAGCACAGACTCAAGGATATAAGTTCAATGGATGTGATCCATAAGGAAAAGGGAAGAGTTGATGATGACTCCTAAATTTCTCCTATCCAACTGAGTGGATTATATATAAGGGGACAGGGAAGAGGAATAGTGGGAAGATAAGGAAAATTATTTATTCCTCTATAAAACAACTTAGTGAAGATGTTAATGATTGTATATACAAATCTGGAGCTCAAAGTACAGATCTGGGATTAAGAATTCAATTGAGAGTTGTCAGAATTGAATTGCAGCCATGGAAAAAGATGATGTCAGAGTATAAAAGATAAGAGGGCACAGGCAAGAAATTTGAGGAACTCCCATATGTACAGAATTGACAGGATAGGATGAGCTAGCAAAGACAAAGAACAAGCAATAAGAAAGAGGCAAAAATAAGGAGAACAAAATGTCACAAAGAGGAGTAAATATTTCAAGATAAAGGGAGTGGTGAAAACTGTACTGGATGCAATTGAGTATTAAGATAAGGAATTTAAGCCGGGCGCGGTGGCGCACGCCTGTAATCCCAGCACTTTGGGAGGCTGAGGCAGGAGGATCGCGAGTTCAAAGCCAGCCTCAGCAATGGCGAGGCACTTAGCAACTCAGTGAGACCCTGTCTCTAAATAAAAAATACAAAAAAGGGCTGGGGATGTGGCCCAGTGGTTGAGTGCCCCTCAGTTCAATCCCCGGTACCACAAAAAAAAAAAAAAAAAAAAAAAAAAAGATAAGGAATTTATACTGAAATACCACACTATACCCCCAAAATGTGTACAATTATCATGTATCAATTTTAAAATTTTGATACTTTTTTTCTTTTGGTACTGGGGACTGAACCCAGAGGCACTTTCTCACTGAGCTACATCCCAACCCTTTTATTTTTTATTTTGAGACAGGGTCTAAGTTGCTTAGAGCTTCACTAATTTGCTGAAGCTGGCTTTGAACTTGTGATCTTCCTGCCTCAGCCTCCTGAGTTGCTGAGATTATGGGCATGTGCACCACACCAGAAAAATTTTAATATATTTTTTAAAACTAAGAACTGCAGTGACATTGAGAACACTAGTGAACTTCTCAAGAGTTTTGAAGTGGTTGGTAGGGCCAGAAGCCAGACTGGAGAACATAGAGAACAGGAATAGAAGAAACAGAAACAAATGCACTCAACTTATCTAAGAAGTTTGGTTATGAATGGTAGATGAGAGAATACTTAAGAGGGAAAAACAGAACAAAGAAGGACGATTTTAGGAGAAAAAAATCTAAGATGTTAAAGACAAAACATGGGAGAAAAGCAAAAGTTGTAAATATAAGAGAAACAAGAATTTAAAAAAGGCACATTTGTATTGTTTGAATATAAATACTCAATAAATATTATCGATTGTTATAATTATTACCCTTACAAAGAATTATACAAAGATTGTATAATTATTACCCTTACAAAGGAAATTATAAAAACAATTTCATTTTTAATATAATCTAAAATAATTCAACATTTGGGGAAATTTAGCCAAGGAGGTAAAAAGATTGGTATACTGAAAATTATAAGACATTGCTAAAAATTTTTTAAAGACCTAAATAAATGGAAAGACATCAATGCTCAGGCATAGGAAGACTTTGTATTGTCAAGATTAAAAAAAATTGACCCTCAAAGTATCTTGAAAAATAAGAGCTAAGATGGAGGCCTTATTTCTCAATTTCAAAACTTATTACAAAGCTTTAGTAATAAGCAAAATAATTTGGTACTGACATGAGCATAGAAATATAGACGATGGAATACAACTGAGAGTTCAGAAACCACACATCTATGGCCAACAACTGATTTTTTAAAACTAAAAATTGGAGTTGTCAGGGTTTAACTGACAACTGTCCAGAGGGTATACAACATGATGTATATAAATACATAGTGAAATGATTTAGAGTCAATCTAATTAACATATCCATTTCCCCACATAATTACAATTTTGTTTTTTGTTATGAGAGCACCTGAAATGTACCTTCAGAGTAATTTTTCAGCATAAAATATAGTATTTTGAAATGCAGGCATATCAAGCTATTAAATATGTGGACTTAACCTAGATAACTCCCAACTTTGTACTCTACCAACATATTCCCATTTCCCAAGCAAACTTATTTTTGATAAGTGTGTCAGGACCATTCAACAGGGAAAATATAGTGTCTTCATCAGATAGTACTGGTACAATTGGAGTTCTACATGCAAAAGAATGAACCGCTATTTCATACCATATATGAAAACTGACCCAAAGTAGATGAACAGTCTAATTAGCAAGCTAAAGTCATAAAACTCTTAAAAGAAAATGTAGGAGTAAATATCCATGGTCTTGGATTTGGCAAGGAATTCTTAGATATGACACCACAAGCACAAGCAATGAATGTAAAAATAGCTGGGCACAGTGGCACATACCTGGAATCCCAACAATTTAGGAGGCTGAGGCAGGAGAATCATAAATTCAAGGTCAGCTTGGGCAACTTAGTGAGACCCTGTCTCAAAGTAAAGAAAAAAGAAAGGCTGGGGATGTAGCTCAGTGGTGAAGTGCCACATTCAAGTATTTAAAAAAATAATAATAATAAAGTTTAACTACAACTTATAAAATGGGGAAAAATATTTGGAAATGATGTATCTGATAGAATTTAATGTCCAAAATACAAGAAGAATTCCTACAATTCAACAACAAGGCAAACAGCCCAATTAAAAAGTAGACAAAGGATATGAATAGACATTTCTCTAACGAAGATAAACGGATGGTCAATAACCAATGAAAAGGTGCTCAACATTACTAGTCATTAGGAAAGTGTAAATCAAAATCACAGTAAGATAAAGCTGCATGTGGTGGCGCATGCCTGTAATCCCAGCAGCTCAGCAGGCTGAGGCAGGAGGATCACAAGTTCAAAGCCAGCCTCAGCAAAAGTGAGATGCTAAGCAACTCTGTGAGACCCTGTCTCTAAATAAAATACAAAATAGGGCTAGGGATGTGGCTTAGTGGTTGAATGCCCCTGAGTTCAATCCCCAGTACCAAAAAAATAAAAAATTTAAAAAATAAAAAAAAATCACAGTAAGATAACTACTTCATACCTAGTTGGATGATTATAGGAAAAAAAATGAAAGAAAATAACAAATGTTGGTGAAGATAGGAAGAAATTAGAACATTCATACATTGCTAGTGGGAATGTAAAATGCTGCTGCTGCTGTTGCTATGGAAAAACACTGGCAATTTGCCAAATAGCTAAACATAGGGTTACCATACGATCCAGAAATTCTACTCCTAGGTATCTATCCAGAAACTGAAAGTAGGTGCTCAGTTATTTGTATGACAGTGTTCATAGTAGCATTATTCATAATAGCCAAAAGGTAGAAACAATTCATGTCCATTGATGTATTAATGGATAAACAAAATGTGGTATCTCTACACAATGAACTTCTAAAATTTTTTATGTTGCCCAGGCTGACCAAAACTCTTGGGCTCAAGAGCTCTTCCTTCCTCAGCCTCCTGAGTAACTGGGACTACAGGTGTACACCACTGTACCTATCTTTGCAAAGGAATATTATTGACCATAAAAGGAAATGACGTTCTGATATATGCTACAACATGCCATAAAAACACATTAAGTGAAATAAGCCAGATATAGAAGTAGAAATAATATATGATTCCACTTATATGAAATATCTAGTAAGAGCAAATTCACACAGACAAAAAGTAGTTTTCAGGAGCTGGAGGAAGACAAGAATGGGGGGTTATTGCTAAATGGGTTATAGAATCTCTCTTTGAGCTGATGAAATGTTTTGGAAACAAATAAGGTGATGGCTGTATAACATTGTGAATATAATTAATGCCAATGGATTGTACTCTTAAAATAATAAATTAATGTTATATATATATTTTACCACAGCTTATAAAAACTAATAAAGTATGGTATATGAATTATATCTCAACAAAGTTGCTTTTAAAAAAAGAATAAATCGGGCTGGGGTTGTGGCTCAGCGGCAGAGCACTCGCCTCGCACGTGCGCAGCCCGGGTTCGATTCTCAGCACCACGTAAACAAAAATGCATTGCATTGTGTACAACTAAAGTAAATTAAAAAAACAAACAAACAAAAAGAATAAGTAAAAGTTTCCTCCCATAAGAAGATTTTGTGACTTTTTTTTTAATGGTATGAAAATAGGCTATATCCAATGTTAAAATATAACAAATCTGGAGAGTTTTGCTAATAGGGAAGGTTATACATTTGTGGTCAGGGGAAATCTTGCTTTCAATTTTTCTGAAAATCTAAAACTGCTCTGAAATTATATAAAATCTTAATTTTTAAAAAATTTACAAAATCTCCAATTATATTTTAAGCCTTGTATTCTGGTCACTATTTCAACAGAATACAGCATAGTACACAATGTTTGTTGTTATGATGATGATGATGATCATCATCATCATCATCTTTTTCAAAAGAGCCCTAAGCCAAGCATTTAAGATTAAGGTCATTTTAGGTAAGAATGAAAGACTCAGAGAGGGTGAGTGATTTTCTCAATAAAGCCCCTCAGCCAGGGATTTTGAATTTGAGAGAGCTGGAATTTGAATCTAATGCTAATCTGACTCCAGAGCCCAGGCTGACGCCAACAGTTCCTCCCAAGTTATCCATTTTATGGAACTGCTGGGCATACAGGTCTGATCACTCTTCTGCTCACTATGAATGAAACGCTACCATCTTACTGGTACTTTTTTTCCACATAGCCACATGGACAATGTAAATGCACATCAAAGCCCTGAAAATGGGAAATCTTATTCAAATAATATTAATTAGAAAGCTTTATAAATTTATGGTTTTGACAGCCTCAACTAAAGATCCCACTAAAAAAATTTTATCACTGTACCTTCTTTTGTGAAGTCAAAGGCTTCAAGACAGTACTCAGAATTCAATAAATAGGTTTTACTATGTAGATGAACAAAGCTTTAAAGTGAATTAAGGACAGCAGTGAAGGGCAGGTCAAGGATAGACACTTCACAAGCCAACTGAATCAAGACCTTGGCTTCGTTAGCTCTGAGCTGTTTAACATTTCATATTACACTTAGCAGGAATGTATGACAATATTACTTTGATTTTTTGTTGATCCCGCTTAATTTCTGCATCCAGTTGCTTCTTTTTTTCATTTTCTTCTCGAAGTCTTTTTTGCAGCTGTACCTTTTGATATTTCATGTGATCTACATTCTGTTCTAGTTCATTAGCACGTTTCTCATTTTGGATTGACAGTGATGCTAATTTCTTACTATCCTGTTGCTTCTTCTGTAAGATCTGAGATAATACAGAATATTTCAAAATGAAAAAGTACATCTCTCACATTCTTCAACAAAACTTAATCTTTTCATTCACTAGTAATGGCAGCCATTTTGCCTAGATTTTTATTTATTTTTAGTAAAGTTCACAATTGTTTATTCTTTATATAATTTACATATATGTATACAAATAGTTTCATGTGTATACTACATAAACTATTTTTCACCTCCCTTTTTTGCTACTTATCTTTGAGGTCTTTGTTCTTTTTGTGTGACTGCACAGAATTCTACTGTGCTGTTATTTTTATATTCAGTGTTAGCCTAAATTATTAATCCCTGAATTCAGATGATTAGAAGTGATAACATTTTCCCTACAAATGACCATTATAGCTAGTATTTTAATATCTAATTAAAATTATATCTATAGATAGCATTAAATGTTTGCTAACATTTTTAACGTTTTTATATTAGTAATATAAAACACAAGGATTATAATCGGGATTACAATTTAATCCTGATCAAACAAATGAACTGTTTTGGTTTGGATATAAGGTATTTCCCCCAAAGCTCCTGCATCAATGCAGAAATGTTCAGAGGTCAAATGATTAGATAATGAGAGCTGTAACTGAATCAGTCCATCCTAATTTGAAGAGGTGGGTCCTTGGGGGGGCATTCCCTGAAAGTGTTAATTTTCCTTGGTTATGTGTCATTCGCCCCCTGCTTCCTGACAAACCAGGAATAAAGCAAAAACACTTCCTTCTGCCATGATGTTCTGCCTCACCTTTGGGCCCAGGGCAATGGAGTCGAAGAAATGAACCTCTGAAGCCATGAGCCAAAATAAACTTTTCCTCCTCTAAGTTGTTATTGTGAGGTATTTTGTTTAGAGCAATGAAAAGCTGACTAACACAATTACACTTGTATTATGTGTTTTAGCATTGCACTAAGTACATCCTAAGTGGCATAAAAAGTTAAGGGAAGGTCATTTGTAAATTATGCAGACCACAATTAATTATTTTCTTTATTTTAGCAATAGCTGTTAACATTAGCATATTTTGTTTTAATTAAACTAAGTAGTCACAGAGGTATTGCAGCTTAGAACAGTGCTACTCAAAATGTGGTTTGTGAACAAGTACTAGTTCACAGATTACTGTCTGTACTGCCAAACACACTGTTAAAGACTAAGTTGATGCTGTTTTCATACAAGACATTTTTGAGGAAAGAAGAGGTACACCCTGGACCTTATCTCATTGCAGACCAAAAACTAACAATTTGGGGATACCATTGCCTTGCAGGTCACAGGCCTTTGCAATTGCCCATACTTGGACATTGGCTTTGCCACTACCATCAAGAGTAACTGCAATACTAGCCCATTATAATACCAGCATTTTGGTTATCTTTTTCATAAGTATTGAAAATATCAACATACATCCTGATAAACTTATTTAAAAGTCAGATACAGTTGCCATTGTCTTTTTGTATAGCTATTCAAAAGGGCACCTTGATTAGCATTATTAATGCTGCACATAACTCTACATATATCTAAATACATAAAAATACAAAATTTAGATATTATAAATTTAATTTTTTTAAGTTTTAAAAATGGAAACAACTGCATTTATACCAATAAAAATGTTAATTTCAATATTTTAAAATGGCTGAAAATTGGTATTATCATCACTACATGACTGAGTAAATTTATTTAACCTTCTAAAACTTAATTTCCTCATTTATAAAGAAGGTAAAAATACCCACTTAATGGGATCGAATAATTATTAAATAATACATATAGACATCTGGTACGTATACGACCCTTATAGACACTCAACAAATAGTAAAGAGTCATCCTCATCAGCATTGCATGAATATGTCAAAGGAACAAAATTTCTAAAACTACATATTTGTTTCAGTCCTCCACTGTATCAGATGTTTCTTCTGAAGTTAAGTTCTGCAACTCCCTCTTCCTTTCCTTATCAGTACCCTTGGCAGAAAAAGGTACACAGAAAGAAAAAGGAAAAACAGATATGATAATTCACAAGCCCTAGTGAATAATCTTTAATCTTAACCATTTTAGTTATGTGATATTAGAAAATATAAAAATCATCTTTGTTAAATCCATTAATAATACTTAAACTACAGATGTGTATGGTAAACATAACTGCTTTAGAAAAATAATAGTTCTGGCCGGGCGCGGTGGCGCACGCCTGTAATCCCAGCACTTTGGGAGGCTGAGGCAGGAGGATCGCGAGTTCAAAGCCAGCCTCAGCAATGGCGAGGCACTTAGCAACTCAGTGAGACCCTGTCTCCACATAAAATACAAAAAAGGGCTGGGGATATGGCCCAGTGGTCAAGTGCCCCTGAGTTCAATCCCCGGTACCACAAAAAAAAAAAGAAAAAAAAAGAAAAATAATAGTTCTGGTTATTAGTAATACTAAGAACTATAATCACAACTGAAGCTAGGATATAAATCTATGAAGTTATAAATAACATTTCATTATAAATGCAAAGAAAAAATTATAATTGTTTAATGTCTTGTTAAAATAAGTACTTTGTTCAATATCATGGCCCTAATTTAAAGGCTCAAGAAATGAAAAGGGCTGGGTGTGGTGTCATATACCTGTAATTCAATCAATTTGGGAGGCTGAGGCCCTAAGTAACTTAGTAAGACCCTGTCTCAAAATAAAAAATAAAAAGGGGGCTAGGGATGTAGCTCAGTGGTAGAGCATCCTATGTTCATTCCCCAGTATCAAAAAAGAAAAGAAATGAAAAAATAATTGATCACAAGACTCTCAGTTTCCTAAGTTGAAATAAATATTTTAAAGGAAAATGGAAGATGGTATACACAACCATCAGCCCTTTTTCAAGAAGTTCAAACATTCAAATCATATTATTTTAATGTGATACTATAACTTAACAGTCTGTATGGGTGGAGATATCTATATGTTTGAGGTTGCACTGGAAACCATAGGGGGAGAGACTCTGGTTCAGTTACCTCTGCATCCCCACCTGAACTTGGTACACCAGAGATATGTAGTAGACATCTTGTTTAAAAAAAAAAAAAAAAAAAAAAAAAAAGAGGCAGTTCCCCTCCCACAATAATAATAATGCTCTGACTAGGTTAACCACCCTTCAACTCTACCTACATTGGAAACAATATGCATGTTTCTACAATATGAAAGCAATATATTGTGATAAAAAAGAAATAAAGGAAGCATTCTAGAAAATTTATTTTGAACAAACTAACAAGGATTATCCTCAAAGAACCTGAAATGGCTTCCTTATACAAAATCTCTCTGTAATAAAATATTTCTCTCTCTCTCTCTCTATCTCTCTCTCCTCTTAGCTAGGGATAGAATCCAGGGTCTTACACATATTTGTCAAGTCCACTGGGTTACATCATCAGTCCTAGAATTAAAGGTTTAACTGTAGCCATTTCTAAAGATATAGCTAAATTTTGGGCATAAGAAAATTAAGGTTGAGTTGTTATTAACCTTTCTTAAACCATTCAGTTATAATTTAAAGAGTTCCCATTTGTTGAGTGTCCACAAAGTACCTGATGCTTTTTTTTTTTTTTTTTTTTTTTTTTTTTTTGGTACCGGGGATTGAACTCAGCGGCACTAGACCATTGGGCCACATCCCCAGCCCTTTTTTGTATTTTATTAGAGACAGGGTCTCACTGAGTTGCTAAGTGCCTCGCCATTGCTGAGGCTGGCTTTGAACTCGCGATTCTCCTGACTCAGCCTCCCAAAGTGCTGGGATTACAGGCGTGCGCCACCGCGCCCGGCCCTGATGCTTTTTAAATCATCATATAATCCTTTGTCCTTCAGAAAAGGATACTATTTCTTTGGTTATTCTTTATTTCTCCTCATGTGGATTTTGGATAACAAGATTAAAATAATACACTTCTTGAATAAATAAAAACCTACTCAGATTGTCAAATATGTAAATCAACCAGCACACTGGGAAAGAAAATTGCCATCCAATTTCTCTTATTGGTTAAAAACTGCATGTCTTTCTTCTCTCCTAATATGGTACAAGAATCCCCCAAAGCAGGATCCTTAAATAAGGAAAAATCTCTTATTTAAGCAAAGAAGACTTTTAAAAGTTTCTAAGTTACCTGGACTCTCAGCTTTGCCGCATCCATCTTTTTACGAAACTCTTTCTGTAATTTCACCTTCAAAGCAATATCAGAAAGATCTTTGTTTTCCAGTTCCTGTAGCTGCTTTTGTGTTTCAGTTAATTCCACTTTTGCCTGTTCTGCTTCATGCTCTAGTTTTGTTACTTTCAGAGAATACTGTTTGCTTACAGACTTGGCATCGTTACCTTCACCATAATAACAGTAAATAACAATTATGAATTACATAAAAAACATAAAAACATAAAAATCTTTATTCTAAAAATCCAGCTGGGCAGAGTTACCATTTAAGCATCTCATTAAAAACCCAGCTGTCCCCGCCTACTATTAAACACAGCTTGCCACAGGACTCTTAAATAATTAGTTCCTTAATGACTGTTCCCATCACTAGTTCTATGTTTTAGTGTGGTATTTCTGATTCTCTGAATTTGCAGTCAAGTTTTTCTTGCATCAATATCCAGTTAAAAGGATATTTGGAGTGACTTTGTCCTCTTGCTCAGAACACTTTGGCTTCCCGATACCCAAAATCTGTGCTCTTGAATTTTTTTTTTTTTTTTTTTTTTTTTTTTTTTGTGGTACCGGGGATTGAACTCAGGGGCACTTGACCACTGGGCCACATCCCCAGCCCTTTTTTGTGTTTTTATTAGAGACAGGGTCTCACTGAGTTGCTAAGTGCCTCGCCATTGCTGAGGCTGGCTTTGAACTCGCGATCCTCCTGCCTCAGCCTCCCAAAGTGCTGGGATTACAGGCGTGCGCCACCGCGCCCGGCTGTGTGTTCTTGAATTTTTAAAAACATTATTAAAAATTTTTTGAGGGGGGGTACTGAGGACTGAACTTGGGGGCACTTGACCACGGAGCCACATCCCCAACCCTGTTTTGTATTTTATTTAGAGACAGGGTCTCACTGAGTTGCTTAGTGCCTTGCTTTTGCTGAGGCTGGCTTTGAACTCGTGATCCTCCTGCCTCAGCCTCCCAAGCTGCTGGGATTATAGGTGTGTGCCACCATGCACGGCAAAAACATTAAAAATTTTAAACATATGAAAAAAAAATAATAAAATGAACCCCTATTGCTTAGATTCAAGAGTTATCAACATTCTGTCACAGTTGGTTCAACTAAGTCTTCTTTTGTTATACTTTGCTTAATATATACAACAATCCCAGATGTTATATCATTTTATGTTTATACTTCAGTAAGCATCTATATGAAATATGGACATAACCACAAAGTCATTATCACACCAAACAATACTGATACCCACACTAATCTGTATTTAGACTTCCCCAATTGTTTCAACATGTCTTTTATAACTCGTTTATTTTAATCAGAATCTAAACAAGGTCTATAATGCAGCTAATTCTTAAGTCTCTTAAAGAATCTTTTAATCTACAGCAGACTCTCTCCTTTTTGATTACACTGACTTGTTAAAGATGAATTCTCTTAAAATATTTTCTTTGTGAATATTTAGAACATAAAAGAAAAACAGGATATAGAAAATTCTATATTTCTTTTCATTATAAGTCCAAGTATCGACTCTAAATATTTCATTTTGGTTTGTTCTGAAATGAAAACTGTCTCTGAACTAAATTGGCAAACTCATGGAAATAGGAAATAGGAGTCTAGAGTTCAGGGGACAAATAATCACCAGGGACAGTTTATGATACTGTTAAACAATTTAGTACATTGCTACATAAAAAATCTTATAATTTTTTAAAAATATTTATTTATTTGCTTTAGTTGTACACAATGCAATGCATTTATGTTTATGTGGTGCTGAGGATCGGATGAAAGGGAATTACTGAGCTAAACATGCAGTGAAAACTGTGAATATTTGACTAAAATACATACAACTGGGAACTAAGAGTGTAGCTCAGTGGCAAAGTGTATGCATAGCATGTATAAGGCCCTGAGTTTAAGCCCTGGAACTCTGAAAATAAATACATAAAACTACAGTGCATTTCAACAAATCATCTTGGATTGTTCATCAATCAGTCAACAGACCAATGTATTAACAAGAAAAAAAATACAGGGCTGGCTGGGGTTGTGGCTCAGGGGTAGAGTGCTCGCCTAGCACATCATGTGCGCAGCCCAGGTTCAATCCTCAGCACCATGTAAAAATAAAGGCATTGTGTACAACTAAAAACAAACAAATAAATTTTAAAAAATACAGTGCTAATTATACAATGATAAAATGCTAAACTGCCACTGATTGTGAGATACAACCTGATTTCAGATATTAAGATATGGAAAAAAGTGTATGAGAATTGATGAAATACAATATACATGTCCTATTATTGCTGGCTATAGTAGTTGATATTTGAAAAGTAAGCACACCACGACCCTAGTGCTAGTCACTATTTTTAAGGATCTTTAGCAAAGCTTCAAACTGTTGTTTGGTATTAGATTTTGAACTCAGGATACTTTAACACTGAGCTACATAACCAGCCCTTTTTGTATTTTTTGAGACAGGTCTTGCTAAGTTGCTGAGGCTGGCCTCAAACTTGTGATCCTCCTGCCTCAGCTTCCCAAGTCACTGAGATTACAGGTGTGCACCACCACACCCAGCTTCTCCCAAATGTTCTTGGTCCTAATGAGTAAGAAAAAGAAGACTCTATGTACACTTAGGTGTCCTGTTTTATAGCAACAAGAATAGATATACCAGGCAGAAAAGCATACTTGTTCAGTGAGATCCATTGTGAGATAACAACTCTGAAAGAAAATAATTTCTTATAGGGGATAAATATTCTTACAGGCACTGTCCTGAAATTCTATGGATGGAGAAGCCATTCAACCCCTGGATCAACTCCTACATATTCCTAAGAGGAGTCAATGGCATTTGATCCTGCCTGTGAGGAAGGAGCTTTGTCAAACTCAAAACATCCGGATTTGTAGAGTTGGGATGATGCCTAACACATATGTCACTAGGAATAAGGATGGGAAAAGCTTGGCAAAGCAGAAGAGGTTGAGAAAACAGAAACAACAGCTAGAAACCAAGCTTGAAGGAAAGACAAGTGGGAAAGCAGCTTTCTTCTTACTGACAGAAGATTTGGGACTCATCAAAATGTATAGTTTGAGTGTGATTATAGTCTTGGGCTTGAAAAAATGAGAACAAACAGTTGGAGTTGGGGAAAAGAAACGCTAGTGTCTTTTACTCCTTTAAATTTTTACTGGATTTCAAAAGTAGTCAAGGCTGATCCTTTGAGTATTTTGGGAGGAAAAATCAAAAAGCCTAAATTGACCTTTGTAAGGCAAACCTAATTTGGTGTTGGACAAGGAGAGGATACAGTACATACATATCTCATCCAAGCAGAATGTGAGACAAAGAGCTAAAAGCTTAGCTTACCTAGGAGAACAGCTCCCAAGACCAAATCCTTATATGTTTAGAGAAATATAAAATTACCAGCATCTAAAATATAGATAAAAATTAACATTAAAAATGAACTAAGTTGAGCTGGTGCAAACCTGTAATCCCAGTGACCTGGGAGGCTGAGGCAGGAGGATCAAAGTTCAAAGTCAGCCTAAGCAACTTAGTGAGACCTTATCTCAAAATAAAAAATAAAAAAGGGGTTTGGGGTTGTGGCTCAGCAGTGGAGTGCTCGCCTAGCATGTGCGTGACCCGGGTTCAATCCTCAGCACCACGTAAAGACAAATGCATTGTGTACAACTAAAGCAAATACATAAATATTAAAAAAAAATAAAAATAAAAAAGGCCTGAGGATGAGCACCTGTGGGTTCAATTTTCAATACAAAACAAAAACAAAAACTAAGTCAATGATGACTAATAATTTAAAACAAGTAATTATTAAAATTGTGCTAGAATAACATCTCAGATGTATTCCTAGATGCTTAGTATTTTTTTTAAATGGGAAAAATATTAAGTGCCATAGAGTTTCAGCATAATACAAAGTTCATACTGGCTAGAACACTTTATAGATAAAATCCCAACCTAATAAAATTCTTCTAATAACCAACCTCCACATACTGGCTCTAAAGCACAATTTGTCATACCTAATCTAGTCTATAGTACATAGTGCTGAGCTTCAGAAACTAAATGTTACCACATCGAAAGCAATTTTAAAAGTTTTCTCTCTCATATAACCTGTTCATAGGACACTATTACCTGTTTTTATTAATTCTTTAATCAGATCTTCCTTCATCTTGATGTTAATTGTAAGTTCTCTCATTTTTTGTTTAGCTTCATTAAGTATGAGTTCTGAATTCTTTAATTTTTGCAAATTCGACTCTTGACTCTCCCGAAGATATTCAATCTTTAAATCTTTAAAATAAAAATAACAAAACTGAGATACAAAAATACCTGATCTAAAATATTCAAAAGAAGTAGGATTTTAAAGAAAAAAAAAAAAAAACAACCAAGTGCAGCAGTACATGACTCTAATCCTAGTAACATGGGAGGCTGAGGCAGGAGTATTTCAGGTTTGAAGCCAGCTCAGCAACTTAGGCTCTCAGCAGTTAAGTGAGACCCTGTCTCAAAATAAAAAATAAAAAGGGTTGGGGATCTCCTGTACCAAGACAAACTAATTTAAAAAAAAAGCAAAACAAAACAGTTTAGAGGTAGCAAAGGGAGGACAAAAAGGAAGGGAAGGAAAGAGGAAGAAAATACAAAGAAATTGAGACTTCAGCTTTCTGGCTGACAGAGTTTTTATTTCCTTAAAAATATTTTTAAATCAGGGACTGGAGTTGTGGCTCAGTGGTAGAGTGCTTGCCTGGCATGTGTGAGGCCCTGGGTTCGACCTTCAGCACCACATATAAATAAATAAAAGATCCATTGACGACTAAAAACATATTTTTTAAAAAACATTTTTTAATTAAAAAAATATGAAGCCGGGCGCGATGGCGCACACCTGTAATCCCAGCACTTTGGGGGGCTGAGACAGGAGGATCACAAGTTCAAAGCCAGCTTCAGCAATGGCGAGGCACTTAGCAACTCAGTGAGACCCTGTCTCTAAATAAAATATAAAAAAGGGCTGGGGATGTGACCCAGTGGTTGAGTGCCCCTGAGTTCAATCCCCAGTACCACAGGAAAAAAAAAAATATATATATATATATACACACACACACACACACACACACACACACACACACACACATATATGCTTTAGTTATATCTCATAGGTTTGGATAGTTGGTCACTGCCTTTAACATGAGTTATCTGAGATAGGTATAAAATCTCCAGATGGGGGGGCTGGGATTGTGGCTCAGCGGTAGAGCACTCGCCTAGCGCGTGCGAGGCCCGGGTTCGATCCTCAGCACCACATAAACATAAATGCACTGCATTGTGTACAACTAAAGCAAATAAATAAATATTTTTTTAAAAAATCTCCAGATGGGGAGAGGGGTGAGTTTTTCCCTATTAACTGCTAGTTTTATTGTGATCAGAGAATGCACTAAATATCCTAGTTGTGAGAGTGTGGTCCAGCAAAGTTTGTTAATGTCCTGCACCAGAATGTAAATCAACTATGTCATTAAGCATCTGTTTTAGTTTGGCTTAATTTGTTTTTCTTTCAAGGCAAGGCTTCTCAATGAAAGAACTTATATATTTATTTATATTCAGGCATAAGTTTCTTTCCTGGTTGCAGACAAATAACAAATGGCTCAAGAATAACAACTCAAATAACACTTATCTTTACTATTTCTACATCTTGAGATTAGTTTTGTTTATAATCAATTTTTGGTAAATATTACATATATGGCCTCTTAAAAGATGTTCTCTATTTTCATACTACAGCACTTATCATGTTATTTATATTTCCTATAACCTTATTTTTTCTGTATTGATTAGTCGTCAGTCAGCAAAGAGAGATGTTAAATTATCCTATTGTATTATATAGTTTTTGCAACATAATTTTTTTTTTCAGTACAAGGGATGGAACCAAGGGGTGCTCTACTATTGAGCTACAACCCCAGCCCAAAGTATTTTTTATTTTGAGACAGGGTCTTGCTAAGCTGCTGAGGCTGGCCTCAAACTTACAATCCTCCTGCTTCAGCCTACCCAGTAATTGGGATTACAGATGCACCTGGCTTCAAGATAAATGTTTTCAATGCTGTTATGTGATGCACAAAAATATTCATGCTGGGCGCGGTGGCGCATGCCTGTAATCCCAGCACTTTGGGAGGCTGAGGCAGGAGGATCGCGGGTTCAAAGCCAGCCTCAGCAATGGCAAGGCACTTAGCAACTCAGTGAGACCCTGTCTCTAAATAAAATACAAAAAAGGGCTGGGGATGTGGCCCAGTGGTTGAGTGCCCCTGAGTTCAATCCCTGGTACCAAAAAAAAAAATATATTCATCAAGTCGGGCATGGTGGTGCACGCCTGTAATCCCAGTACTTGGGAGGCTGAGGCAGGAGGATCATGAGTTCAAAGCCAGCCTCAGCAATGGCGAGGCGCTTAACAACTCAGTGAGACCCTGTCTCTAAATAAAAATACAAAAAAGGGTTGGGAATGTAGCCCAGTGGTTGAGTGCCCCTGAGTTCAATCCCCGGTACCAAAACCACAAAATAAAAGAAAGAAAAGAAAAAAAAATACAATATTCATCAATTTTGTTCTAAAACATTACAAGAACCCAGTAGACTAACTGGGCTCTAAGACCAAATATATCACTAATGGTCGGCATATGTGCCAATGCACAGTAGACACCTGAAAGATTACTTACAGTGTACTTTAAAGTAACCAAGGGTACAAAGCATTATCAACTCAAGTCCATAAAAATCTCTATTCTAAGAGAGCCTGTATCTCTAGACAGAATTGATAGGAAAAATTTTTATTAAGGAACAAAAATTATGAAAAATATAGGCAGAAAAGAGAATATAAAGGAAGGTCTACCAACCAGGAAATCTTTCCTATCAAGTTCCAGTTTTGAGAATTCATAGATACTTCATAAATTATTGACTGGAAAAAAAAAAAGCAGTGTTTCTCACAACCATTAGATCTAAATTATTTCAGAAAGTCTATGTACCTTTACTTCCCAAACTTGACTTCTGTGCTTCATCCTGAGTATCATTCAACTCGACAAGAGAACAAACAGAGCTTGGCTTTTTAATCCATGGGTGACTTCTACACCTTAAAAAAAAAAAAAAAAAAGAAAAGAAAAAAAAGAAAAAAAATATGGTTGTAGGATAACTTGTGTTTTATAATCTAGCCTAAAATTAATTTCTCCAAAAAGGAACAGTAATGTTAAAAAAATAATTACATATACAAGCAGGACCTTATTAATGTTCTTCAAAATAAAAGGATGTCCCCCAAATTGGATCCAATGGGAAGTCCACCATGTTTGCTGCTATTCTGGCAGCATAATTCAGAAAGCCAAAAAATTCCCCCTGAAAATTAGAATCTAATAACTACCAAAGCTCTGAAAGCAAAATTATTTTTCAATTCTAAGATGTATTACTTTTGTTCAAACACTATTTTCACAACATTTTAGGTGAAAGTACATTTAACAAAAAACTATCTGCTCTTTTTATTGAGTGGAAAGAAAAGATACACTTTAATTAAAAAAAACTGTCTTAGACATTACATCATGTAATTATGTTTACTAAATAAGTCTATATTTAACATACCTAGTTCTACATTTCTCTTGACCTTCTGATTCTTCATCATCACTATTATCAGAAAATTGGCAGTGGAGGACTTCATCTTGTTCTTCTATGTGGCCCAACAGCATCTCACTTCGTGTTCGAAATCCAGCAAATACTTGATCCAGAGAGTATGTAGGAGAGCTTGTATAGACCTTGCAAGTGATTCCCCCACCCAACAACAGAAAAAGTGATTTTTAAAAATGTTTATTTTATCCTATTTTCCAAAATGTTTTTAAAGAGGTTATTAAACAGGTATTCAAAAAATAAACATCAGTGAAAATATGCTCCCCTCAAAAAGGGTCAAAATTAATTTCACAATACTATTGTGCCTCATGGACACATACATCTTTCAGAATCCACACAGCTCTTTCTCTTCAAGAAATCTCTTCTATCTTCAATATTAGCTTCACAGAAAATAGCATTTAAAAATAAAACCAGCCAGGCATGGTGGTGCATGCCTGTAATCCCAGCAGCTCAGGAGGCTGAGGCAGAAGGGCTGCAGATTCCAACCCAGCCTCTGCAACTTAGCAAGGCTGTGTGCAACCTAGTGCAACCTAGGCATGCACCACTGCCGGGCGCGGTGGTGCACACCTGTAATCCTAGCACTTGGGAGGCTGAGGCAGGAGGATCGAGAGTTCAAAGCCAGCCTCAGCAATGATGGAGGCACTTAGCAACTCAAGTGAGACCCTGTCTCTAATAAGATACAAAAAAGGGCTGGGGATGTGGCCCAGTGGTCGAGTGCCCCTGAGTCAATCCCCAGTACCCAAAAATAAATAAATAATAAAAAAAAATAAAAATTATAAAATCTTAGATGAGCATTCTTACTAATGTAGGTCATTATATAAGCTGTTAAAATTATAATATATAGCAGAATATGTATATTGCACGGTGGTTCAAAGTTTAATCACTTGAAAGTAGGTCCCTCGCATATCCCTGCCTCAAAAAGCCTAACTATTACTAAAGATCCCCTTACATCTGATTTTTATTATCCTGCTGTTGGTCACTTAATGGCACCATCTATCACATCAAAACCATGATGGATAAGGGGTAAAGCTTTCTAGGTGGCCTTCCAGTTTGAGGGAACATGTTGTGAGGGAGAGAAATTCTTCACAGAAGAACCAACTCAAAAAGTATTTATCTAATGAGTATAATGTGCCCAGCATGGTGATCTGGCCTGTAACTAACAGGCATCAAGGTTTTTCTTGTCAGGGTCTGGGTGTCATCTCAAAAACAAATAGAACCTTTTGTTCAGAGTCAAACTTAGTTTTCTGGGATTGTAATTTGCTCTTAACTTTTCTTATTGTAAAGAAAACAAAAAACAGCCAAACTTAATGATAAATAACAAATAAGATCTGCTTATTTAAATTTAAATTTAAATCAAGATTTGGTTTGGGGCTGGGGGTGTAGTTCAGTGGAGGAATGCTTGCCTATGCTTGAGGTTCTGGACTCCATCCCCAGTGCCACAAAAATTTTTAAATCATGCTCTTATGAGAGAATATTTAATGACTATCAAATGTTTATAATGTGTTGTTAAATGAGAAAAGCTACTAATGACATACATGTATGCAAATAATATACTTTTAAAATGAGATCTTTTCACTTTTTCCCTCCAAAATGTATAAATAAGCATATAAGAAATTAAATTCAAATTCCTTATAATTGATTTTAAATTGATTAAGTCATTTTCCCTCCTTTTCATCTGAAAGTATTTTAAGCTGAGGAAATATTGCACTTGCCAGATGATAATTACTTCAACAAAATATTAGAGGTAGACTCTAGGAAAAAAATATTTGAGGTGGAAAATATTAGCTAGACTTCTGCCAAGGAAAAGAAATCCAGGAGAAAATTAAATGACATTTTAGATGTACTATTTGGCTTAATTTAGCTCATTTTGGTATTCAAAGTGAAACCTTTTCCTCACTTTTAGAACACTGGAACAACAAATAGGACTTGAATATGTGGGCCCTGTCATCACACCTGACTTCTCATGGCTGCTGCCGTGATCACTACAAGCACAAGAGATGGCCAGGGTTTCCGGACACATAGTAGGAACAAGAGAATTCCCCAAACTGCTCATCACCTGGACTTTGTATCTCCTTCCTTTTTTCCCTTCTTTTGGTTGGTGGTTCTTTTTGGGTAGAAGGAAAAAATTTAAAACAAAGCTAAAAATTTGCTTATTTGAAGCAATGAATATGTAAGTTTTTATTCCAGTCATATCTACTTCAGATCTAATCAAACAACTCATGATAAAAAAATAAAATAAAAATAAAAAGCCGGGCGCAGTGGCACATGCCTGTAATCCCAGCACTTTGGGAGGCTGAGGCAGGAGGATCGCAAGTTCAAAGCCAGCCTCAGCAATGGCGAGGCACTTAGTAACTCAGTGAGACCTTGTCTCTAATAAAATACAAAAAAGGGCTGGGGATGTGGCCCAGTGGTCAAGTGCCCCTGAGTTCAATCTCCAGTACCAAAAAATAAAAATAAAAAAGAAAAAGAAAATAAAAGAAGGGGTTGAGGTTGTAGCTCAGTGGTAGAGCACTTGCCTCACACGTGTTTGATCCTCAGCACCACACAGAAATAACCAAATAAAGCTATTATGTCCATCTACCAACTAGAAAAAATAAAGTAAAATAAAATAAAATAAAAATAAATAAAAGAAAGGCATAATGAGGTCCTCGGTTCAATCCCCAGTACCACAACTCCCCAGAGAGAGCAAGAGAGACAACACCACCAACCAAAGGGGGAAAAAAACCCCTCAACTGTCACTTTTAACAAATAAAAGAATGGACAGAAACAGAAAAATTTTCAAATTACTAACCAATAATTGAAAGAAGAGTACTTTTTAATAAAAAGATGAAAATAATTAAGTAAATTAATAGGTAAGAAATTTGAACCCTACAAAAAATTTCTTTCTTCTTAGTCTATCAAAATTTGTCATATTCAACCACAAAGAAAATGTCAGCTAAAATTAATAAAACAGTTGCTTAAAATTTAAAATCTAAGCACTTAAAATTAAAAAGCATATAGGCAAGGATAGCATCTATCTTACACACTCTATGACATTTGGGCCTTGAGGCACCATAGATATGCTGAGGATGCAGTATACTAGGCATTGCAGGTACTTCAAATTCTTTATAATTGATTTTAAATTGATTAAGCCATTTTCCCTCCTTTTCATCTGAAAGTATTTTAAGCTGAGGAAATATTGCACTTGCCAGATGATAATTACTTCAAGAAAATATTAGAGGTAGACTCTAGGAAAAAAATATTTGAGGTGGAAAATATTAGCTAGACTTCTGCCAAGGAAAAGAAATCCAGGAGAAAATTAAATGAGAGTCAGCATCTCATGTAAAACCTCTATATAGCCCCACCATGTTACCTCACCCTTATAGATGCTCACTCAGGTTTAGCAAACATCCAGGACTACACAACAAAGTTGATATTCACACTCATGCTTAAGAGAAAGAGATACATAAAAGTCCATGAAACCAAACAGAAAAAACCTGCTAAGACTGTAGAAATACCCATGATATTATACTATAAACAATTTTTTTCAATCTCAAAGTAAGAAATAGAACTTTACCTTTCTAGAATCTTGTCTTGATGGAATATAAATATAATGCCCCAAACGAGTATCAAATGGTACAGTATATGGTCTCTTTTCAGGGATTCTGGCATCAGGCCCATCTCCACAACTTTCTTTAGTCATTGACAGGTTAAGTTTTGTTAGTTCTTCACTCAGTTGATCCACAAGAAGCTGCTGTTCTATTATTTTTTCATTCTTTGTAGAAGAGAGATGAGAATTTGAAAAATAGAGAACCTCAGTATATGTGTAGATTGTGATTAAAAATCAATTTTATGCCAGACGCCGTGGCACATGCCTGTAATCCCAGCACTTTGGGAGGCGGAGGCAGGAGGATCGCGAGTTCAAAGCCAGCCTCAGCAATGGCGAGGCACTTAGCGACTCAGTGAGACCCTGTCTCTAAATAAAATACAAAAAAGGGCTGGGGATGTGACCCAGTGGATGAGTGCCCCTGAGTTCAATCCCCAGTACCACACAAAAAAAAAAAAAAAAAAAAAATTTTATATGGGCTGGGTTTGTGGCTCAGTGGTAGAACGCTTACCTAGCATGCATGAGCCACGGGGTTCAATCTCCAGCACCACATAAAAAAAACTAAATAAACAAAATAAAGGTATTGTGTCCATCTACAACTAAAAATATTTTAAAAATAAATAAATAAAAAATCAATTTTATATTGACCAAAATCAAACTACCTTAACAGTACAGTCAAACTTCAAAAGGTTATCTTTCTAGTGTTCATAAGTAATTAGTACCATTCTAAGTGGTAAAAATCTTTTGAATAGTAAACAGTAAGCAGCCAAAAAAGTCAATACTCAAAGACAACACCACATCCACTGTAATTGGTTATTTTGCCACTGTGATTAGAGTAATTTAATTAGCTATCTTTATAAAAGTATGGAGTTTTGGAGTAAAATCCAAGAAGAAACAAGAAAGTTGAAAGACAAAAAATTCGAGACAGCAGAGATGTCAGCAAAGGAGAAAGTGTAGTAAAGTGAAAGCTTTTCCTCAGTGAAAAAGAAAACCAGAAGCACAAGGAAACAAAAGATAGCCAGCTGACAATCCAGGGAGGAAGAAAATTTGGAAATCAAAGGCAGATAGAATTATGGGTCATGTGTGTGGCAGAGAAGTAGTTTTTTATGTATCCTTTAAAGAAAATTTTTGAAGTGTTTCTAATCCAGAAAGCTCTATCTTTGTTTTACAAAGATAAAATTATGTATAAAATTATGTAAACAAAAATTGTTATTCATCTCAATATTTCACATACACTACAATGCTTAATAGGGAGAAAGAAAAAAAAAACTAAAAAAAACTAAAATTTCATTATGTTAATGCTATACAATAAAAATGCAATATTGTTGAAAATTATATAGTCAGATAACTGAAACATATAACACGAATGGTATGTAAGTTGAGGGCTGGGGTAGCTCAGCATGTGCAAGGTGGTCCTGGGTTCAATCCCCAGTACCACCACGAAAGGAAAAAAAAAAAAAAAAGTATATAAGTTAGAAGTGTTAGCCGGGCGCGGTGGCGCACGCCTGTAATCCCAGCACTTTGGGAGGCTGAGGCAGGAGGATCGCGAGTTCAAAGCCAGCCTCAGCAATGGCGAGGCACTTAGTAACTCAGTGAGACCCTGCTTCTAATAAAAATACAAAAAAGGGCTGGGGGGGCTGGGATTGTGGCTTAGCGGTGGAGCGCTCGCCTAGCGCGTGGGCGACCCAGGTTCGATCCTCAGCACCATGTACAAATAAAATGTATTGAATAAAACGCATTGTGTACAACTAAAGCAAATAAAAAAAAAAAAAAAAAAAAAAGGGCTGGGGATGTGGCCCAGTGGTCAAGTGCCCCTGAGTAGTTCCATCCCCGGTACCAAAAAAAAAAAAAAAAGAAAAGAAAAAGTTAGAAGTGTTAAGTGGAATCCTTACATTGCCTGGGAAAAAGGCAAAAGTATTAATTAATATTAGAATTTAAGTCAAGAATAACCACTAAAAAAATAGAGTAAAAGTACAACTTATAAGTTAATGAAGAAAACAACAAAAAAACTTTATGATAACCAACGGATCCAAAAGAAGGTTAGAAAAGAAAAAAAGGAACATAGAGCAGAGAGAATAAGTAAAAAGGTACAATGGCTGATATTAACCAAAACATAAGAGTATTTACACTAAATTCATGCATGAACTATATAAGATAGTAGTGAAGTAGTAAAGATAAAGACTGACAGAGAGGGCTTTAAAAATTAACCATATACTGCTTGTAATAAATATAAATTAAAATAGACAAAGATTAAAAATTAGATTTTTTAATCAATTAAAAAAAGCGGTGTAGCTACAGTAATATCAAAATACTTTAATTCAAAAATCATTAGAAACATCAAAAAGAGGGTAAACAAAATTATAAAAATGTCAATTCACCAGGATAAAATAACAATTCCCCTAATTTATATGTACTTAATAACACAGCTTTGACACATATAATACAAAAATTATCACTATTACATGAAGACTTATGAAAATCCAAAATCGTAGTGGAAGACTTCAAAATCACTCTCTAATGACATAACAAAAAGATGAAAAAGTGAATTAAAAATACACATATGAATAACAGGATTAACTGTACCCAATGATTTCAGACCAAAATTCTTTCTAAATGCAACTATAATAACAACAAAATTTGGTTTTAAGCTTAGCAAGAAAGCAAGTTTCAATATATTGAAAGTGTTGAAATCATGCATGGTATGCTATCTGACCACTGGCAATTAAGCTAAAAGTTAATAATATAAAATTAAAAATTCCCCATAGAGAAATAAAGTAACTGTTATAATTCACAGGTCAAAGGAAAAGTCAAAATAAAAATTAAGAAATATTTTGAGCTGAATGTAGAATTCAGGTAAAGATAAGCTTAGGAAGACATACATAAGGTGGGTGTGGTGGTGTACACCTGTAATCCTAGCCACTCAGGAAGCTAAGGCAGGAGGATTACAAGTTCAAAGTCAGCCTCAGTGTTATGGTTTGGATGTGAGGTGTCCTCCAAAAGCTCATGTATCAGATAATGCAAGAAGGTTAAGATTCTAATAAAATTTTTAAAATTTCTGTCTCAAAATAAAAAATAAAATGGTCTGGGGATGTAGCTCAGTGGTAAAATTGTACGATCCCTAGTACCAAAAAATAACAGAAAAACATTCCCACAATGAAAAATTCTAGTCCAAAAGGCTTTAGATGTCAATTCAACCATTTAAGGAAGAAATAAGACCAGTTTTTCACATATCCTTCTTCCAAGTATAGAAAAAGAGGGAACACTACCTAACCTATATGAGAAGGCCAAATAACCTGTTGCTATATCTAACAAAAATATTTAGAGAGGAAAATATAGGGCAATCTCACTGTGAACATAGACACAAAAATCCTAAAAAAAAAAAAAAAAAAAAAAAAAAAAAAAAAAAAATTAGCAATCCAAATACAGCACAATAGTGCAGAAAACAGTTGACATAGTAAACTTGACTGCTATCCTTTCAAAAATCAGCTACAAGGTTGTCAGGTGTCTGAGAACTTAGATTTGAGGAGGGTTCCTAACTGATAACAGTGGCTCATTATGCTCAAAGTGTACAAGCAATGTGTTTTATACTGAACACCTGCTTTCCTTCTAGTAGTCTGTTCTAGGTAGAGGGTACCTTTATGACTAGCCCTCAAGAAAACCATAGGCAAAGTCTCTACTCAGTTTCCCTGAGAGAGACATTTCACATGTTGTCACAACTCACTCTTTAGAAAATTAAGCACATCCTGTGTGACTCCACTTGAAGAAAACTCTTGGAAGCCTGCACTTGGTTTCCCCTAGACTTTGCTCCATGTGCTTTTTCCATCTGCTGATTGCTTTTGATTTCATCAAGACACCTATCTTTCACTGTAATAAATCTTAGTCACAAGACAACTATATGCTGAGTCTTCCTAGTGCATTATCCAACCTGAGGATGGGTCTTGGGAGCCTCAACACAACACTATTTCACAACAAAAGAAGGGGGATATTCCAGGAATATATTGGTTTAAAATTATAAAAACCAATGGCATTCACCACATTAGCAAAATAAATGAGAAATGCTGTATGATTAAAAAATCATTTGAGGGACTGCGGTTGTGGCTCAGTGGCAGAGTACCTGCCTAGCACATGTGAGGCCCTGGGTTTGATCCTCAGCACAACATAAAAATAAAAGTATTGTGTCCATCCACAACTAAAAAATTACTTTTTAAAAACTCATTTGAAAAGCCGAGCATGGTGGCGCACACCCATAATCCCAGCACTTGGGAGGCTGAGGCAGGAGGATTACGAGTTCAAAGCCAGCCTCAGCAATGGCGAGGCACTTAGTAACTCAGTGAGACCCTGTCTCTAAATAAAATACAAAAAAGGGCTGGGGATGTAACCCAGTGGTTGAGTGCCCCTGTGTTCAATCCCCAGTACCAAAAAAAAAAAACTCATTTGAGCTTGTCATGGCGGTGCACACGTGTAATACCAGCAACTCAGGAAACTGAGGCAGGAGGACTGCAAGTTTAAGGACAGCCTCAGTTATTTAGTGAAGGCCTAAGCAACTTAGTGAGACCCTCTCTCAAAATCAAAACTAAAAAAGGGCTGGGGATATAGCTCAGTGGTAAAGCACTCGTGAGCTCAATCTCTAGCGCCTTACACAAAAAAAATCATTTGATAAAATTCAATACCCATTCATAATAAAAATTCTCGTATATTTTCCTTAGTTTGATAAAGGGTGAATAAATAACACTTGTAGTAAATATGGTACTTCACAGTGGAATGTTGAAAGCTTCTCTATGATTGGAAACAATACAAGGATCACTACCCATACTCAACTCTATATTGGAGATCCCAGCAAATAACAGAAAGGTCAGAAAAAGAAAGAAAAGGGTTAAAAGATTATAAAGAAAGAAGCAGAACTCATCATTTACAGATGACAAAATTATACAATCAAATAAAAATCTACAAGTATTTATAGATAAAACATTAGAATTAAAGGGCTGGGAATGTATGTCAGTAAAGTGCCTCTGGATTCAAGTGCCAGTAACAACAACAAAAAAAAAAAAAAAAAAAAAGAGGGAAAGAAGAGTTTCTTCAATAAATTATTCTATGTGAAAAGAAAAAAAGATAAAGGAAGTTAACCTTTATCTTATGCACAAAAATCAGTTCTAGAAGGAAGGTAGAGCCAAATGTAAAGAGCGAAATGATAAACATAGCAAAATGATAAACATAGTATAGAATATATACTCAAAGGGAAAGTGTGTTAAATAGAAAACAAACATTATTAATCTTACAGAAAAAGACTATTGTATTTTATTATAATGCAAAATCTTTTCATCAAAAGACACCACTAAAGCTGGTGCAGTGGCACCTTCCCCAGCTGCTCGGGAAGGGGAGGCAGGAGGAGCAATCTCAATTTGGAGACTCCCTAGGTTAACTTAGCAAGCCCTTGCCTCAAAATAAACCCAAAAGGGCTGGAGGTATAGGTCAGTAGTAGACTGCTTGCTTAACATGCACTGGGCCCTGTGTTCAATCCCCAGGGGTTGGGGGGAGAGCCATGGCCTATAATCCTAGCAGCTCAGGAGGCTGAGGCAGGAGGACTGCAAATTCAAGGCCAGCCTCAGCAACTTAGTGAGGCCCCAAGCAATTTAGTGAGACCCTGTCTCAAAAAATATAAAGGCCTGGGGATGTGGTTCAATGGTTAAGCACCCCGGGTAAAAAAAAAAAAAAAAAAAAAAGACACGAATGAGAGCAAAACCTAAGTCACAGAAAGAGAAATAATATTTACAAAATCGTATTCAGAACATATACCAAAATTCTATAAGTTAATTTAAAAGACAGACAACTCAATAGAAAAACAAGCAAAAGACTTGAATTAGCATTTCACAAAAGAGGATATACAAATAGCCAAAAATGTATGAAAAAATGTTCAACCTCACTAATCATCACTAAAAGCCAGGCATGGTGGCACATGCCTGTAATCCTACCAGCTCAGGAGGCTAAGGCAAGAGAATTGTCAAGAGTTCCAAGCCAGCCTCAGCAACTCAGCAAGGTCCTAATCAAGTCAGTGAGACCCTATCTCTAAATAAAATATAAAGAAAGGGCTGGGAATGTGGCCCATTGAGTAAGTGTCCCTAGGTTCAGTTTCCCAGTACAAAAAAAAAAAAAAAAAAACTCAAAATACAAAACTCAACAGTACTACAGAGATACACAAAAGAAAGAGGAGAATCAAACCCTCAAATCAATATAGAAATCACCTGTAATCCCAAAAAAAAAAAAACTCAGCAAATACAACTCTGAACCCAGTACTAAATAAGATACAAAAAAGAAAGAGGAGTGGACAATCAAACCCTCAAAAAAAAAAAAAAAAATCAATATAGAAATCACCAAACAAAAAAGATGAACATGGAAAAAAGAAATAAAAGACAAACAAAGCAAAAAGGAAAAAAATACACAGAATGATAGGAGTGTGTTTTTATTTATTTATCAATAGTAACCTTGAATATAAACAGATTAAATCCCTCAATTAAAAGATAAAGGCTGGCTGAGTAGATGAAAGAAAAAAGCAAAACCTCAACAAAAAAACATAGACCCAACCATATGCTGTTCATAAGAAACTTACTTTGTTGGTAAAGAAAAATAGGCTAAAAGTGAAGGGGTAGAAAAATGAATATATAAATATACTCTGCACATGGAAACCAAAAATAAACAGAGATTGGACTCTTTTCTCTCACCATATCAAAAAATCAACTAAAAAATGGATGAAAGACTTACATCTGAAACTACTAGAAAAATTTCAGGGAAAAGCAAAAACTTACAAATGGATTATAACAAACTAAAATGTTTCTGCACAACAAAGGAATCAATCAACAGAGTAAAGAGACAACCTACATAATGGGAGAAAATATTTGCAAATTATTCATCCAATAAAGGATTAGATTCCAAAATTTATTAAGAACTTAAGCCAGATGCGGTGGCGCACGCCTATAATCCCAGCACTTGGGAGGCTGAGGCAGAAAGATCGTGAATTCAAAGCCAGCCTCAGCAATGGCGAGGCACTTAGCAACTCAGTGAGACCCTGTCTCTAATAAAAATACAAAAAAAGGCTGGGGATGTGGCCCAGTGGTCGAGTGCCCCTGAGTTCAATCCCTGGTACTGGGAAAAAAAAAAAGAACTTAAATGACTCAACAGCATAATAATAAAAATATTTTAAAATGGACAAATGACCTGAATAGCCATTTCTCAGAAGAACATATACACATGGCCAACATAAATATGAAAAAATGCTCAACAAGACTAATTAGAAGGGAAATGCAAACCAAAACCATAATGAGATATCATCTTACCTCAATTAGAATAGCTATTATCAAAAAGACAAATACATGGGGCTGGGGCTATGGCTCAATGGTAGAGCACTCATCTCGTCTCGCATGTGTGAGGCCCTGAGTTGGATCCTCAGCACCACATAAATAAAAATAAAAATAAAAATTTTAAAAAAATTTTTTAAAAAAAGAAGACAAATATAGCCAGGTTCAGTGGCACATGCCTATAATCCCAGCAGCTCAGGAGCCTGAGATAGGAGGATTGCGAGTTCAAAGCCAGCCTCAGCAATGGTGAGTTGCTAAGCAACTCAGTGAGACCCTATCTCTCAATATAATATAAAGCAGGGCTGGGATGTGGCTCAATGGTTGAGTGTCCCTGAGTTCAATCTCTGGTATCCCGCCCCCCCCCCCCAAAAAAAAAAGACAAACGCAAAAAAAACAAATGCTAGGGAAGATGCAGAGAAAGGAGAACTTTCATATACTGTCAGTAGGAACATAAATTAGTACAGCTACTATGGAAAACAATATGGAGATTCTGCAAAAAAACAAACAAAAACAAAACTAGATATTCAATTAACCTAGGTATCCATCAATAGATAAATGGATAAAGAAAATGTGGCATACATGCATAATTA